>CM053787.1:290529260-290976760 GCA_028749045.1 Cupressus sempervirens
GTGGACAATTTGGACATCTAATAGTTGATTGTAAGGCCCAGTTGCAGAAGGATAAATAAAAGGAAGGATCCTCGAGAATAGTAAAAGAAACTATTGGGGAACCTTTGGAAGCTCTAGAATTGGAGGAGGTTATGGGTAACACACAAAATATGGAGGTTAACATGACTCAGGAGAACCTTGTAAAAGGACCTAGGGGGCAAAGTGAACTTGAAGTGGGGGAAGCTTTAGAGAATAAGAAGAAAATGGAAGAGTATCCTTTTAGATGGGAGATGGAGGAATTAAGAAGTTCACCCTTGGGGGAACTTAAGGAAGGAAAAATTTTGGAGGAAGGTGAAATAGTTGCACACCACTCCCTTCATAGTTCACCAACAAGTTTGAGAGATAAGGGCTTACAAGAATATATAGCTGCTGACCATGCTACCTAGGAGAAGGTATACACCCCTTTAAGAATGATAAAAGCCTCTCCAGAGGAGCTAGCAGAAAAAGTGATGGCAAGTCTAGAGAAAGCTGAAAAGGAACTAAGCCCCACTTCACCACAGGAGGGTGATAATAGGGAATGGGAAGTTCATAAAAGGAAGAGAAGGGGGGGGGGAGCTAGATGTAGGAACATGTGGGACAGTTGGAAGATTGACTAGAAGAGCAACCAGGACAAAACAAGCAACAAGGGATGTGGCTAGTGGTAACTAGCTTACACAGGAGATTGTAACAAGAGGTAAGAAATGAAATTCCTCTCTTGGAATCTAAGGGGGCTAGATAATCCCCAGAAGCAATATGCTCTAAAATAATGTATATTTCAGGAAAAGGTTGATTATGTATTAATTCAAGAAACACAAATGTATAGTGCTAATTTTGATAGAACAGTTAGTCATGTTTGGCTTGGGGCCACCTTCATGCATACAGATGCTGATGGAGCCTCAGGGGGTATTGCCACCATGTGGAACCCATGCTATATGATTGAAGTTGAAATAGGGAGGGACAATTTTTTTATAATAACAGAATTCCAAACTAGAAACCAAAAATGGAGGCTTATTAATATCTATGCTTCTAATAATAAGGTAGGGAGGAAGGAAACTTATGGTAAGTTGGAAAGGATTATAGATACAATGAAGGATAAACAATTATTGTGTATGGGAGCTTTTAATACCCCCCTCTACACTTAGAGAAGTTAGGAGGAAATAGAGATTGCCCTAAAAGTTTGCAAGATCTTCATGATTTTATAGGACAAGTGGATTTAATTGATGTTGATTGAGAGGAAACCCATTTACTTGGACTAATAATAAAAAATAAAGTGATCTCATATAGGTAAGGTTGGATAGGCTGATGTGGATAGGGAAATGGAATCAGTTAAGTAACTCTCATTTGGAGAACCTCACAAAAACTACTTCTGACCATTCCCCCTTAATCTTCCATTGGGAGGATGGTTTAAAAGGAGGACCAAAACCCTTTAGGTATGAAAAATGTGGCAATCTTACCCAAAATTCAAAGATAGAATCCAAGAATAGTGGAATATAAGGATAGATGGTATTGCAATGTATAGACTAACTCAAAAATTAGATAATACAAGGAGAAGTGTTAAGGGTTGGGCTAAGAGTTCTTTTGGAGATTTTTTCAAAATCAAAGGATAAGTGGAGGAAAAAATTAAAAAGATTCAAGGCAAGATTGTTGAGGGAAATAATCTAGAAAATATAACTACTCATGAAGAGGAAGAATATAGAAAAAAATGGAAGGACATCATTTTGAGGGAGGAAATTTTTTGAAGCAAAGATCGAGGGTCCAATGGTTGACTGAGGGAGATAGGAACACTACTTTTTTCCACATGTCTGCTTCCAATCATAATAGAAGGAACACAATCAACCGGTTGGAAGGAGAAGGGGGAAGAGAATATAAGAACTAGGAGGAGATGGGAAGACATGTGGTGGAATATTTCAGCAGGGCTTATAATAAGGATGATAGTATAGGAAATTAGGTTATTAGAAGAAGCTTGATAAATTCGATCCCACAGGTGCTTGGAGATGTGGAAAATAATTGCATTCTAGGAAACATCATGGAGGAGGAAGTGAAGAGTGCTATGTTTTCTATGAAAGCTTACAAGGCCCCAGGACCTGATGGTTTCCCCCCAGCTTTTTTCCAACAATTCTGGAAGGCTGTTAAAAGTGAGCTGGTATGGGCTACCAGAGATTTCTTTAAAATGGGGAAGATGCTAAAAAGGATAAATAAGACTTTTATTGCTTTGGTCCTGAAGTCTCCAACACCCACAAGTCTTCTAGATTTTATGCCTATAAGCCTTTGTAACATAGTGTATTAGATTTTTGCAAAATTTATGGTCAATAGGATAAAGCCCTTTCTTGAGAACATCATAGAAACACAACAAAAGGAGTTCGTGTCAAGAAGACAAATTCTGGATGCGACGATAACTACTCATGAGATCATACATTTAATGGAGAGAAATAAAAGACCTAGAATGGCCTTCAAGCTAGAAATCTCTAAGGCATATGATAAGGTAAAGTGGCACTTCCTTTATGATGTGCTTGAAAGAGTGGGGTTTAATGATAAAGTTTTAAATCTTATTAGAATGATAGTGGGTATGGTCTAGTATTAAATACTTCTAAATGGATCCCCTTGGGGAAATTTTGAAGTGGAGAGAGGACTAAGACTAGGTCACATGCTATCTCCCTACCTCTTTCTTATGGTAGCAGAGGTTTTGGGCAGATCATTCTCTAAATTGGTAAATATAGGATGTGTTAAAAGGATTAAACCTGCTAATACTATTAATATTGAAGTGCTACAATAGTTTGTTGATGAAACATTTCTTTTTGGGAATCCTCTATGATGGAAGTTGAGGCATGGAAGAGTATTCTTAGTAATTATAAAGATAGTACAAGTTAGCAAATAAATTACTCTAAAAGTAAGATTTATTTTTTTAACACTAATGCTTCTGTGCAGAGCAAGATTAGGAACATTTTGGGGTATTAGTTAACCAACCTTCCAGATACTTGTCTTGGTCTACTGCTAACAACTAAGGAGGTGACCAATGATTTCTAGAATACTATTGTTGAAGGAATCTAAAAGAAGTTGGTAGGATGGAAAGAGAAAATTCTAAGTAATGTTGGTAAACTATAGTTGCTCTCTGCAGCTCTTTAGGGTGTTCCAATCTACTTTTTGTCCCTTTTTAAAATCAACCAAAATATGGTAGATAGAATTGAGAGAATACAGAGGAATTTCCTTTGGTCAGGAATAGAGGAAAAGAACAAACTAAGTCTGGTCAATTGGGAGGATGTATACAAGCCAAAGGTGTAGGGGAGATTGGGAGTGAGAAGACTACGTGACTTGAATAAAGCTCTCCTCATGAAGATTGGATGGAGACTAGGAGAAGACATTATAGATTGGAGCAATATCATGAAAGCTAAATATCTATGAAACTCCCTATTCACCCAAAATCTCTTTAATAATGATCTTCTGGTAGGCTCCAAAATATGGATAAATATTGTCAAGAGCCAAAGCATATTGAGGGAAGGGTCAAGGTGGATAATGGGGAATGGGCACAGTATTAGATTTTGGGAGGATAATTGGATGGGGGGAAAGCCATTGGTTTACAATAAATTTAAAAGACTAATGGAGAATTTGAAGGAGGAAATGGGAATAAAGGTGGAGAATTATATTGATTAGGAGAGAAAATGGAAGAAACTACAAAAGCATACATATTCCCAAGAGGATATTCAACTTCTTATTAAGTTGGAAGAGTTGCTAGGAGCACAAAAACTACCTCTTCTAATCCAAGATGATAAAGTAGTATGGGATTTAACTTCTAGTGGCAATTTTATAGTCAAATTCACTTACAAGAATCTCCTAAGTAAGGACCTCTACCCCCCAATATGGAGTAAAGTCTGGATAAGTAATCTCCTTCCTAAAATCAATTTTTTTTGGTGAACTGTTCAACATGGCAAAATACTAACACTAGATAATTTGAAAAGAAGGAGTTTTTTTTTTATCACAAACCAATGTTATCTCTGCAAAGAAAAAGAGGAGATTATCATTCACCTATTCCTTGAATGCCCATATACCTTAAAGCTTTGGGCGTTGGTGTAGGAGAAATTTGGATTGTGTTGGGTGTTGAAGGATAACTTAAGTCAATTTGTGGAAAATTGGAACTGTCCCTTCTATCACCCAAAGTTGGTATTTTTGTGGAGAATTGTTCCACCATATATTTGATGGCATATATGGAAAGAAAGAAATAACAAGATCTTTCGGGAGGAGGAAAAATCTGAGGAGGTAGTCATGGGAATCATGGAGAAATTGCTACATGAAAATATAAGGATTGCTAAATGTAAAATATTGAAGGAAGAACCAGGCAGGAAAGAATGTCAAATAGCAGAAAAATGGGGTATTCAAGGGGATTTTTACCATTTTGATAACTCTGAAGTGTTAAAGAAAACCACCAAATTTAACATAGGTCAAGCTAAATTTTGATGGTGCTACAAAAGGGGGCATAGGAGTGATAGGTGAAGTGTTGATAAATGGAGTTGGTGATGCACTATTAGTGTATTCTAGGAAGGTAGGGGGAGGAAGTAATAATTTGCCTAAAGCGATGACTCTACTTTGGGGTCTTTAGCTAATTAGTGAAATGCAAATAAAGGAAATAAATATAGAAGGTGACTCCAAATTAATTATTGATTTGGTGAAGGGAGTTTCTTAGCCAAGTTGGAATATCTAGACTATCACCATGAATATTAGACACATATTAGAAGGGATGGAGAAAGTCCAGTTGCAACACATCTACAGAGAAGGGAATAGGGTGGCAGATGCTGCTACAACCATGGGGTTTGAATTAAAGGAAATCACATGTTGGAGAAGTGTGGAAAGCCTAAAGGAGGAAATTAAGGCTTTAATATGCAAGGAAAGAGAGGGGAGAAAAAGTTAAATATGGCTATGCAAATAAAGATTAGTGCCAATTTTGGCAGTATCATATGTAGGAAGGCAAAATTTGCTAAATTTAATAAAAAAATCAAGGGAAAGATGAGGGGACATTGTCATACAGATCGAATAATGAATGGATGTAAATTAAGGTGTGAGTTATTTCAACATTATGGTAACATATTGAAATTTTTTAAAAATTTCCATTTTGCAAGTACGAGAAATATCATTACTGAGGCTATCAAACATTTGAGGGATGTTAAAATAATGCTACTAAGTATGTGCGAATCCCATAATAAAATTGAGTGCGATTTTGAAGCATCTTGAAAATGGGCTTGTAAAGTCTTTTGCTTCATCACTATGCTGTTAGGGGTTAACATTATTCATAGAAAGCTTGAGGACAAGGAGGTTCAGATGTGAATTAATAAGGTGGGAGATTCATATATTAGCGGGGAAGGAATGGGTGGAGATTTGAATAGATTGGAGCCCACAAAGATTGAAAATTTTAAAGAAAGGATGGCTACTTGTTTTTTGTTAAAGGAAGGGGGATTTCTTCCCTATATGTAGGTGATGGTGGGGTATGACAAAAATTGTGCTCTCCATTTTGTGAATGGGTGGAATGATTGTAAGGTAGCCATAAATGGCATTACATTTCAAGTGAATGAGGATTTAATTGCAATGGCCATTGGGCTGTCCATGAAAGGGAAAAAATGGAAGAAGGTCACAAAAATGGCAAATGAGGCTTGAGTAGGTTTTTTACCAAAGGTGAAGAACCTATGTGCTATAGTGGAGGATTTAGGAGGGATAAGCTACCAACTCCTTGAGATGATGTCTACTTGGTGCCTATGAAATACCTCATGCTCAAAAGCAGGTTTGCAGCTTATTTTTGTATATGAGAAAATATGATAGCAAGTAATACTAATCTATTCAAAAACAAAAGCATTAACTAGCATAAAAATCATAACATATGAGATAGACAAAGTGAAACCCTCAAATGAGAATATGAGCCATGGAATGGCTCTCCCAATGAGGATAGTCACTTGATTTAAGGATGAGTCTATTATGTAGATTTGGGATATATGCTCAAGTTTAAAAATAGCTTCAATGGATTTGGGATTTTTGGTGTGGATGATGGCTTTGATATGGATTTGGCTTCTCAAAATGGCATTATGAGTTTACTTGATGGATTGTGATTTCAAAAGGGCACGGTAACTTTAGCTTAAGGATTTGTGATGAAATGGGTTGGGAGGGGATCCAATTTATAGGCTAAGGGTTTGAGGGTTTGAGGGTTAAGATGCAAGGATGGGGAAAAGCTCATGGAGGGCTCAGATTGCATGAGAGGAGAGCACATGGATTGTGCTTCCTTACAACCAATCAGGGAGTGACACATGTCACAAGGTGAGTGGATGGAGGAAAGGGAAAGGATGAGTCAACAAAGGAGGCTCAAGGCCTTAAAGACCCTCATAAATGGCTTGTAAGAGCAATGAATGGGTTTGTAAGAGTCTTTATGGCCTTGTAAGAGCATTGAAGGCTTTGTGGTTGGGATAAAGTATAATGGTTGGGATATTTTGAGGGAGGAGACTTTGGTTTGGCTTAGGAAAGTCTTAAGTAAGCTTAGGGAATGTGACAAGGTTAGGGGGGGGATTAGGCTTGGGTTAGGATTAGATTAAGGATGTTAGAGATGTGCAAGTGGATGGCATTCATGAGGGTGGGTGAGTTAGTGGCTAAGCTAGGTTAGTATGGGTGGATGGGGTGGATTAGGCTAAATGGAGGATTTAGGATAGTTTAGGGGCTATTAGATTTGAGGGTTTTATTTATTAAAGTGATTTTAATAAATTTGGGATTTGGAATTAGATAGGAGAATAGGATTAATTGATAAATAATGGGTTATTTGATTTATCAATTAGGAATATAGATGATTAATTAAATTAATCAGCTAGGGGATGGCAAAGGATTAATTAAATAGGAATTTAATTAATGATGCCTTTAGAGATAGCTAAATAGGATTACCAAAGTGGTGTAATCAGATTTAGGTGTCTACATTTTGCCCCTCTTTGACATAGTGTTGAGATAACACTATTTCATAGAAGTTTGAACGGAGATGACACGAGGAAGATGTTTTAGCAACAAGGTTGCCCCAGTCTCGGATAAGAAGAGGAAAGACTAGACTGAGATGCCCCCTCAAGAAGGTAGTGGGGAGAGAAAAGGAGGCTCGACGACTTCTTGAAAAAAAGACAAGAATCCGAGATGAGCAGAGACATAGAGTGGCAAAGAGAAGGGGCAAAATTAGCTCAAACTTGCACTATGGGAGAATGATAAAGGGAGGTTAGATTCATAAAAGGAAGCAAGCTTAAGATGTTCCAAGATTGGGGGGGGGGGGGGGGGGGGGAGGATGAACGAGTGGAGTGCTATAAAAAGGAATCTAGGATAGGGAGATGGATGAGCGGATTATAAAGATGATGCAACAGGATTTCAAAGAGCTAGATTGGCGAGAGATGGGTTTCAAAGATCCCTAGGACTAGGATTGTGAATCTCGAAAGATGAGGCTTGGCAGATTGATTTGATTGGAAAATCCTAAGACTAGGATTGTGGATCCCTAAAGCTAAAAGTGAAGATTAATACAAAGAGATACTGATGCATAAGCTAGGGTAGGAGAGACAGATGTGGGATATGGATGGGGGATAATGGAGATGAAGGGAATCTATTGATTTTTTTTGAGCAGGAGGATACTTCAAAGAGAAGTACCACCATGTAGTTGAGCACTAGATTTGCTATAGGACTGTTGGTTAATTTCCAAGGTTACCAAGAACATCAAGGCTGTGTCACCAACCGTTCAAAGGACTGACAGACTGACTCGAAAAAAACACAAAAGGATTTCCCTAGCATCACACATGAAACCCGAAGGAAACAGTCTGGAACTGACACTGGGTAAACCACAAGCAAAAAAGAAACAAATGAAAGACTTGATCAATACCTTACACTTAGATTTCCCCATTCACAGCATACCATGATATGGAAGATCATGGCAACCATGAGGAGTGAACAAGGAGATTTCTTGGAAAAGATACTTCAAGACCCAAAAGGAAAGATTCCAAATCAAAAGAAAGCAAAAATCCAAAAGAGAACCGTTTGCCAATGAGATGGGTAGGATGAGGTACTAACGGACCAAGATCAGACATGAGGAAAGCTATATCCTACAAGGATCTATCGAAGAGCACCTAAGCTGATGGATTTAGATGAGTGATGTGCCTGGCAAGCTGAACTAAGAGGATAACACTTTGGTGACAAGAGATCTAGCTAAAGGATGCATTGGAATAGCTTACAAAGGGTTGTGCGATGTGTGTAAGATGTTGATCAAGGATGAACTAACATGAAAGCTGGATAGATACAATGGTACTAAGCTAAAGAGGATGTACAAGCTGATAGACCAAGATATGTTACAAATGTACAAGGTTGTTCATGTTTTGATTTTTGTGAGATGGAAATGTTTTAGATTGTGTTGGATGGATAGTTGGAGTTGATAGGTGGATAGGTAGATGGTTTGCTAAAAGCTTAAGTGAAAATGAGATTCTTTGTGTGCATGTGATAGGATACAAGCTAGGATACAAGCTTTGGCATATAATACAGGTTGGAATATGGTACAAGTTGTGGAAAAGATTTGAAGATACAAGCTATGATACAAGGGATGATACAAGATTTACAAGCTGGGGTACAAGATTATTTACAAGCTGTACAGGAGCTCCGACTGATAAGATAGTGGGATGGCTCAAGTTGGTGCAAGATGCAGAAGCTAAGGATGAGGTGATAGCAGAAGATATGGACTTGGCAGGATGCATCCAATGATGATGATAGATGTGCGACCAAGGATGGGGACAATGCTAAGGTTGGTGGTAGCTAAACTGATAGATGGTGCTAGAGTGAATGGCTAATGAGAGGATGACATTGGATTTGCATGAGGATAGCCTAGAGTGAGATACCAATGACAAGGGAGGATGGACAAGACAAGATCTCCAAGGAATATAGTGCCCCCAGTCAGAAGATGACATGCGGAAGGAGGTCTTACGATGGATGTGATAGGATTGAAGCTAGGATGGAAAAGCTGAAGGTGCTAGGGAGATGGATGATAGCTGGGATGATGGGGTGAGGTTGCAGAAGGTAAGTGGATAGTGATAGATAAAAGCTGGAGGATGAAAGATAGGTGGATAAATTGGAAGATGGAGCTGGATAGCAAGATGTGACCAAAAGCATGAGGATGATAGGCTAAGCTGGGGATGGCTGGATTACGCATGATGCTTGTTTGCCAAGTTTTCATCATGGTACTTGTTCAAGGCACTTGAATTGCCAAGTTTTCATCAGTGGACGCTATATATTTTTAAATTTTTTTTGACTTTTTGATTTTGGACTTAGCTGGAATGATTTTGGCTTTCTTTAGCTATTTTTTGGCTTTTTTGGGATTTTTCACTGGCTGTTGGAATGTTCAATTTTTTTGCTAGCTGTTGGTACACCAGATGTGTGATTTATGCAATAGATCAGATTTAGATGGGATTGATGGTAGGAGATGGAGGGATGAAAAGATTGGAAAGGAGCATGAGATGGGGATGCTTGCAGGATCAACATTGGCACATGTTGGGACGGGTGTGAAAAGAGCATATGGGGGATAGATGGTAGATGTGGGCTTGATGGAGGATTTGTGGAAGCGTGCTTGGGGATATAGGCACCCAAGATGGAGTTAGGAGATGGGGGACATGAGTCACTAGATGGGGGATTAGCAATGGTGGATGCCATTATGCATTGGGTTTCAACTTTTTTCTTTGGGATCCACATGGTTTTGGATTTTCTTTTCATAGGCTTTTGCATTGTTTTGCATTCTTTGATTGTATTTTTCCTTTTTGGAGTATGTCTTTTAGAATAGACATATGATTGTCTAAGATGTGGATTTTTAGCTTTATGCATTTTGAAGTTGGCATTCACATTGCTGTGGTAAGCTTTGGGAAGATGGTTAGGAGAAGCTTTGTGAGATGGAGAGGATATGGAAGAGTGTGTAGGGGAATGATGATGGATGATGTGCCCTGATATGTGCCTTTTTTGATCTTGCGTAGGAATGAAGGGAATAGGATTTTTATGATGGCTGATAGGAGGATGGAGGATGGTAGATTTTGGGACATAGGGACCCAAAATGGATTTAGCAGATGAAGGGGGGATATGGTAGGTTGGTTTGGGTTGCAAAGATGGTGGAGGGGGGATGACATAAGACTTCTTGAAGGAGTGATGGGAGGCTGGCATGGTGGGCATGGAGATAGGCTTGGTTTGGGGATGGCATGTACCAACACTTTTAGATTGTGAGCCTTTGGATACATATCCAAGACCATGAAATCCTGGATTCTTTTGTGCAATAATATGCTTTCTGATTCCTTGCTCTTGTGGTCCTAAACCTTGACCTTGTTAATACAATCGATTGAGCATTTGAACGAGCTAAGAAAATTTTTTGCTTGTAGAAAATGGTAGAAGTGCTTTATTAGATGTACTGCAATGGGGAGATACTGTTCTTAATTATTCTACTGAGAGGGGGCCACCATGGATGAATGTAAGTGAACCAAGAGGGTAGATTATAGATGGCAGAATAACTTGGATAGGTGGTAAGATGGAAGCATGGAGCAGAGGAGATGGTAGGATAGGATCTTGATTTAGCCGATGAGATGAAAAGATATCCTGCAGTAGAGGAGGTATGGCTTGAGGTTTTGGAGATGGAGGGGATGGTGACTGCACTATGGATGGAAGACATGGTACGATGATATCTTCATTTATGCTTTGGGGGATGTCAACATGCTTTTGGGCAGGATCTTGATAGGATTGGATTGGAGTGGATGTTGCGATAGGAGGTGAAGAGATGGATTCTTCAAAGGCAGTGGATGGATAGATGGGAGATTCGGTAGTGGAGATGGGTGAGTAGAAGATGGATGTATAAGGGTCATTACAGGAGATTTGGGAAATGCTTGGAGGTGATGTGGATAGGATTTGGAGGGATGAGATAGGTGGTGCGATTTTGATGCTTGCGAGAAGTGGAAGGATTTTAAGCAATTTGATGGATGGTATGGGGATGATAGCTATGGGAGATGGAGGTGATATTATAGATGGGGAAGCTTGATCACTAACTACTTCACATGGTTGGATTAGATGACATGGCTTATCGACTGTTGGAGGCATCTTTTCTTGTATTTCCTCTAGGAGATTCTTGGGAGAATCGTGTGTCAGAGGTGGAGGTGGTGGATTGACAGGAATAGTTGGTGTGATGGGGGTGGAAGATTGGAAGCTTGGTTGATTGGGTGATGGAGGAGAAGCTAGGATATGAGATGGCATGACTAGATAGTTTGGAGGAATGCTTGGATTTTGGGGGATGGTTGGCAGAAGGCATCTGAGGCTCTCAAGATAACCGTCATAGTCAACAAGATTTTCATCATCATTGGAATAGGATATAGTAGGAGAAAGGACAATGCGACCAAACTCATCATGATAGGGTTGGGATTTCATGTTTTGATGATGAGTTGGATGGGGATGGGGTCTTGAATATGGATGAACATGGAAGCTCATGGTTGGATTTGGATTAAGTGTAGATTTTGGATTGGCTGATGAAAGATTTCCTAGGTAGAGTCAAAGCTGCATGACAGACCTAAGGAGGATTGGCTGGAGATTTTTGGCTTTCCTGTGGATGGAAGACTTCAAGGGTATGCTGTCAAAAAGTGAGAGTTTTTCTTTCCTATGTGCTAGATTTGGTGGTGGCTGTGTCAACTTGAGGATAAACTAATGATCCTATGGGCATCACACAAGATTGACCACTTGTGGATCCCAACCTTTAGCTTAAGGTGATGAGGGATGACAAGTGACAAGGCTGGATTACCCTAGACAAAGCTCTATCAAAGGGATAACCTTGGGGAGATTGAGGGATTTGGATAGATTGATTGGATAGCAAACTCTGGCAGAGTAAAAACAACTCTTTAAAGGCTTGGGTGATTCTGGATTGGGTTGCTAGCTGGTTGGGGGGATGATTTCGATGGACTTTAGATTTGGGATTGTCCTAAAGCAAAGAACTAGATAGATTCAATTGTGGCTGGGGAGCTTGGATGATTTTTTGATGAAGCAGTGACTATGCTAAGTATGCCTTGAGATGGGAGATTTTTTCTTTTCTAGGATTTTGACCAAAGTTGGCAAACATTCATTCAAAAGCTATGAACAAACAAGTAGACAAAAGTTTGGAGCAAGCACGTCAAACACACCAACATCTTAGGAAGTTTTCTACAAGGATGAAATTTGGTTTAGCTAAGGAGTCCTCAATATACGCAAGGTATGTGAGGCCCAAATCCATAGATGAAACCTAAAAGATGTCACTTAGCTGAGAGGAGTGGTAACCCATTTCTCCTCTTTCACTTCTCAAGGGTTTAAAGTTCCTTGAGGCTTAGCCCGAGTGATAGAATTTTGATCCCAAGAGAGGTGTCTTTGGATTCACCCCCCAATCTTTATACTCTGCCAGAACACTGGAGTTGAGGTCATCCCAAGGGGTGATGAAATCCCCAAGCAGGCCTCCTAAAAAGTGTAAAACAAGACCACATAAGTGATCTTGGCGTTTAAAAGACACACGTTTATTCCAATTGATGGTTTAGATTTTGTAAGCTATGATTGAAGACACTTGTGTTTATGACATACAATGTTCATTCCAACTTGACAACATCATTAGTGTAATGGAAATTGAGAGATAATCAACATAAGAAATGCGAGCGTTGTTGAAGTGTGTCAAAACTATGCAAGTTTCATTGATTGTTAGGCATTCAAGATTGAGTGAATTCTTTTTAAAACCCAAAGTTGAAGTGTGAGGTATAGCAATGATTAATTGATCCTTTGAATTCAAGATTGTGTTTTGTTGTTTTAAGTATGCATTCCAATGAAAAGTTGATTTTAATCCATGGCATTCAAGAGTGATTTGAGCACATTCATGCAATGAAAGATGTGTTTAAACATGCAAGTTCATTTTAAGAAAAACCTACAAAAAACATGATTAGGTTAGTAAGATGCTCCAACCTGCAATGCTACAAAAAAAGCAATTTGATTAGTCACCCAAAATATTCCAAAATGAAAGCTTAACTATGGGAAAAATATTTTTAACTTTTTTTGTTAGTTTTGATATGCGTAAAAATGCTTAGAATGGTCCATATCTTACGGAACCACTAAAAGTCAAAATTTGATTTATACTTTTTTTTTTTTTTTTTTGAAATTTAGATATGATTATGGTTTGATTATGAGCTTGATGATACGATGATAAAACTTGTAGAAAATACGTTAGCATGAAACTTGCAATGAAAAACTATCTGAATTTTGAGAAAAACAAATCTCACAACGAACTCGCAGGTTAAGAATGCATTCCCGCAGGCATGAGAATGAGAGAACTGTCAGTGGGAACGCGACAAAGTTGAAGCTAAGTTTTGGTTTGAAAGGCAAGGCGATCCCGTGGGTTAATGCACCGATCTCGGAGTCACAAGAATGTGGAAACAGTCAGCGGGAATGTGAGATAGAAAACTGGTGAATAAAAATTGAGGCTACGGGTTAAAAAGTTGTAGAGTGATCCCGTGAAACAGTGATCCCGTAGGTTCTTGGGAGAGCATTCCCGTAGAGATATAGGTCAGCGGATTCGCATTCTTGCAGAGAAACATTTGGCGGGGATGCAAATTTTTTCTTTTTTGGAAACGTGGTAGAAACTGGTTGGGGATGAACAGCAAACTCGCAGTCGCGGGTTCACGTTCCCGCCAGCAAATGGCCGCGTTCCTACGGTCGCAGGATCATGTTCCTAGGGTTGCGAGATCACAAAATAACTTGGTTTTGAAATATTCAAAAATGAAAAATGATGAGATGGCTGGGAGCATGATTTCCAAAAGGTGACCTGTGTACTTGCAACAAGATCAGAAAACCTAACACAAAAACCCACAAGCAAACAAGGTTAATTTGGTTAGTTAACATAAAAAACTCAAAAATTGATTAGATTGAACCAAATGCGGGGTCCCACCAGGCGTGCCAAAATGTATATGAGAAAATATGATAACAAGTAATACTAATCTATTAAAAAACAAAAGCATTAACTAGCATAAAAATCATAACATATGAGATAGACAAAGTGAAACCTTCAAATGAGAATATAAGCCATGGAATGGCTCTCCCAATGAGCATGGTCACTTGATTTAGGGATGAGTCTATTATGTAGATTTGGGATATATGCTCAAGTTTCAAAATAGCTTCAATGGATTTGGGATTTTTGGTGTGGATGATGGCTTTGATATGGATTTAGCTTCTCAAAATGGCATTATGAGTTTACTTGATGGATTGTGATTTCAAAAGGGCATGGTAACTTTAGCTTAAGGATTTGTGATGAAATGGGTTGCGAGGGGATCCAATTTACAGGCTAAGGGCTTGAGAGTTTGAGGGTTAAGATGCAAGGATGGGGAAAAGCTCATGGAGGGCTCAGATTGCATGAGAGGAGAGCACATGGATTGTGCTTCCTTACAACCAATCAGAGAGTGACACATGTCACAGGGTGAGTGGATGGAGAAAAGGGCAAGGATGAGTCAACAAAGGAGGCTCAAGGCCTTAAATACCCTCATAAATGGCTTATAAGAGCAATGAATGGGTTTGTAAGAGTCTTTATGGCCTTGTAAGAGCATTGAAGGCTTTATGGTTGGGATAAAGTTTTATGGTTGGGATATTTTGAGGGAGGAGACTTTGGTTTGACTTAGGAAAGTCTTAAGTAAGCTTAGGGAATGTGACAAGGTTAGGGGGGGATTAGGCTTGGGTTAGGATTAGATTAAGGATGTTAGAGATGTGCAAGTGGATGGCATTCATGAGGGTGGGTGAGTTAGTGGCTAAGCTAGGTTAGTATGGGTGGATGTGGTGGATTAGGCTAAATGGAGGATTTAGAATAGTTTAGGGGCTATTAGATTTCAGGGTTTTATTCATTAAAGTGATTTTAATAAATTTGGGATTTGGAATTAGATAGGAGAATAGGATTAATTGATAAATAATGGGTTATTTGATTTATCAATTAGGACTATAGATAATTAATTAAATTAATTAGCTAGGGGATGGCAAAGGATTAATTAAATAGAAATTTAATTAATGATGCCTTTAGAGATAGCTAAATAGGATTACCGAAGCGGTGTAATCAGATTTAGGTGTCTACAATTATTACTATCACTTTCCCCTCTTGAACCATTTTAGAATAGAGATTTCATTTCTATTCCATTTTTTTTTGTTACATTCTCTAGAGGATATGGTTAGTGATGTTAGGGAGAAGAGGAGTAAGGGGCATAAATTCACCATTATCCAATAGGGCATGATCTTTAGACTCTATCAATTTTACCTTGTCCTTTTCTCCCCTAGGGTTGTTGTGGTTGACAACTAGTGCCACCATCAGAATTCCCCTCTAAGTACCAACACTAGAACCAAAATCCACACCCTACACCCTTCCCTTAGTAGAGATAATAAGAAAAAGAAAAACCTAGAATTGACTATTGAACAAAAAGGTTGTAAAAAGATAAAAGTTGAAAAATGTGTGGATGTGGAAGTGGAGGATTGAGAAGAGGAGGGAGGAGGAAAGGGTAGGAGAAGGTCAGGAAGGCTTGAAAAAATCCAAGCAAGGTATAAGAAAAAGTCTAAAGGATTTAGGGTTAAAGAGGTAGAAGAGGAGAGCTTTGAGAATAATGAAAGGGAACTGGAGGAGGAGAAACTTTTTGAATCCAATAGAGAAAAAGGGAAAGATGAGAAACAAAAAAGTGAAAATTTTGTTGATAATACCCAGATGTCTGCCGACAACACCCAGGTGTCTACTGGAAATGCCATCACAACTAAGATTACTCATATGTCAGCTAGGTTTACCCTACAACCTATTACCTTCTATGAGGATAGCAACAAAATGGATACCTCCCTCATTACCATTTCCTCTCTAGTTAAGGAAAAACCTAAGGTTTTTACTAACACATAGGTTTTGCAGGATGACAACCAAGTGGCAAAAACTAAGGACGGGGATAAGAAGGTGGAAATAGAAAACAAGGAGAAGGAGGAGGAATGAAAGGATGTGATGACTCAGCTAGATCAAAGGGTCAAAGTCTTAGAGGAGGGATTTTACTCTAAATTTTCACTAAAGGTCACTCATGCTGCTACTACTACCCGCCAATTGCTGGCACAGGAGAAGGATGAATCAAGAATGGACATGGGGGATAACAAGCTCCTCTATAAGTTTCTTGCTAATGATTGGGCTCAGGTTTTACTAGCTAGGAAAGGAAAGGAAAAGCATGAGAAATAAGATGGTAGTTCTCAGGGATCTTTTGATCTTGGTTGTTTTTTTGTTGTTATGCCGCTGCTTGGTTTGCTATTCTACAACTGTTAATCAGACCTGTGTTGGTCTATTTATGCCAACAATTTTTATTCTAAACTTAAGCAGTATGATTAGTACTATAGATCTCAACTATATATTAGATGTTACTGTATATGGTAGTGTGCTATTTTTGGGTTGGTTGGTGTTCTTATGTCAAAAGTTAGTTAATACTTTGAACTTTCATAGTATGGTTAGAACTATAGCTGTTAAGTTACTACGAGGTGTTTTTGGCTATTAGTTTTGTTCTTTGATGCTGTAATGACTTCTACTAGTTTTTGCTAGTAGTGTGTTGGTTACCACCTTTATGTCTGTAAGGGTCAACCCCCTTGTTTTGGTCACTTTATATTTCAAAAAAATAACCATTAAAAAAACAAGGTTATGAATATTATAATTCCATTACACAATAAATATTTCATTTTTATATTTAATATAATAAATGGTAGGAATTGATTTGATGAGTAATTGTTTACAAAGATTTGATATTGAAGATTTTATTACTTATTTAACCAAAGCTCATTTCAGTCCTTCCATCTCAAATTTTCTTATACTTAAGCAACCTAATAACTTCTTTATTTTCCCATTTAGCATCTATCTTAGGTAGATTCTTCCACTTAATTAGGAACTCGGTAATAGTTTGATTCCTCATTCTCTTCTCACGGGTGTCTAGAATAACTTCAGTGTTAGAATGAGTTGGCCTTCATCATCCAAGGGGCGTAATTCTTTGCATGGAGTTACCTATTGTCCTAAAACACTTTTGAGGTGGGACATATGGAATACATTATGTATCTTACTATCTTGGAGAAGTTCAAGCTCATAGGCCACTTCATCGATTTTCCTTAGCACTTTATATGGTCCATAGAACTATGGTTTTAACTTCTCAATACCATTTTTCTTGATTGATGTTTGTTTGTACGATTTTAGTCATAGGAATACTAAATCCCCAACCATAAAGGTCCTTTCAATTCATTTCTTATCTGTGTATAATTTTTGTTGATTCTGTGCTTGACACAAGTTTTCTTTTAAGGTTTTTATGATGTCCATAATTAATAAAATTTGTACATCAGACACTAAAATTTCTTGTGTTATTAGGTTTATAAAAGGTGTAGCTTCATATCTATAGAGTGCTTTAAATGGGCTTATTCGTATTAACATATGGTGAGTACTATTTTAGAAATATTCTCCTAAATGTAACCACTTAATCCAGGCATGTTGGTGTCATGTAACATAGTTTTTGAGGTATCCTTCCACCCACTTATTGATAATTTATGTCTGTCCACTAGTTTGAGGGTGATAACTTGTGCTGGGGGTTAGGGTTCTCCCTATTAAATGGAAGAGTTCTTGCCAAAATTTTCTGAGTAACTTGCTATCTCTATCATTTATAATATTTTGTGGAAGCCCATAGAGCTGAAAAACTTCTCTAAAGAACAATTCCACTATTTGGTGTGCCTTGTATTCAGTTGAGATGGAAAAAAATGTGTGTATTTTGTGAATCTACTATGAAAAAAAAAGTGCTATCTTTTCCTTGGGTCTTTGGAAGTCCTATTATGAAATACATTGATATGATTTCCCATTTTTGGTTTGGAATGGGTAATGGTTGTAGTAATCCTACAGGGTGTTGCAATTCCACCTTATTTCGTTGACAAGTCATGCATTCTTGTACATATTTTAGTACCTCTTTTTAAAAACCCTTTCCAAGAATATTTATCTCTAATATGCTTGTATGTTTTATAGTATCCTTGATGACTAGATAATTTCTCTCTAATATTCTTTTATATTTTATAGTATCCTTGATGATTGGATAATGGATTGTCATGATATTCTTTAAGTATTTTTCTTTTAATTTTTGAACATGGGGTTAAATATATTCTTCCTTTGTAGAGTATTATATCATCCTAGACTTTGAAATCTTCATCGGGCAAGTTCCCTTCTAATATTTCTTGTGCCTGAAGATCCTTAGCATATTCTGCTATAATGTCTCCCTTCCAGTCCTTGGCAATGCTTGTAATACTATTTATATGGGATCTTCTTGAGAGAGCATCAACAACCTCATTATTGACTCCTTTAATATATTCTATATCAAAATCATAAGCTTGTATTTGGCTACCCCATTTTTTTTTTGATCATTAAAATCCTTTTGATTTAAGAAGAATCTTAAGCTGATATGATCTATTTTTACAATGAGTCTTCCACAAACTAGGTATTGACAAAATTTTGCTAAGGCATGCATGATGGATAACATCTCCTTATCATATATTGAGTAATTTTTTTGCTTCAGTGAGCTTTTGACTTTTGAAAGTTATTGGGTGCCTTTCTTGAATGAGTACTATTCCAATTCCTTCTCCTAATGTATCACATTGTAGTTTGAAGTGTTTGCTAAAATCTAGAATAGCTAGAACAGGGCAAGTATACATTATTTCTTTGATTTCTTCAAAAGCTTGTTGAGATACAATATTCCATGAAAATGCCCCTTTCTTTGTTAAATCAGTGAGGGGAGATGCAATTTTTGAAAATCCTTTAACAAAGCATCAGTAGTAGCTACATAAACCAACAAACCTCATGAGTTGGTTTAAGGTCTTGGGTCTTGGCCATTCTTTGATGGCTTTGATTTTTTCCTCATCTACACTTACTCATTTTGTACTAATTTTTTGTCCCAAGTATATAATTTCTTCTGATTCAAATTCATATTTTCAAACTTTGCTGTATAATGACTCTATTTACAAGGTTTTCAAAACCTCTTCAATATGTCATAAATGTTCTTCCCATGTCTTACTGTAAGTAAGCATATCATAAAAAAATATGAGTAGAAATTTCCTCAATTGTTGTCAAAAGATGTGGTTCGTACAAGACTGGAAAGTTTCTAGTGCATTGGTGAGTCCAAATGGAAGGAATAAAAATTCAAAATGCCCATAGAGGCATCTGAATGTGGTCTTTGGAATATCTTCCTTTCTCATTCTTATTTGGTGACATCCTGATCTTAGGTCATTTTTTGAGAAGTAGCATGCTCTATGCAATTCATCCATTAATTTGTCAATCCTTGGTATGGGATACCTATTCTTTATGGTCTTGTTATTTAGGGCTCTATAGTTGATATACATCCCCATAGTGCCATCTTTCTTTTTTACTAAAACTACAGAAGAAGCAAAGGGGCTACTGCTAGGTTGGATATGGCCAATTTTCCAATAATTCTTGAATTTTCTTTTCTATTTCTTCTTTGAATTTCCTAGGGTGTCAGTATGGAGTTGTTACCACTAGTCTCGCCCCTTCTTCAAGCTCGATAGAGTGTTCAAACCCTCTTTTTGAGGGGTGTCCTGGGGGAACTTCATCAAAAACCCTTTTGTAGTTTTTCAAAATTGGTTTGATATCTAGATATGAATGCTTTGTCCTTGTGGTTTAGATTTATCCATTACCATACATTGAGCAACCCACTCTCCTTGGTCATGACTAAGTATTTTGACCATTTTCTTATAAGAGACCACCTTTGGGGGAGAATCTAGTATCCCTTTAAGTGTAATTTCCTTCCCTTCATATTTGAAACATATTTCTGGATTAGGACCATCCATTACAAATTACCCTAAGGAGTTTATGCATGGCATCCCTAGGATAATATCATTTTGGGTATTGGCTACATAAAAGTCTCTTTTTAAAGTGTGTCCTCCTGAGCTGATTTCCAACTGGGGTACTAGAGTAGTACAATTTTCTATTGAACCATTTCCAAATGCTACCTTGAAACCCTCAAATTCTTTAGTTTTTAACTTCCTTCTTGTGACTAGATGTCTTCTAATGAAGTCATGCGTAGCTCCAAAATCCACTAGGGCAATTAATTTTTGTCCCCTAAGTGATCCTTTTATTCAAAAAGTCCTATTCTCATTCTCATGTGTAATGACTGCTATGAATTCATGTTCATGCTCCTTAGTTTTTGATTTTTTCCTAGGTAGATTTTCTTCTATATTATTTATTTGTCCTCTCTTGCATTAATGTTTACTACTCCATGGTGACTTACATTTAAAGCATAGGTTCTTTTCATACAGGGTCTTCCTTGATCTCCTCAGGGTCTTTCATTTTGGTGAGATGTTTTATACATACAAATTCTAGACCTTTATTTAGGTGTATTAATCTTGACTTTTTTTTGTTTTTCTAATGACTTCTAAATTTTTTGGTTCAGGAGGTTTTACTAAACTCTTAATGGGGCCCTTAAGCCATTCCATAAACATGTAGGTGAGCCTTTTTTGAGGAACATTAGGTACGAGGAGAGATAACTCTAGGAATTTATGTGAATATTCTCCCATTGTTCCTAGTTGTTTTAAGTGGGTTAATTCTTGGAAGTATCACTTAGAAACTTTATCATCAAATCAATCAATGAGTCTTTGTGTGAATTCATTATACATTGCAATTTTTTTGTGTCCTAGTGTTATATGGTCATAATGCCACCAATCATGAGTTGAACCTCTTAAATGGAGTATGACATATTTTATGACATCTTTTTCTTTCATAGGGCTAAAAGATAAATACGTGTCTAATTTCTGCACCCATGACTGAGCAGTTTCCCTCTCTGATCCATTGAAGTATGGTAGTGATATCCTTTTAATCTCTATTTTGAGGTCTTTATCAACAATGACTTCCCTTCTTCTTCCTAATAGTTTACTTTCATAGTACTCTTTGGAAGGTATACTATTCTTGACTTGCAGATCCAATTTGACATATATTTGTGCAATTTCTTCTACATTAGATGGGTTTGGTTCCTCTTCTTCTGTCATTTGTTCCCTTATTGGGAAGAATGATGGAAGTGTGCTTTCAAAAGATGAATTTTTTGTTGAGGGTACATTTTCTAAATGATTAGAATATGTCTCTCTTCCTAAACTGGGATTAGTCTGATTATTATTGCCTAGTTTTTGTATAGCTTTGAGAACCATTTTATGTGTTCTTTTGAATTTTTGATTAGTTTTCTCCATGAATCTTTTTAGTTCTTGTACTATTTGTTTTTCCATTTCCTTGATTTGTTGGTTTTATGTATGTACAATAATCATAGGATGATAGGATTATGCTCTGATACTACTATAATGCCCTTGCTAATTAAGGTAAGATTACCTGCAAAACCCATTGTTATAATTCATACAATAATAAAATATATTTTAATATTCTACCCTCTATCCTAGCCCAACCTTAAATATGTTTGCATATCAGGATCAATAATCCTCTTGAGGATCTTTGGATCCTTAGTTACTTCTCTGTCGTCTATGAAGTGCTCCCCTTAAGGTCCTTCCTAGAAGAGACATTCTCTATCCAGGGCTCTTGACACATATGCATATGTTAACCACTACAAAATATTCTGGCCTTATGTTAAGGTCACTCTCTTCCTAATGGGACTCTATTGGTCTTAATTTAATAAGACAACTCTCTTCCCAAAGGACTCTCTTGCCCTTAATAAATAACAATTTTTCCTTAATATATATATACATTACGTAAGGAAAGATTGAAATTAAATATTCTTTCCTTATTGATAAAACAACATGTCTACAAGAATTTAACCTTACATCAATAACCATGTGTACCTTTATTAGGTTGGAACCTAGTTTGATTTTGGGAGGGCTTAAATTGCTATGATGTTGACTACCTTTTTGGATAACGTGACTTGATCACTTTTTCCAAATTCACCGAGGTGGTTTGGCGGTTCTATTAATGCCACCTCTGTCTGGTTTATGGAACACATCCTAACTTGGTGGCATGGTTGTGTTGGCTGTTTCTTGTGATTGGTGCTGCTATTACCTTTTCTTGCACTTCGTCCCTCTATTACAATAATGTCATTCATATTAAATATCCTGCATGAGCATCTGGACGTGATTGTTGGTACCTACTAATTTAGAAAGGGAAGTATTATTGTTTATTTGTTTTACATTGTATAACCATATCATTTCATAATTAGTTCTTAATCTATTTTTACGAGAGTCACTCCATAACATATTGCTATGTGGCAAAATTTAATATAAACTATCTCACTTGACATATGTTATAATGCCAATCTTATCACACTTCTTCTATACATCTACCATTTGTAACGTCTTCCCATGCTCGCACACCTTTTATTTTAGTAATCATTTTATTATGTTATGTTACAAGAGCCTATTATTTTGCAAGCTTTAAAGGAATGACATAACCATTAGAAAATAAAGGTTATGAATATTATAATTCCATTACACAATAAAGAGTTCATTTTTATGTTTAATTTAATAAATGGTAGTAATTGATTTGATGAGTAATTATTTACAAAGATTTGATATTGAAGACTTTATTGTTTATTTAACCATTATTTAACCAAGGCTCATTTCAAAAACTTAGGCTTAGAGATCAACAATATTCAACCAAAACCTAACACTATATTCTTTTTTATACTATCTTCTACAGTATGCCCATATTTGGTTTGTATATAAATGTTTTTGCTGAATTGGTGAAACTAGATTAAACAACCTTTCAAACCTTATACTCTTACTCAAGGGAATCACAACTAGTATTTCATAAGACCTTGACCCTTATAGGATCTCACAACCAAAATTTTTATATCACAGAAAGATTGAGAGACTAAAAACACAAATCATCTTTTAAATTTGCAATGATGTGATTTGAGGACCCCATTTTTGTCCCACATTATGTCAATAGTGGGTTAGTGCCTCCTACCAGAAAGGTACTAAAATATACCAATTATACATGAAATTTAAATATATTAAAGTAATTATAATAACATGGACTAAAGAAAAGATTGATTTTAATAATCAAAGCAAAAATATTAATGACAAAGTTCAACAATGTGGCATTAATGAGACCCCTATCACCAATATTATTAGGTATGCTATATTTGATTCTACAATGGGACCTTCATACACTAATATTCTTGAGGTTCCTTTTCCTAGAGTGATTGAGGGTAAGGGAAATAAGGATTCCTTTCAGTAGAGCATGGAAATTTTAGGGGACATTCAATGGGGTCATCTAGAGTTCATTCATAAGGGTAAAGTTAAGGTTGAAACCTCTCTTGTGCTAAGAAAATGGATTGATAATTAACTTCATAACCTCAATGATAACATGGGAAGTCTATGAATCCAATTAGAAAATGAGATTCTAACCAAAGAGGGTTTAGAAATTCGGGTTGGCCATATTCTAGAGAAGATCAAATCTTGCAAAGATAATCTAAAGGACATTCTTCATGGTACTAAGGAGAAGATGAATGCAAACATTTACAAGATCAATAAGATTCATAGTAGATTTGATAAGTAATATGAGAACTAGGAAGTTTATTAGAGTGGCTTGGTGAAGAAAGATGTATTGGAAACTACAATTGGAACAATTGTTATGTTGTCATTGATGTCAATCCTTATTGGTGAGACACTTTCTACTTGAGTAGAGTTCCATCTCAAGATAATTGATAAAGAGGATTTGAGAAGATGAGATAACAAGAGAACCCAGTGGAAAGGTTGAGTTATGTGTAACTACAATGCGCACTTGATTAGTTAGATTTTGACAAGATAATGTGTTATTTATTCATAACACTAAGTGGAGAAGATAGTTGTGATGAATCCTAGAAGAGATGATCAATGAAGGACCAAATGTATAAGTTAAACTGGGCTTCAAAGTAGAAGATTAAGGAACTTATTTTTTGGAGCCTAGTTGTGCTAGTATTGATCGAGTGAATAGTAGAATCCGAGATAATATAGTGTCAACTAAGCACTAGTAAAGACTAAGTATCATAAAAGTTGGAATAAGTAAAGTTAGCTTAAGATGATGAATATAGTTAGTGAAGATTGAGTTATCTAGTGATGACCAAGGTCAAGGAACATAGTTTTGGCCAAGTGTCATCATTTGATAGTTTGTGAAGGAATTGAGATTCCTAGACAACACAGTTTGAGTTCTTGAAATATGTTATGTGTGTTGAAGATAAGGATTGAGGAGATGGATTGTTTAATGAAATAAAAGGGTTAGGTGAGAAATCAAAGGCATCGATTTAAAGAGAAGTTTCTAGGAAAGAAGAAGATGAATGAGAAGTTGGACAAATTCATTATATGTGTTGAATCTGATCGTAAACCTAAGATCAATGGTGGTGTTTAAGTGGGAAAAGATCAAAGTTACCTATTTAAGAATTTATAAGGATTAACCTAGAAGGATGTTAGGAGTTGCTAATTTTGTTGAATGAAAAATTAGAGTAGAAGGCTGAGAAGAAGGAGTAGAGTAGAGGTGAAGAGTGGTTGCTAGAAGGATGGTCCAAGAAGATTAGAGATAGTGACAGAGACATGAATGTAGTTTAGTCAATGACTTAGCAGAGGAGCTTCATTGTGATCTATATTTGTAAAGTTATTTTTATTTATCAAATAAACCTATTGTTACTTTCTAACCATTGTATAAGTTAAAATCCTTTAATCAAGATTGACCTAACCATCATTTGCAAATCTTTTAATCAAGGTGGCATTCTAATTTAATGTTCTTAAGTCCTTTGACAAAGCCACTCCTAATAGGGTGATTAAATCATTTAAAAGGGTCACACATAAAAGTGTGTATTGTAAACTTTAATAGGGTTGTCTCCTAACAAAGATCACTTTAGAAGAGTCAAAAAATGGTGACATGTTACTGGTGGTTTTTCCTAAATTTGTTTTCCACGTTAAATCCTAGAATCTTACTTGTGTGGATGTAATTTGAGATGTTTTATATTTTGTAACTTAATTTATTATGGAGATAGTGGACTACAATTTTATGTTACTAATAAGTTATTATAGAGATTGAGCTACTTAATGATTAGATCTAAGTAGTTTGAAGAGTTCAAAAGTTTAATTGGTACATTTGGACCTAAGGACAACTAATTCAACCCCCTCCCCTCTCAGCTATTATAAATCATTCTAGAAATTGTATCATATCTTTTAGTTCTTGTGAAGAAAATTTTGAAGGGACTTAAAGCTAAAGATCAAGATGTATAGAAAGGAGGTAGCCAAGTTGAACAAGGAATATTTCCCTGCATGGAAAATTTTGATGAATCTTCACATTGCTAGAATTGGAGATTCTATAGTACACTATATGGATAATGAATATATAATAGTTCCTTCACCTATGACAACCCAATAGATAAAAAGATAAACAAGAGCACAATCATGCAATGCTGGAGATTGCATCTTTCCTAAGCTATACAAAATTTGATCATATAGATGGCCATAATACTACAAAGATGTGGGAAAAGTTGGAAAATATCCATGGACGATTTAAGAATGTACTAAGATCCAAATTAGAAAGCTTGAGAGGAAATTTTGATGACATGAGGATGATAGAAGGTGATAACATTTCTTAATATGTCAGAAGAGTCAAAGAAGTAGTTAATTCTATTAGAGGAGTTGAGGGAAAGATCAGTGATGAGATTGTGACCAACAACGTATTGAGAATTTTACTTCCTATTTATGCTATTAGAGTTTCTGCAATACAAGAACTAATATGTACCCCTGGTAATGATTTAACCTTGTATAGTCTAGTTAGTAGACTTACTACTTTTGAATTGTCAAATTTTGATAATTTTACTACCCCTGCTATTGAATCTTCTTTCAAGTCACAATTGGTTTTACATAAGTCTAAGAAGAAGAAAGGAAAGTATGATGATAGTGAGAGTGAATCTTCTGATGATGATCTTGAGGTTCTTGAAGCATTAATGCTTAGGAGACTACCAACAGGCAAGGGAAAATTTAAAGTAAACTACATATAATCTTTTTGTCATATAATAAATTTGGTCATATTGCTACAAGATGTCCTAAAAAGGATGACAAGGATGAAAGGAAAGGAGACATATTCAAGGAAAAAAAGAAATGGAAAAGAAAACAAAGGATACAAAGACTACAAGGGAAATGGTAAGAAGTCTTGTTACATTAATGAAGAAGAGACTAATGATGATTCTGATAGTCAAGATGAAGAAGTTGTTTATGTTGCTATAAAAGATGATTTTGATGAAGATGAGAAAACTACACTTATTTCATATGTTAGTAAAGGTGATTGATGGATAATTGATAGTGGTTGTTCACATCACATGATTGGTGATAAAAGTAAATTTCAAACATTAGAACATTATAAAGGAGGTAATGTTAAGTTTGGTAATGATGCACTACATCTTGTGAAAGGTAAAGTATCAACAATATTGACTGATAAGATCATATGTGATAATGCTTATTGGGTTGAAGGAATTAATTAAAATGGATCTAGTGAATTGATTGGAAGTCAAGACCAAACAAGAGGTAAGTTGTTCTATCTAGACATATCTGATGATACATTCTTGTTTGCACAATGGGATGATTATGGATATGGCATAGGAGGCTATTTCAAGTGAAATTTGATAATTTGGTAATCATTAGTAAGATGAAGAAAGTAAGAGGATTACCAATATTGAAGAAACATGATAATGTGATGTGTAAACAATGTCAATTGGGAAAAATGAGTCAAGTTTCAAGAGAAATAACTATGCTTTTGATGTTATTTTAGAGTTGGTTTATACTAACCTTTGTGGACCTATTGGATTGAAAAATTGATACAGTGATAAATACTTTATTCTATTTGTTGATGACTACTCTAGAATGACGACTGTGATGTTTCTTAAAGAAAAATTTTATGCATTTCAAATGTTTAAGTGGTATTTGGATAGACTTGAAAAAGATATGGGTAAAAGCTTGAAGTTTTCAAGATTTGATAGAGGAGGTAAATTAATATATTAGGAATTCAACACATTATGTAATGATAGATGAATTAAGAGACAAATGTTTGCACCAAGAACCCCTCCATAGAATGGTATAGCTGAAATGAGGAATAGATCAATCATGGACTATGCTAGGACACTGATGATGGAGAAGAATGTTACACCTAAGTACTAGAGAAAAGTTGTAAGTACAATAATTTATACCTTGAATAGAGTACAAGTCAAGAATGGTACAAATATCACACCTTTTGAGTTATGGTATGGTTATGCACCTAATGTTAAATTTTTCAAAGTTTTTGGAAGAAAATGTTATTTACTAAAATATAATAGACATGGAAAAATTGATGCAAAGAGTGATGAAGGTATATTCTTAGGATATTCCACTAAGAAAAAAAAATATAAGTGTTTGAGTTCTAACAAAAATAAAGTTGTGGAAAGTGAAAATGTGAAACTTGATGAATATGCAGAAAATAATGAAGTTGAAAGTAAGAAGGAACCCAAAGATTATAGAAGTTTCATATACAATGATGAAGGCGAGCCCAAAAATTTACCTAAACTTGAGAAGAAGTTGTCAAGAAACAAAAACCAGTACATACCGAGTTACAATAACAACGTGGTGAGCATCAGGAAGAGCATGTTGAGCATCAACAAATGATTATCAAAGATATAAAAGAACATGTTGAGATACAAGAAGTGCTACCTAAAACTAATCTACAAGATGAACTTGAAGAAGAAGTGAGAATACCTTAGCCTATATTAGAAAAATATGTAATAAGACACCATGCACCTAATCAAATCATTAGAGACAAAGACTTTAGAGTTACAGAAAGGGAAAGACTAATGATTAATACATGCTTACTATGTGAATTTGAGCCTAAATCAATAAAGGATTATCTAGATAATTAACACTAGATTCAAAAAATGAATGAAGAGATTGAGAAGATAGAGAAGAACAAAACTTGGTCACTAGTTCCTAGACTAAAGGACAAGAATGTTATTGGAATAAAGTGGCTATTCAGAAACAAGTTGAATGAGAAAGGTGGTCACAAGAAATAAAGAAAGACTAGTTTATAATGGATATGCACAAGAACGAGGTATTGACTATGAGGAGACATTTTCTAGTCTTTCAAGATTAGGAGTGAAAACTATACTTGCATATGTTTCCTACAAAGGATTCAAATTATACCATATGGATGTTAAATCTACATTTTTGAATGGAATTTTGGAAGAACAAGTATATGTTGAACAACCTGATGGATTTGTTAACCCAAAAAAAGGAGATATGGTATATAAATAAACAAAGTATTGTATGGACTAAAACAAGTCCCTAGAGCATGGTATGAAAGATGACACTTATTTTGTGAAGATTAGTTTTGCAAGAATAAGTGATAATGAAAATCTATACTTAAAGAATGAATCTATAATAGTTGGAGGAAAAGATGCATTGTGTAAATATTTTGTAGATCAAATGAGGCAAGAGTTTGAGATGCCTATATTTGGAAAGATTAATTATTTTATTGGCTAGCAAGTGTATCAAATGAAGATAGATATCTACATTACACAATCAAAGTATATCAAGGAGATATTTAAAACTTTTGGAATGGAAGACTCAAGACCAATTGGAACTCCCATGGCTATTTGACATAAAATCTCAAAGAATGATGATTCTATTGATGTGAATCAAACCTTACATAGATAAATGATTGAAAAGTTGCAATATGTTGTTTATAGAAGACTAGATATTGCACTAGCAATTACTATTGTTGCTAGATTTTTAACAAATCCTAAGTAGAATCACATGATGATTATGAAAATAATACAAAGATATCTGAAATGAATAGAGGATTATGGATTGTATTATAATAAGAATGACATGTCTGAATTGAGAGTATATGCTGATGCAAATTGGGTTGGAAATGTTCATAACAGAATGAGTACAAGTGGTGGAGCTTTCATTCTAGAAAAAAAGAGTAGTTTCATGGATAAGAAAGAAGCAAAATTGCATCTCCCAATCTACAATTGACGCTAAATATGTAGTAGAAATAGTTAATTATTCTAACATAGTGTGGATCGAACAATTATTGAAAGGAATGAAGGAAGAGATTACTAAACTTGTTGTTATATTCTATGATACTACAAGTTCTATAAACATATCTAAAAATCCTTTGATACACACTAAGACGAAGCACATTTCTATCAAGTATCATTACTTGAGAGAGATGGTACAAGAAAAAGAAGTGAGCTTGGAGTTTTTAAATACAAGGGAATAAATAGCTAATATTTTTACCAAAGCGTTACCTAAGGATGAACATGAATATTTAATAGGTAATTTGGGAGTGATTCCCCCTAACCAAGGCTACATAAGCTAAGATGAAGGTCTACATCAAATGTTTTGATAAGAATATCTTAAAAATTGATGTAGAAGGTAACACTTTATGACTTGCCTAAAGCAAGAAAGGGGGAAGCACAATATGTTGAATCACTCATAAGCACGATGACAGAAGAAGAACCTAGTTCAAAGAATTGACAAAGAGATGTATACATGTTGAAGATGTATAAGAAAGATTTTACTAAAGATGTTGAAGTGTCTTTGGCATTATTGTAAAAGATGGAGAACTTTAGAAGTTACCATCAATAGTGCAAAAGATGGAGACATTATGAAGCAGTTACCAATGTAGTAATGAGAAAAGAGGGAGAAGCCATATAGTTACCATGAGAAGAAAGAGTAAAGAATGTGAAGGTGTTACAATCAAAGTTCATATTTTGATATGAAGTTATGGGATGTTACAATTGATGTCTAGAGGTATTGTATATCAAGGCTACATTAATGTGAATCAAAATGAAACCAAAAGATGAGATCAGAGAGATTGTTGGAGACTGAGATAAGAATTGGAATGAAGCTAAGGATATTAATGAAGATCTATTACTAAACACATAGGGATTTGATTGAAGAAAGTCAAGTGTTTTGGATTGTATAGTAACTAGAGTTTTTACCATCAATTCCAAGGAGGGACATTGTTCGAAACTATAATTAGATCAACCCATTGATACTTTCTAATCATTGTATCGATTATTATTTTTTAATTAAGGTTGACCTAACAATCATTTGTAAATCCTTTCATGAAGGTGACATCTAATGAAATATTCTTAAGTCCTCTAACAAGAGCAATCCTAAATGGTGATTAAATTCTTTAACATAGTCACACCTAATACTATGTATTGTAAGCTTTAATAGAGTTGGCTCCTAACAAAGCTCACTTCAAAAGAGTAAAAAATTATTGACATGTTATTGGTAGTTTTTAACAAATTGGATTTTCATGTTAAATCTCACTGTCTCACTTATGTGGATGTTATTTGAGATGTTTTACTATTTAATGTTTTACATTCTACAAATTAACTTATTATTGGGATAGTGGACCACAAGTTTATGCTAGTAATAAATTAGTATAGAGACTGAGCTACTTAATGATTAGATCTAAGTTGTTTAAAGAGTTCAAAAGTTTAATTAGCACGTTTGGACCTAAGGATAACTAATTCACCCCCAAACCCCCTCTCAATTATTCTAGATTAATCTAACAAGATGATTCTTCTTGTATGGAAGGTTATGGCAAATACATGTCAGAAAGCATGAGGAAGTCTATCCTTGTTTCTTGAAAGGCTATTCAAAATCTCAAGGAATATATTGAGGAAGTCATTATTATTGAGAAGTAGGTGGTTAAAGTTCTTAAGGAGCTAGCCTAGGATTTTTGTTGTCTTTGTGCTTGTGTCGTGTTTTATCTCTATGTGTTTGTGGGTTTTAGTTTTGTTTGTTACTTCTAGGTGCTGGTTGTGTTTGTGCCACTAGTGTTTAATCTTGGTAATGTTTATTGAACATCTCTTTTAATGTTTTATAAGGGGTTTTGAGTTCCCCTAAAAAATGTATTTTTTCTTTAGTCCAAAAAATTAGAATTTACAAGTATTCCAAAACATTTTTCATTCAAAAAGAACAATTAAATAAGGAAATCATAAATATATATTAGAAAATTATTTATCATGGACTGGGTACAAGAAAATTGAATAAAATAAAACTTTTGAGAAATGGGGGAAGTTTATAGATATGTAAACATGTTAAAGTAAATATATTCCCCAACTTATTTCTAATCAACATATTAAATATAGATAAATTTATAGACATGTAAACATGTTAAATATGTTTTTCAATCAACATTTTTAGCCACAAATGTACCAATTATGGAAGACACATAAACATAGTAAAGTAAAATTCATAACATGGACTGTATAGGTATTACAAAGTATTTTCATTTGAAAAGAACAAGTATAAGAGGAAATCATAGAGGTTCATCAAAAAATTATTTAGTTAAGAATATATAACAATGTAAAATTTGTGAGAAATGCGAGAAATTTGAAGTAAATGAGAAGATATCTATTGTATCCAAATGTAGATATCTATTGTATCCAAATGTCAAGAGAATTATGGTTAAATGAGGGGGAATATAACACCAATTTTTTTCATGCCTCAAACAAAATAAAAAGGGAATCTATAATAAATTTTATTTTATTTTTTATGACAATAAAAGAGAACAACTAACAAGCACCACAAAAATTTAATAATAAGAGTTCAAATATTTCATAAACATATTAGTTCCTTCTATACACATCAATAATCCACCATATTAGTTCCTTCTATACACATCAATAATCTACCACACCATCATGAGCATAAGCTATTAGAAGAAACAAATTTTGACTTGACTAGAAAGACAATCATAGTTTTATCAACCCTTTCACTTTGGAATAAAATCTTAAATTTTTATTTAATCTTGCTCTAGATAAAGGTCCAATGCCCAATGGCTTTAATGTCATTTTTTTCACAAATTTTGGGACACTATTGGGTGTGATGTGTTATGAAATATTCAATAATATACAAAAAGGTAGTTTGCATTTAAAAATAACAATATAAAAATTATATAAATATTGTCAAAATCTATAAAGATATGTCAATGAGTTTGACTCAAAAAACTACACAGCTAAATCTTGATAGCAATATCAAAATTTGACTTGTTGCGGAAAATATCTCCTACTTATCAATTTATGAGATTAAGAGGATTTGTAATGAATGGTTCATAAGGAAAAAAAATTTGTGAAGCCTTTTCAAATTGGGTTTCAAGAGAAGTGGGTTAAAACATTGAGGAAACTTGATAGTTAACCATGCTCATATTGGAGTAGTACTAGGATGCATGACCACCCAAGAAGTCACAATGCTTAACCTGTTGACATTATAGTAAAGTTTTTTTATTAGTTATACACAAGCTTAATTAGATGGTTAGAAACTACCGAGCTTATCTTGTAGTCTACAGTGTTAACCAAGTAATTTAGGCTATACCGAGTTCTACAATTACTATTGAGTTCTAGGAACAATATTTAGTTTGCACTGAGCAGTATCTACCAAGTTGGTGATTATCATTGTTTACCAAGTTTCTCAATGCAAACTAAGTTTTCTAATGCTTACTAAGCTCATAGTGATAGCATTGACCAAGCTATTAAGTATCAACCAAGTGATTCAGTTTATATGCTAAGTTTCATAGTGTTCATCAAGTCACCAATGTAGATTGAGTTGAGACTACTTGGAAGTGATTAGTATGAGATAGGCTTCTATGTCTACCAAGTGCATGATGATGCCAAGCATAGACAATGGTTGTTGAGTGTCAGGACCTCATCAAGTTTGTCTTTAGAACCCGAGTACCTAAAATTGGGTTGACTTTGTGTATTTTGGTGAAACTTGTATTATAGCTAACTTTCATAAATTGTAAATTAGATTGGTATATATTTAATGTATTGTATCACATGCAAAGAAATAAGAATGATGCACAAATATGAAAAGATAATTATAAGAGTAGAGTGTGAAGTAAGAAGGCTACAAGTAGTATAAGGAGTAGAAAAGATTTATCTATCACAACAAGGTGATCAATATACCCCAAAGGAATCTCATTCAAAAAATCAAAGTTCTAGATTAGAGATAAGCCACTGGTTTTTTGCTCCATATTTCATCATCTAACCGATTAGCAAAAGTTAATGCCCATGTTATAGTGAGAGGAGTAAGTTCCTAGTTGTGGTTAAGTCTAGGACTAATCCCTCTTAGGTTGAACAAGTCTTCATCATATTTATTCTTCCCCCCTTCTCCCCATTTCATAGTTGGGTGGTTCTTCCTTTTGTCAAAGTGATCTTATGGGTAGGTTATGACCTAGTTTGATGGAGATTTATGTTGCTCATGCAGTAATCAATTAAAAGTCACATTCACTTTTAGTCTATTACTTTTTCAATCGAAATAGATGCTAGCAAAAATTTGGAGATCAACTTCTCCTTGGTGGGTTTCTGACCCATGAAGTTGGTTTTTCACAACACCAAATGACACACATGGATCAAAGACACAAAAATAGCAAGATATCCTATAGTGAATCAACACCCACTTTGTGATTATGACTTCAAAAAATGTTAATATTCCTCATGGCTCTCATAATCATCTCTAGTGGAAAACTCAAAATGAACTTCTCTTCGGTAGTTTTTCAACCTGTGAAGTTGTTTTTCTGAAAAGGTAGTTTAGAGTGAAAAGAAATGATAAGTGGGCCCATACAAATTTTTCACACCTCACTTAGACATTTCCAAACCCAAAAAGGAAAATGGTCTAAAGGTCAATTAAAAAGGAAGTGTTGGTGGAAAAACACAAATCGTCTTCTCGTTGGCAAGCTTTCAACCCATGAAGACATTTTTTTGAATTTTAAAGAAAATCAAGCTGGTAATTAGATTGGACCCACAATTTGTGCATAAAACATCTCAGCATGATAATAGAAAGAATGTAACCATTACATGAAAGAGTTAATGAGCAGAATTCAACCCAGTGGATATTTTCCCACAAAGTACTCTATTGGTAGCATCACAAAACTTAAAGAAAAATGGGAAAGTAAGTTATGGGGAGATAGAAAGTTACTATTTAGTCAAAGAAACAATGAAAAGACCCCAAAATATCCATTAAACCTCTACATTTACTATTTCAATAGATCTCTTCTTCAATTCATTCATGTGGCATGACTTCTGCAAATCAACGGAAGAACTAAGGCTCCTATATATATGGAAACATGAACAATTGAACAAACTACCACTCTTTCTTTGAACTACTATTCTATTAATGTGTATAAATTTTTCAAAAAATTAGTATCTATTGCATTAGTTATTCCTTTCACTCTCTTAATTCATATCTTGTTATCAACACAATGGCAACTAGATTCACAGGTTTCGATGGGTTGAATGGAATCAAATCCCAATTACAAAGTTTTGTGAAATACCTCTCTTCATTATCTATAATATGAAGGATTTTCACAAAAAAGTGAGGTTTGAGCATATTCATCCCATTACTAAGAAGCTCTGAGGATGTGGGTTGGTCGAGGTAACTAGTTTCCATGTTGTAGTTTAGGCACTAGAGTTTTGATTATGTTAAAACAAGTTTTAAAGGACCCAAAACCTTACATTAGTAGAGTATTAAGAAAGTATCATGAAAAGAGAACAAACAAACAACATGAAACAGACCTCAGAAAACAAAAAGAGGTCATAGACAACATTGCTGGAAAATACAACAAAAGACCAACAAAGGAACAACAACTGACCAACTAAGGAGTATTAATCAGATGCACAGCCTGGTCCACCAGAGAATGCATAGTCTTAGTAGCAGCATTCACCTCATCCTTCTTAGTGGTTTCCTCCATCTTCTTTGAATTGGCCCGAGTACACTTGCTAGGACCTTGAGAGTCTGCCCCAAGGGCAGAAACCTAACTTTTATCTGCCTCATTCTTTTTCAGGAAGCTCATCATGTTATTGCCCAATTTTCTGAGATGTTTATCCATGTTACCCAGCTTGGTTTCAAATTTAGACACCTTCCCCTGGATACTACTAATGTCCTTGTCCATCACCTTCTGCTTGGCTTCCAATACAGGGATCTTATGCATTAGATTTTTTACTTCTTCCGCATTACCTGTAACCTCTGAAATTTTATCAATATGTTGACCTAATGTTCTTTCCTCTCTGGTCGTCTTGCTAAGATGCTCCATTTCTTTTTTCAACAACACCATTTTATGTTTGAGAATGTCAATGTCCTTCATTATAGAGCCAGGTTTACCAAATAAGCCTTTAGAGGGCTCGATTCCACCACCAACACAATCACCTCCATCAGATTTGGACCCCTATTCACCATCATCAGAAAAGTTAGAAGCCTCAATCCTTGTTTTCAAATTTTTGTTTTCGTGTCGCAATAAAGACTTTCTTTTTCTTTCCAAATGATTAGCAAGGGGCTCATCATTCGACAGAGGAGAAACCCTCTCATCAATATGACCTTTGCCCTTACCTTTGCTACATACCCTATTTTTTGTATGTTCTCTAACAATTTCATCAACAAAATCACTTTCCCTTTCCTGATCAGAGTCATCCTTCTCAACACTCTATTTTTTCTTTTTAGTGCTACCACTCGAACCTCTTGTAGGACTAACTAGACCCCCTTTCGCCTCATCCTATGTCTTAGAGTCATAGCCCTTTTCTGGAATACTTTCTTTAGTATCTTGATCTTCCCCTTTAAAATTTCTAGGTTTTGGGATTTTTTTAGATTTCAACACATTCATAATCAAAACCATTAATCCTTCATGACAAACATGTTCACCATTTGGGTCATACTGAATAGCTAGGGTAGAATTGGAGAGAGATTGCAACAGGTATGAAGGAAAATTAACCCTAATGTCATGATGAAAATTATTTGCCAACACAAAATGGTAACCATACAGTTTTGTATATCTACCATCCAAAGTCAGATATTCCATAATAACATAGAACACAAACCACCATAGACGAGACACAGAAGCTAGGTTAAAATAAGAAGTACCTATTTTAACCAATCAATTTCTTTCCTATTTGGTCTCGACAAAGTTGTCAATCACCTTATCCAAGATCTTCCTTTCCCTATAGAAATTCATCCTATCCAACTCCAAACCCGTTGCCTCCACTATGATTTCTTTCGTGACCTCCAGCCTTTGGTTCCTGACCATGATAGAACCATCCTTCCAAGATTTCACAAACTGGTGCATAATAGCTGGGTTGTTACCTTTGAGTCTCTCCATGTAATCAGTAAAATTGCCCCGTTGGAGGATATCCCACACCTCAGATTTCTTCTTCCAATCCATGTAGCTAGGCATTTTGACCCATTTCCTCTTACCTCCCATGATCTCTGCAACAAAAGCAATGGTTTGCATGCACTGAAAGTCCCCAAAAACTCTGCAAAAACCACTACCTAAGCATGGATAGAAAGAGGCAACCCAAAAATTGTGTGTTCTGCCCACATTTCTAAACATAATTGCCCACGTCACTCCAAAGGAGTTAAGATCATAATTCTCTGACAACATCATAATTAAAGGATTTTTGCTGGGATTTCCATTTGTCCTGCTTAACATGCTCGTGACCATCAACAAGTAAAGTGTCATATGAATCCCATATGATTGTTTGATCATTACAACACACCACATTCGAAGCCGAATCAGCTAAACCTTTAGCTTCCATATAATTATGGGATATAATGCAATTTTGAAAGGAGTTAATAATTTGACTAGCCTTAGACATAATATTACTAATGGTCCATGAAGGTGGATAAATTTTATTTAAGGAGTTTATAATATTGAGGGAGTCACCTTCAATCCAAATGTTCTTCAAGTTCAGATCTTTAGCATAAATAAGACCATAAAGTGCAGCAAAGGCTTCAGCAACATGATTGGTTTGACGACCCAAAGGTATTGCCATACCACCAAGTCCCTGTTAGAATTTCTAATCATCACTCCACAACCAGAAATGCTCGGGTTCGCTTTCAAGGCCCCATCAAAGTTAATTTTGAACCAATTAGTTAGAGGGAAATCCCATCTAGCACTTTCCCTAGGGTTGGGATCTTTAGTATTCAAAATCAAATTCCTGATATTCTAGTTATTCATCACACCAGCATCCCATTCATTCAAAGGTTGCTGTCCCTTACCACAAATTTTGATATTTTCATGCAAAAGGACCTTGATTTTATGGAAAACCTAAGTAGGATTGGATTCCACCCATCTAAAGATTCTGTCATTACGTTCCTTCCATATACCCTAACAAAGATAAGGAAGAATAAGTTCCCACAGTTTGATAATTAAAGTATTCTTGGAAGGAACTCTCCAAGAAGAAAAGAACAACTGGATGGTAGCATGGGATACCCAATCCATGTTCATCAAACACCAAATACAATCCCACACCTGCTTAGTAAAGGAGCAATAGAGCATAATATGGTCCACCGACTCCCCATCATTTTTGTAGAGGACACATCGATTGACAATGAAAAACCCCCTCTTCTTAAGATTGTCAAGAGTTAAAATTTTGTTTTGCAAAAGAATCCAAAAAAAAATATTAACTTTAGGAGTCATACCTTTCACCCAAGATCAAAAGAATTTGTGTAGGCAAATGAGATGGAGTATTCTCCACTAGAATCATCTTTCCAAATTAGAACATCCTCTTCATGATTCAAACAACAAGCATTCAGGCATTTAGCAAGCTCCACCAGATTTAGGTCCACCCTAAGAATATTGACCCACATATCATTATTCCAGTAATCACTAACCAAAGAACAAAATTGATTCTTACACTGCACCATAAACCCATTCCATCTAGGGTCATCACAAAGGGGGTGATCCCAAATCCAGATGTCTTCCCAAAAAAGGACTTTAAATCCATTACCAACCTTCCATTTAACTCCTTTCTATAATATATGTTTAAATTTTTTAGCATTCTTCCATATCTGTGATCCCCCTTGATCAGCATCAGAGAAAAGGAAATGTTGAAAGTCAATGTTATCTGAATTGTATTTATCTGCCCAAATGTTCCTCCATTCCCCCTCTTCCTTATGCCATCTTCAAAGAAGTTTAGCCAATAAAAGTTCATTCATAGTAGAAATCCTTCGTAGCCCAAGCCCACCTTTCCCCTCAGGAATACAAACATTCTCCCAAGCAATAAGAGGGAGTCTCTTTTTAGACTCCATACCAGTCCACAAAAAGGTCTTCTGAATTTTCTCAATAGCAAGAGAAAATTTTTGTGGAATCTTAAAGACACTCAAGGCATAAAGTGGAGCACTTTGAAGAATAGATTTCAAAACAATCACCTTCCCAGCCTGACTGAGGGGAGAACCCTTCCAGCCAACAAGTTTGACATGAATCTTATCAATCAAAGAATTCCAAAAATTGTTTGGAGGGGATAAACCCATAGGTAACCCTAGATAAATGCCTAGCAAAGAACCACTCTCACACCCAATAATCCTTTTAATCTTTAATTGTCTAGCTTCACTAACATTGATAAAGTAAATCACACTTTTGTTCCAATTGATAATCTGGCCAGTGGCATCTCCATAGTTAGTCAAAGCCCTCTTAATATTCCTTTCATTACACACTGAGGCCTCCCCCATGACAATAGAATCATCCACAAATTGCTGATGCAAGCACACTAGAGGAGAGGAAGATGGACAAAGGCCCACAAAGTCTCCTTTGACAATCATATTATTAACATATCTTCCCAAGCACTCAACCAAGATACTAAAAAGAATAGGATAAATGAGGTCTCCCTGTCTAAGGCCCCTATAAGCCTTAAAAAAGGGGGAAGGGGAGCCATTAACAAGCATAGAGAAGGAAGCCAAAGAAATTAACATAAAAATAAGATCCTTGAATCTCTTATGAAAGCCAAAAGTTTCCAACCCCTAAGAAGGAAGTTCCAATCAACTCTATCATACAGTTTAGAAAGGTCAAGCTTAAGAAGAAACCCTTCCTTCTTAGAAACCACAAGAGAATGAATGTTTTCATGAACGGATATAATGGAATCCAAAATTTTTCTGCCCAGAACAAAACCATTTTACTGTCTAGAAATAATAACCAAGAGAATAGAGAGAATTCTTAGAGTCAAAACTTTTCAGATGATCTTATAAAAAGAATTACATAAACTAGAGTTTAGGCACTAGAGTTGATCTATGAATGTATACACCATTACAACCTAGAGACAAGGTAGATTGTAATATTAGATAAAACATTGTTGATTTCTATTGATAGGAAAACTATGGTGAATTGCTTGTGAGTACTAGAATAGGAAGAATTCTCAAATTTGACCTTCAAAGGAGCTATTTTTGAGTTCTCTACAGAGAAGATGATCTGGAGGAAAGAAATCATGCAAACATGGTTCCAAAAACCATGGAGCACCAAGATTAAGGTTCCTAAGACCTTGTTTGGGATTAATCTTAAACTAATCTAATGCGGCAAAAAATAAGAATTTAGAGGTAGATAAGGTCCCAGAGTCTTCAAATCTCATTTCACAGGTCCTAAAGAATCCTTTTTATTCGGTGACAAAGACACTCACTTTGGCCAAGAGAAAGATGTTTAGTATAGATTCTCTTGGGACTGCCTCCAAGTTGATTGACATAGATTCATGGCTAGAGGAACCTTAGATAGAAAAAGAAAGATAGATGAAGGAGCTCCTAAAAAAGAGACTTTATCTCTTCCTATCTTCTTGAGATCAACATTGAGAAAATTCAAAAAGTAGAAGAGCTTGTCTAGGACAAGATCCTAAAATAGGGCATCTAACCATGGAAATCACAAAGGCCACTAAAGTAGGAAGAATAGAAGATATGTCTGCAGATGATTTTGCCCTACATTGTGTAGATCTTGAGGAGGTCAGACATGACACCAAGGTTGGCTTATGGAAGTCAAAAAATGAGGTGATAGAAGGATAATTTGAAATCCTAAAACTATCAAAAGTTAGAATGAAGGCAGAAATCCATGAACTCAATAGCTTCAGCAGGTAGTTTGTTACCCTATTAAGTATTGGATACAATTGTCTAATTACATGCTATCTTTAATGTTACAAAAATGTCATATCAATTATCAGTTAGTGCTTCCCAAGCTCACTTGGTCAACAAGAAAGTTTTTCTTATCTACTAAGTGTTCCTAAAGTTTACTTTGTGAAGATAGTGTCTACCAAGCTCACTCGAGCGTCGAAGGAAATTATGGCAGAAAATAGTGTTAATTGATTTCACATGGTTAATGAAGGGAACTTTGGACAAAGTTAGTGCTAACTGAGTTCACTTAGTTACCAAAGGATTTTTGCAAGTTTGCAGTATTAACCAAGCTTCTGTTGGTTAACATAGAAAATTGTCCTAGAACTAGTGTTTACCGAGTAGGGTCAGCTAATAAAGGATTTTTGTTGTTTTGGCATATGAAGCTTAATTATTTTAAGTATTGGTTCTAGCCAACTATGGTAATTATGAGTGGTCATTCTAATTTGTATTGAGCTGACTTGACAATGTAGATGATATAAATATAAGGTCAAGTTGTGATTTTCAAGTGTGTGCAAGTGTGTTGATTGAATTGAGAAGAAAAGAGAGGAAGCAAACTCGAAGGATAAGTAGGTATCCTTGTGGAGCAGAAAAGTAATATTCAATTAGGAAGGATTAGATTTAAATAGAAAAGAGATCTAGATTCAGCAATTTAGTTGCATCACAATCAGGTCATTTCATTGTTACTCTCTAACCATTGTAGCAGTGATCTAAAATCTCCTAATGGAGTTGGTTTAACAGCTAGTTGTAAATCCTCTAACAAGGTGACAATTCCATTGAATTATTTTAAGACCTCTTTTAAGGCCACTCCTAATAGGGTGATTAAATCCTCTAACAAGGTCACACCTACCAATGTGTTTTGTAAACTTTAACTGGGTTGGCTCCTAACAAGGCTCACTTCAAAAGAGTGAAAAACATTAACTAGTTACATTGGTGGTTTTTCCCAAATTAGGTTTCCATGTTATATTCTAGTGTCTCATGTGTTCATGTTATTTCTCTTATGCTTTTAAATTAATTACTGTTAATGTTTTAAGATTTGCTAAAAGTAATCCACACTCTACATTTATTGAGTTACAACATTTTCTGTGTGTTTATCAAGTAACAACAATAATAAATTTTCTCAGTCTAAATTTTATTATTGACATCTAAGGGATCTGGGATTTATTTTAGTGGTAACTGATTCACCCTCCTCTCAGTTACTCCTATATTTTCAACAATTGGCATCAAAGCATTTGGTGCTTGCAGGAAGGTTTCAAGGACCCCAGCTAAAGATCAAGATGTCTTACAAGAGAGAGATTCCAAAGCTAAACAAAGACAACTTTTTAGCATAACAGGGACTCATGAGACTTCATTTGGCCACCATTAGTAATTCAAGCAACAAATACCTTGATGAAGAATACAAAACTCCTACTGGTACATTGTCTATTGGAGATCTTGCTGAGAAAAAGAACCATAACATCATGATGATTGATATTGCATTTGCTCTCAGCTATGATGAATTTGATGAGATCAAAGACTGTAAAACTACTTTTGATATATGGAACAAGCTAAAGGACATCTATGGTGGTGATGAAAATGTAAGGAGAGCCAAAGAAGAAAGCCTTAGAGGATAGTTTGATTAGATGAGAATGAGAGAAGATGAAAATGTTGCCAAATATGTGGAAAGAATCAAAGCTAGTATCAGTGCAATCAGAGCTTTTGGAGGAGAAATCAAGGAAGAAACTATTGTAAGTAAAGTTCTTAGAACACTGTTTCCTATCTATGCAAATAGAGTATCTTCTATTCAAGAAAAGAGGTGTGTTCCAAATCACAAGTTAAGTTTGGATGCATTAGTAGGAAGATTGACAACTTTTAGGCTAGACAATTTTAACAATTATGTTCCAACTTCAAAAAATATTGAATTTACATTTGAGGCCAAACTTTCACTTAAAGACAAAGGAAATAAGATAAAGGAAAATCAGTTTGATAGTGAAGAATAAACCAAGGGAAGCTCAGATAGTGATCTTGAAGTTGTTGAAGCTTTACTTGCAAAGAAATATTCTAGAGGAAGAGGAAAGTACAAAGGTAAGGTTTCTTTAATCTGCTTTTCATGTGAAGAGATTGGCCATATTGCTGCCAAGTGCCCAAACAAAGAAAGAAAGGATGAGAAGAAGAGCCACAAGTATGAAGGCAAGAAGGAATCCAAAAGTCACAAATCCTTCAAAGAGAAAGGTAAGTAGACTTTTTTTATGGCTAAAGATTCTAATAATAGTGAAAATGAGATAGTATACATTGCTGTAAAAGATGAATCTGATGAAGAAGAAGATAAGATGGAACTTATTTCACATGTCAACAAAAATGACACATGGATCATAAATAGTGGATGTTTACATCATATGACTGGAGGAAAAAAAAAATTTGAACACTTTGAACACTACGATGGAGGCAGTGTAAGGTTTGGAAATAATGAACCTTGTTGCATAAAAGGGAAAGGCCAAATCTCATTAACCAATGAACTTGTATGTGATAATGCCTATTGGGTTGAAGGATTAAAACATAACCAAGTGTAGCATAGCTAATCAACATTGGATTCAAGGTAGAATTCATGCATGGCAAGGCAAGAATACTGGATGACAAAGGGAATCTAATTAGATCAGGCAAACAAACAAGAGGTAACCTATTTGATCTTGATCTTGGTGATTGCTCGTATTTTATTGCTCAAATGGAAGAAAGCTAGCTATGGCACAAAAGACTATGTCATGTAAACTTTGATAATATGGTCAAGATAAGAAAATTTAGAAAAGTAAGAGGTATTCCTAGTTTGAAGAAACTAGATGTTGGATTATTCAAAAATTGTCAAATTGGCAAAATGGGAAAGACTAGTTTTAAGAGCAAAAACTATCAATCCAAAGATGTCTTGGAAATTGTGCATATTAACCTATGTGGAGCCATTGGAATAGAAAGTTATAGTGGAGACAAATTATTTATTCTTTTTTTTGATGACTACTCTAGAATGATGACTGTTATGTATCTAAGAGAAAAGCTAGAAGCATTTGAGAAATTGAAATGGTATCTTGCAAGAGTAGAAAAAGAAATAGAAAAAGGATTGAAATTCTTAAGATTAGATAGAGGTGGTGAATTCATCTCCAATGAATTCAATAATTTTTGCATTTAAAGAGGAATCAAAAGACAAGTATCAACCATTGGTACTCCTGAGTAGAATGGAATAGTTGAAAGAAGAAATAGATCCATCATGGATTGTGCAAGGACTTTAATGATTGAAAAGAATGTTGCTATCAAATAATGGAAGGAAGCCATCAACACTGTAGTCCATACTTTGAACCAAGTTCAATTGAAGAAGGACTCACATAAAACTCCCTATGAATTATGGTGTGGCTAAAACCCCAATATGAGTTACCTGAAAGTATTTTGCAGTAAATGTTATATCTTGAAAGAGTCTAGAAAAAGAAAGTTTGATGTGAAAGGTGATGAAGGTATATTCTTAGGATATTCCTATAGAAGTAAGGCATATAAATGCTTGAATTTTTCTACTCATAAAATCATAGAAAGTGTACATGTGAGAATTGATGAGTTTGTAGAAAATACTGAAGAAGAAAGCAAAAGGGAGCCAAAAGATTACAATAGATTTGTTTACTTCAAACTTGATATATTGCCAGGCACATCTAACAATAAGGAGACTTCACTTCGTGAGTCTTCCATAGCTATCAAGTTGCAAGAAGTACAAATCGAGTCACAAGGACCCAAGTCATATTTTGAAGCTACTGAGTTTGAATGACTCGAGCTTGAAGTTGAAACTCAAAATGAAAATAGTGCAATTCATTCAAAAGGAAAATAACCTGTATTGGCCAAGTATGTTAGAAGGCATTATGCACCTGATCAAATTATTGGAGATAAATCTGAAGGTACTATGACAAGAAGCAAATTGAAAGGTACATGTTTACTTGCTGATTTTGAACCTAGAAGTGTTAAGGATTCTATAGAAAATGAAAGTTGTATTGAGGAAATGAACAAAGAAATAGAACAGATAGAAGAGAACAAAACTTGGACTCTTGTTCCTAGGCCTAAAGATAAAAATGTGATTGGAACAAAATGGATATTTAGAAATAAGTTGAATGAAGATGGACAAGTACCAAGAAACAAAGCTATATTAGTATGTAAAGACTATTCTCAAGAAGAAGGAATTGATTATGGTGAGACTTTTGCTCATGTTGCAAGATTAGAAGGTGTTAGGACCCTTCTTGCATATGCAACTCATAGAGGATTCAAAGTATATCAAATGGATGTTAAATCTACATTTCTGAATGGAATTCTTGATGAAAAAGTCTACAAATTATATAAAGCACTATATGGTATGAAACAAGCTCCTAGAGCATGGTATGAAAGATTACATAACTACCTTATACAGATTGGTTTTTAGAGAACTAACGATAACAATAGTTTGTATATCAAGGAAGGACTAGATAACAAGATTGTATTGGTAGAGATATTTGTGGTTAATACTCTATTTATAGGGAATGATGATCTATGCAAAGAATTTTCAGAACAAATGAACAAAGAGTTTGACATGCCCATGTTTGGTGAGATAAAATTCTTTGTTGGATTATAGATACAAAAAAACAAGACTAGTATCTACATTACTTAATCTAAGTATATCAAGGAGATAGTCAAGAAGTTTGAAATGGAAGATTCAAAACTAGTTGGAATCCTCATGTGTACTAGACTAAAGCTTACAAAAGATGATGACTCCAGAGAGGTAGATCAGACCTTATACATATCAATGATTGGGAAATTACAGTATGTAGTTCCTACAAGACCTGACATTTCCTTAGTAGTTGGAATAGTGGCAAGATTCTTGGCAAAACCTAGAAAAAATCACATGATGGCAATCAAAAGAATCTTGAGATATTTGAAAGGCACTAAAGACTATGGTTTATGGTACAAACTTGGAGGAAACTTAGACCTAAAGCTATTCATTGATGCTAATTGGGTAGGAAATCTTGATGATAGAAAAAGAACAAGTGGTGGAGCATTGTTTCTTGGTAAAAGGTTGGTATCTTGGACAAGCAAGAAGCAAAACTGCACATCCCAGTCCATGGTAGAAGTAGAATATGTTGCAGCAGTAGTGAATTGTTCTAACATTGTTTGGTTTAAACAATTGTTGGAAGGAATGAAGGTTGAGATAAAAGAACTAATTGTCATGTTTTGTGATAACACCAACACAATTAACATATTAAAGAACCCAGTGATGCATTCCAAACCAAAGCACATTGCTATAAAATATCACGTTGTTAGAGAATTGGTGCAAGACAAAGAAATCAAATTGGAATATGTTCATACAAAATAATAAATTATAGACATATTCACCAAGCCATTACTTAAGGATGCATTCTTGTATCTAAGAGGTAAGCTAGGGGTTACTCCCCTATCTGAAGCTCACTAAATGAAGTTTTAGTAATGTATCAATAGGAACCAAGTTAAAGATCAATCAGTTAATGCAACATAGTCAAGAGAATATTTTATATGAATCAGTACTCAAGGTACATTGATACTAATTTTGTATGTGTTGTCTTTGGCATGTGTTGTCAAAGAGGGAGAAGATTACTATCATATCTTTTTGAATTTTTTTTTGTCATTTCAAGAGGGAGAAACTTTCTGATAGAGGGAGTCTTGCTCTCAAAATTTCCTTGTGCTATGACATGTTGTGTTGCCATCAATGCCATAGAGGAAGATTGTTGGATACAATTGTCTAATTGTGTGTTGTCTTTGATGTTACACAAATGTCATATTAGTTATCAGTTAGTGCTTACCAAGCTCACTTGGTCAAAAAGATAGATTTCCTTGTCTACTAAGCATTCCTAAAGTTTAATATCCAAAGATAGTGTCTACTGAGCTCACTCAGGCGTCAAAGAAAATTATGGCAGAAAATAGTGTTAACTGAGTTCACATGGTTAATGAAGGGAAAGTTAGATAGAGTTAGTGCTAACTGAGTTCACTCGATTACCAAAAGATTTTTGCAAGTTTGCAATGTTAACCGAGCTTCTGTTGGTTAACACAAGAAATCATCTAAGAACTAGTATTTACTGAGCAGGGACATCTAATAAAGGATTTTGTTGTTTTGGCTGACTATGGCAATGATTAGTGGTCATTCTAATTTGTATTGAGCTAACATGACAATCTGGATGATATAAATATAAGGTCAAGTTGTGATTTTCAAGTGTGTGCAAGTGTGTTGATTGAATTGAGAAGAAAAGAGAGGAATAAAACTTGAAGAATAAGAAGGTATCCTTGTGGAGAAAAAAAGTAACATTTGATTAGGAAGGATCAAGTTTATGTAGAAAAAAGATCTAGATTTAGCAATTTAGTTGCATCACAATTAGGTCATTTCATTGTTACTCTCTAACGATTGTAGCAGTGATCTACAATCTTTTAGTAGTGTTAGTTTAACAACTAGTTGTAAATCCTCTAACAAGGTGACAATTCCATTGAATTATTTTAAGACCTCTTGCAAGGACACTCCTAATAGTGTGATTAAATCCTCTAACAAGGTTAGATCTAATAGTGTATTTTGTAACCTTTAACTAGGTTGGCTCCTAATAAAGCTCACTTTAGAAGAGTGAAAAATAGTAACTAGTACATTGGTGTTTTTTCCCAAATTAGGTTTCCATGTTAAATCCTGGTGTCTCATGTGTTCATGTTATTTCTCTTATGCTTTCAAATTAATTACTATTAATATTTTAAATCTGCGAAAAGTAATTCATACTCTGCATTTACCAAGCTACAACATTTTTTGTGTGTTTACCGAGTAACGACAACAATCAATGTTCTCAGTCTAAATTTTATTGTTGACATCTTAGGGATCTGGGATTTATTTTAGTGGTAATTAATTCACCCCCCTCTCAGTTACTCCTATATTTCCAACAATTAATGAGTATCTCTAGAATGTTTGTCACTAGTGACCCTACTACTACCGATGTTCAAGCACTCATCTCTCAACTCCAAGAAGATAAACACTTTGGGAAAATAGGCAAAGAGTGGAGCACGAAAATCAAGTTAGAAGGGGTTGCCATCATAAAATAGATCGATAATGTGATATTGAAGCTTGAAATAGAAAAAGATAACATTTCAATAAAAAGAGCTACCCTGGCTGTAGAGAAAGCTAAAAGTGAAGATTGTGTTTCTTTACGAAAGATAATTACCCATATGAAGGCTAAGGAGGTTGTGGAAGAAAATATCTTGCATAAAAGAGATGAGCCTTTATTCAAATGGCTCCAGAGCATGCAATTCAAGTCTAAGATGATCCCGACAGTAGCAGAACGACTTAAGGAAATAGAAGCTAAAGTGAAAAATGATCAAGATAGAGATTATGAACTCTTAAAAGGTCTATATATAGACTTGTAGACTAGTGGGAAAGTGAAGGGAATAATTGGAGTAACCTCCATGCAAGAAAATGTCTCCAACTTCATAGATATTTTAATGTGGATATCTTTTGGTCACTAGAACAGAGTTTCTGAGCTCCAAAAACTTGGTGGGTGTGTATATGTGGCCATGGAAAAAATACAAGATCGGTTAAATTTTGTCAAAGATTTAGCTAGAGAACATTCTAAATGGCTCTTAAGATACACTAATGTACATGTTCATAGGCATGAGCAATTGATTCCAATCATTGTTGCCACTAAGGCCTATAGGGAAAAATCAGAAAAGGGAAAGAAGGTGAAGTGATTCATATTCTACCCCTTTCATATTTTGATATAATGATTGTAATGGAAAAATTGGTTCCTTTCCATTTGTCATTTCTGAAGAGATGAACCAATTTAAATTCCTTTGTAATGGTCATCTCATAATCCTATATGTACTAGATTTAAAGATTAATAAAAGGTCAACAAATTTTTTGTGTGAAATACTTGCTGTTGTAGAGAAAATTGAACAGTATTTTGTGTCAATAGTTATCTATTCCATTTTTATTTTTGTTAATCTTACATTTCCTCTTTCATCTAAATTAAATCAAGTAACAAATAGAGCTTCACTTCCCTATTTTGAGGCAGTGAACTAAAGATGATAGTATTGTTATCATAGGTTCAAGAGAAATCCCTTTTCTATTTTCCTTCAAGTTAGTCTTTCTAATTTTGTGGTTAGTTATTTAGTTTTGTTATCATGCATTATCAAATCATTATGCCTTGCAGGTTAATAAGATATGTGAATTCATAGGCTTAGTTAATCTTAAAATACCAATTCTCACCTAAGTTAGTTCCTGTTCAGGCCTAGCTTGGTTTTTCCTTTTCAGTTCTCGGGTTAAGAACACACCCCATTTTAGATTTAGAAAAAAACATAATTCATTGAAAATTACTATGCAATAGGGAGTTGTACCTAAGAATTCAGAGGAAAGTTAGTCTTTTTAAAACAACTTTCTAACTATTGTAACTAGATGTTCACAAACTTGGGTGTTTAAGAGTTAAATCAAAAGAACAATCTGTTTACCAACAAATTTTTGGTGACTCCATTGGGGATACAAATAGTCACTTGAATAATAAACCTATAAGATGAGGGAAAATGGTACAACCTCATGAGAACATAGTCCCAGTGCTCCAACTTGATCTTGGATTCCAAGACAACCAAGAAGATATAATCACATCCCTTAACACATTTGTTTAGAGGAATTGGAGGAACATAGAGCACTACAAAAATTCTAGCTGGGTATTGGAAGAAGAATAATTTAGGTTGAAGCATTGGAAAGGTCTGTTCAAAGGAGAGAAATTTGAAGAGAAGAAATACAAGTATAACGCATGAAGCCTAGAGGTGAAATTAACCTAACATCTTGGAACAAGAAAGGTTCCTAAGAAGTATCAAAGAAAAAGGTGGGCAAGACCCTATTTTCAAAAAACTTACAAAACTTGGTTTCCTCATCCTAGACACCCCTAGATGAAAAGGTGATTGTTGTGGTGTCCACAACACATGCCCCATTCCTCACTAGGAATGGGGACCCCCTACTTTTTTCAACTCCCAGACTCACAGTTCTAGAGTTGGGAGAAGAAAATTCTATTAGAGCTAGATTTTAGAGTCAAAAAATTGAAAAAACTACAAAAAAAAATAGAAATGAAAAAACACAAAAAAATAGAAAGTCAAAAAAATCAACAAATAAAAAAAAAGTTATAAAAATTGAAATGGAAATTTTAAAAAATAAAATAAAATTAATTAATAAAATTTTGTGCTCACCTGTGCACGTGCACCGAGGCACAACACATGTCTTGCTTGGCATGTGGGGGGAGGGAGGGGTTATAAAACCCTTCTCCCCCCTTCCTCCCCCATCATTGTTTCATTCTCTTTCAAAATGTAGCAGTGAGGACCCCCTCCTTTACTTGTGGCATGGTGCTGCACGTCTGCGCTCTCTGCGCTGGGTGTCGTGCACCTGCGCTATGCGTGCTGGGCGTCACACTTGGTACTACGCGCACCAACATCACTTCGCACTGAGGCACACATTGCATTCCGAGGGAGGGAGGGGTTCTAAAACCCTTCTCCCCACTTCCCCCCCTCATCATTGTTTTATTCTGCTTCAAAACATAGTGGTGAGAGCCCCCTCCTTTACCTCCCACGCTCTCTGCATTGGGTGCTTGGCATTGTGCATGCTAGCACCACGCCCACTCTATGTGTACTAGGTGCTTCTTGGCACTGTGTGCGCTAGCACCTCACCTATGTTGTGCACACTGGACACCGCTTGGCACTGCATGCACCGACGTCGCTTTGTGCCGTGCACGCTGGGCATCGCGAGTGCCTTTATTATTTTTGGTTTTGCAATTTAAAAAAAAATATTAAAAAAATATAAAATGTTTAAAAAATTTAAAAAATATGAAATGTTTAAAAAGAAAAAAAGAAAAAAAGAAAAAATTAAAGAGGGAGATAAAATAAAAATAAAATCACCGAAAGGGGACCCTTTTTTTTACTTATGTTTTTGTTTAAAATTTTACGCTATCTTTGGACTAATAATGTTTTCTCTTGCAATGTGCAGGTAACATAACCAAATGGCATCCACATTCAGAGCAGTACCCAAGCTAGTTGTATTCAAGTTCCAAGCTGTACCTTCAAAATCAAGATTCCATGATGACTATGCCGAGATTAGAGATACCGAACTTGAACACATGGATTTAGGAGATTTCTTGAGAATTTATAACAAGCCAATGGAGAGGTCAGCCTTGGTATCTGCATTGATCTATTTCAGATTAGTGAGTGTAGTGTCACATCCGGTATCGGTGCAATAAGCTAAACTAATCATGGCCCTGTCACAACACTTTGTTCCTGATGAGAGGGTGGTCAAGAGTGTCATAGGGGAAGTGTTATTGGATTTGAAACATGATAACATTGAGAAGGTTTTCCACCTACTAAAAGTAGATTAGTTCATCCAACTTTCCTATGAAGCTCCTAAGAGATGGTATAGGGAGCATCAACAAGAGGCCATTGATACTATACAATCCTCGTACCTCATTGAGAAGCCTCCTCGGGGATAGATAACTAGTAAAGTGGATATGAATCGAGGATACATGAAGGATGACATCAGATACTCTATCATTCTCCTAAGAAAAGTCATGGGCTTACTTGCAATGGGTCATCTCACTACATTCATGGTCAACTTCATTGAGACCATCAGACATGCAAGGATACCACTAGATTGGGCCACCACACTAAGTGAAAACTTGTGTGAGAAACTGAGGATGGTGAAGGACAAGAAGAATTTTTATATGACTTCTTATATGGTGTACCTACTTGCAGCAAAGGCAATGAACTATCCTAGTTTGTATAAGAAAGGCAATATGTAGGACCCCAATGCCTAGCCATACATAGTTTACCCTCATTTGGTGAAGAAGAAGCTCTCAGCGCAGAGCAAGGATTACAGAATCATGAATGATGCATTTATCTTTGTGATCATTTGATTCATTGAGGGAGACTATGGGAAGAGGTTATCTGATAAAGCCAAAGCATAGATCATGGCTCTTGGAGCCTACTTCATTCAGTTCAAGACATTCATGTATCTTCGAGTGGGTGGTGCATCCATCAATCCTAAGAAGCTTCTAAGATACCCAAGTGACAAGTTGGTACTATTGGAGATCTCTAGGTGAATTGAGTTGGCCTATGAGAAGATAAAGAGGCAATGAAGACCTTGCTGGGAATGGTCGTTGGTCATTGGGCCGTATCAGGTGAAGTGGAAATAGGATATTCCAACCTTTGAGTGGGAATGGGAGAACTATCCTCTTGAAGAATATAATTCTCCTTGGCCATACTTTGACAATGTTGGTAAAGTGGAAAGCTTGGCAGGAAAGGACTTCCATCATGAGGATGCCATTAAAGATCATTGGATGGATGCCACAAATGACTACAATGTCTGCATCAGGGACTATTGTAGGATGACTTTGTATCTAGTAGAAAAGGCTCTCCATTTGAATATCCCTGATGAGATAAGGCTACAAGACTCTAAAGAATTACTAGATCCCCTATTCAATCTAGATAAAGTCAGTGAAAGACCCATTCTAAATGCAAAGGTTGACAGAGAGGAAGGAGATGACATCAATCATCGAGTCAGACATGTCATTAGAATGAAAAAGGATTGGATCAAGGAACCTTTTCCACTTGATCCAATTCCTGATACTATAATCTTCCATGCACATGCTCACCCAGAAAGGGGTAAAGGAAGGAAAGTCACAGTTCCTATCTTTGCACTCCAGTCTCCTATTAGGCTAGAGACAGTCTACCAGCTTGATCGCCCAGCTGGATACTATCACCCTCCAGAAAGGAAGGGAAAGAGGAAGAGAAAATCTCCTCAGAGGATTTAAATAGAACAGGTGGTAGAACATGTGTCTCCTCAGTAGCAGGAATAGAGCTCACAAGAGTCCCAAGGTATTGGAGCTACTCAAATCCATGATGAACCTCAATTGCCTCTTATTGTGCCAAGCCAACCAGAAGAGGGAGAGATTCTAGAAGCCTCCATTCCTCGTGTACAAGAAGAGCCCCCTTCTCCTTCCATCTCCAAGAAACATAAGAGGATCAAGATTAAGATGAAGAAAAGGAAAAGGATCAGCAGAAGATTAGTACCTAATCCATCTATTCCTAAAACTATTTCGGAGGAGGAAGAAGATGAGGAAGAAATAGAATCAGAAGAGGATGAGGAACAAGTGCCCCTATAGGGAAGAACTCAGTTAGCAAAAGCTACAGAGTTGGAAAGAAGAAAGAGTTCTATAGGTACCTCGCCATCCACCCAAGTAGAACCATTACAACTCTCTTCTTTGAAAGATGAAGTGCAACACTGGGTGAATGAGCAAAGTGAAGGAGGTGAGGATGTTTTCTCCATGATGGATTTTGATTTCATGCCCGTGGGTACAAAGTTAGTTGGAGATAAGATCAGAGACACCCCTAGATTTGAACTCCAATAGGAAGATTGGATGTAGATGCCACCAAATACACAAGGTCCTGATCTTACTCCTCCATCTACACCACAAATTACGATGGTAGATAAGGGTTCAGTAACTCCACCACCTTCAAGTTCAAAAGGAAAAATCACCATAAGAGCAACTAGAGCCAAGGGCTACTAATGAAGCATCAAAGGAGGGACAAATGATAGAATATTTGCAACAACCTTCCCAAGATGTTGAGGATCAAGCTATAGGATCTATGGAGACTAAAGCTACTAAAGAAGACTTCTCACAATAGGAGATGACTCCAAGCAAGAGTGATAAAGGGAAGGAGGTAGTTGAACACACCCCTTTGTCATCAAGAGCCAAGGTCATCGAGAAACACATCCTGAGATGGTTTTGAACAAAGATAATGAGAAGTGCTAAGCCTCAGTTCTGTGCTTCAGAGGATGATATTTGTGATATTGTAGAGATCTTGAACAAACCTGAGTCTCCATTACATGATGCAACACCATTCACGTTTGTCACTACCATACAGAACCAAAATTTATTTACACAAGTGGCTCTCCCTCTTGAAAGTACAGATGTTGAAGTTATTAGTCTAGAGGATTATGAAGTGAAGGATGTTATTTTGGGGAAGCCCACACAAGATTTAGCATAATAGATGATGACTATGGGAGTCAAGGAGGTCCTTAGGCACATGGAGCAAGATGAGATTGCACTTAAAAAACTTTGAAGGCAAGTCAAGATCCTAAAGGGATATCTAGCTGAGGTTGTTGGTCCTCTTGATCCTAAGTGCCCCGAGTAGACTCTAAATACTAGTTTTAGAGAAGGGGAAGGTGTACAGCTCAATCCATTTTCAAAAGCTTGTCATGAATGGTGAAAAGCCTTGAGGATAGAGGTGTTACCAAAATCATAGGGAATTTGAAGTTACTGCATGCTACACAGGAGAATATGAATAAGATTGTAGCAATTTTGAGGTAGGACTTTAGTAGCATGGATGAAGTATGGGCACGGAGCAAGGATTTCCAGACTCTACAAGCCATAAAAGGAAAAGGTACCACACTTTGATTGATGTATATATTAGAGAAGAGTTATACTTGATTGATGATTAGATAGAGAAGATAGCAGATGGCAACGAAGTGATAGAAACATTACATGAGGAGATCCATCGGCTCGAGGACCAAGCCCGAGAGTGAATTTTGGAAGTAGAAAATTCGTATAGTGATGCATGCTTGGACATTTTTGAAGATGAAGAATGAGAGAAGCTATTTTTAGTTGAGGTAGTAGTAGAGAATTTAAAGAAGACATTAGAGGAAGCATCTAGTGATGAAGATATCAGGCAAGCCTTTAGGACAAAAGAAGCATTTTTGGAGTTGGACACCAAACTTGAAGATTTTGCAGAAACTTGAGTTGAGGTGGACAACTATAGATAGAAGGTAAAGGATAAATATGAGGCTTTAGATCTTCCAGATGTAGCTAAAATTACTAAGTTGATAGAGAAATTTAAGGGCAAACATCCAAACATAACTTTGGGATGAAGAAGAACAAAACCTAGATGCCAAAATTTCAATTTTGACACTCAATAAAATTTTGAATTTTTGAGCTAGTTGAGGTACATAGGTCTATAGCTCCACAGGTCTGCAGCTCCACATTTTTATATAGGTCCATAGGTGCATAGGTAGACAGGTCCATAGCTCTGTAATTCAGAGTCGCACTGACAGTTAACTACCAGTTCCAAAAATAGCACTTTCCATGCATCGAGAGCGCATTCTGATAGTAGTTTAACTTTGACACATACCTAGTGAAGGACCAGCTTCTATTTTTGGCACCTCCATGCACTTCCACTTTGACTGATGGCTTCCTCCTACTTTCTCTCTCATGCTTTCTTTGTTTTTGACATGTAAAGGGCTCATGCATCCACTTAATAAATAAAATATGGATGAAGTCCCTCTAAGCACTAGATTAATTGTTAGTTTATATATATTTAGTTTGTTTTAATATTTTAAAAGCATTTTATTGCATGAAGATATCTCTCACTCTCAACACAAATTGAGGAGATGATTTCTTATAAATACCCCATTGTAATATGTAACAAGGGCCCCATTATTATGCAACAAAATTATGCTTTTGGTGCTCGCATTTGGAGTGTAGTCATTCTTTCCTAAATGTGTCATTGTTTTATGAATTTTATTCATGAGATTGTGATTGAGCCAAAGTTTTATTGCATTGTTTCTAGTTGTGCGATCTTTTAGTTTTGGTGTTTGTTATAGATTTACAAATTTTGTTGACATATCGAGCTTGAGAAGAGATCACCAAATTGTGTCTGCATAGCTTTTTGTCTCAAATGAGTGCACTTTCTATGGCCTTTCAATTTGATGAAGAGTGAAATATTATTCGATTATTAAAATTTCTCATTAATGATTGCATCGATGGATTCTATGAAGTGTTGCTCCTATTTTCATTGGTTTCTTACCAATTTATTTGAAAGTTTAACTCACAGTGTGTTGTTTTCTATAGCTTATGTCCATTTAGGATTTCAATTTCAAGTTATTTCAATTTTAAGTTATTTCAATTTTATGTTATTAGCTTTGCTAACCCCTTGTTAGTATAGCAACTCATTTTAGTTGCACTATTAGAATTGCATTCATAAAAAAATTCAAAAAATAAAAAAATATTGTTCTTTTGTGTGTTATTTTGAGACATAAAATAGATCTACTTCATTCTAAGATCATAGTAAAACCAACAAAGGCCTCCTCATGAACAATCACATTTATCTTCAATTGAGTGGATTTTGGTACGTTGCAAGACAAATACTGAACCTTGGAGTTGATCCCAAAAGGATTAGTTTTTCAAGAGAGGAATTGCACAATGGATTCCTGCCATTGACCTCATGCAAAATGACCACCCTCACATGTTAGAAATCAAAGTTCTTTACACACTACTTGCTAGGTATTGGCCTTACATAGAGTAGTTGTTCCTCTAGTTGTCAATTTTCCACCATACCTTTCTAGAACAATCATGGATGCTCCCTAGGCCATGGTAGCAGGTCCATTAGATTTGATAGCTTATCACCCACTCCCATTTGGTTCAAGGAAGAATTTCCCTAAGTTTTTAGGTGATGGAAAAGTTACTACTGATGAACATATTAAGGCCTTTTTCACAACTACTCATATTTTAGGAGTATCTCATGAAGATGTAGCTGTAAGGTTATTTGTAGAAACTTTCATGGAGAATGTGATAGATTGGTTTTATCATTTAGAAGATGGTTCAATCACAAACTAGGACACAATAAGGATATCTTTTGAAATAGGATTCAAAATGGTGGAAAATGAACATGTCCTATTAACACAATTGACATCTATTAAAAAGCAACCTACCATGAGTATGAGGGATTTTGTTGCAACTTTTAATAAGATCACTAGTAGGATCCCCACTATTGACAAACCCACTACTAGCAATCTAAAAATGTTCTTCATAAGTGCAATGCTACCAAATATCAATTATGATTTAAGGAGGTCTAATCCCACAGATTTAACTGATGCATAAAAGAAGGCAGTTGAATTTGAAGATGACTTGATCTCCGCTGGGAAATGGAAATGAGAACTTCAAACCAAGGGAAGTTCCAACAATACTACTTCATCTGATGAAATGATCAAAAGCTATCAAATGAGTTGGTGGCTATAAAGAGGCATTTACCTAGATTTAATCAATCTTACCAATAGAATAACCAAAATCCACCAGGGAGGAATAATGATGGAATTTTTTTGTAGCTTACAGGTTCACAACCAAGGTTGGCAATTGAAGCAGAACTTAAGAAAGGGAATATGTGCATATTTCATTTGACAACAAATCATGATAGTGAAAGCTATTTAAAAATGACTCATATGATGCAATTTTTATCCACTAATGAGTTGAATACTGCAACTCCTTTCTCTGAGTTAGATTTGTACTCAAACAACGACTCTAAAATTATTTTTGGAGTATGAGTTAGACTCTAAGCTAAAGGGTGAATACTATGTAACTATTGATGGAACTTCATATACAGTATTAACCTAGAGGCAAAAGCACAAAAAATAATCTTCTAGTCATATTCCAGGAAGTGATCCCACCTCTTCATCAAATACCATTCACATTGATCAAGGAGAATCAATATCTCAAATAGGTAAGGACAAGAGTCTTTTTGATTTCATCCAATTTTGTAAAGAGTCAAGGATCCAAATCTCTCCCATAGACTATCTAAAATATCACCCCTCTAAGTTAAAGAGATTAGTAGATCATTATAAAGGAGGTTCTTTGGATTTGAATCATAATGTTACCACTAAAGAAGAAGATGAACCTTTGACATCTAACCTTTTTGATCAAGAAGATACCACTATCTTGGCAACTTTTTTTGGGAAAAAACCTGGCCCATTCTACATATCACTATACATCAATAGATGCAAATTAAGTAATTTCATAATAGATTTAGGTGCATCAGACAATGTGATGCCTTATTCTATAGATAAAGCCCTGGACCTCACCCTCACTAAAGTTCATGGAAGATGTTATTCAATGGATGCCAAACAAGTCTCACTACTTGGACAAATCAAAGATGCTCAGGTAGCCCTAGCTTCCCATTTGAAAAAGAAAATGTTGTCAAATATCCTAGTTGTAGATATTCTATCAAGCTATGGCCTGCTCTTAAGCAATAGTATTTGTAGAGATCTAGGGGGAGAAATAAAATTAGATTAGTCTCAAGTAGTCATACCTATAGGAAGAAAGAAGGTTAAGTTGGAACTTGAAGAGAAAGAAAAATTTATTGTTTTAAAGTCAGATGATCCTAAAGCCTAGATTCTCTATCAAGATCTGGAGTTTGGCAACTACATGTTATTTATCGAAGATGCTTTAAATGAGCGAGAAATGAAAAATATAGGAAAGAAAATCCTAAGTGAAGAAGAAGAGTCATCATCTATATGTACATTGGAATTTAATGGATGTTGCTTCTCATTAGGATCCAGTGTGGGCATAGTGTTGATACCTCCTAAAGGAAAACCTAAACCTAGGTCTTTCAAATTAGAATTTTGGAATATGAAAAGCATGACAAAATATGAGGCTCTATTACTTTGGATAATAGCTATGAAGGAAAAGGGAATAAAGATCTTGAGAGCTCGAGGTGATGCAAAGCTCATTGTGAGACAAATTAAGGGGCAATACTTTGTGAAGAACCATAAGTTAACAAATTACAAAAGTAGGGCTTGGGATAAAATAGAAGGGCTTGATGCATTTTCTATTGAATTAGTGCTAAGAGAGATGAATGCTAAAGCATATTCACTAGTTTTTTTTGGCTCCTTATTGCTTCCTCACCCATCATTCAAAGATAAGAAGTATCAAGTTGAAATTGTGTACTAAGCCTTTGTTCCTGACAATGTAGAATTTTGGAAAGTTTTTAAAGATGACGATAGTCTATAGCTATTCTTGGAAAATGATAAAGCCACATGCAAAGACCAACCCAATGAAAGCAATCAAGAAGACCCTGACCACAAGAAAAAAGAAGATCAAATTGATGAAGTCCAACTGCGAGGTAATATCATTCCCCAATACTTTGTATCATTGGAAAATATATTTAATAGGCATGATGCCTACAATAAGAATAAGAGGATAGAAAAGGGTCCTACTACTAGAGAATACAAAGGGGTAAATATTGGAGATGCACAAAGTTCTAAGATGATCAATATTGGAAAGTGCTACTCACCTGAAGAGAAGGAAGCTGCCAAACAATTTTTTATAAAATATCAATATATTTTTTCCTCGACTTATGAATATTTGAAAGATATAGGGTGGGAAAAAAAAACATCAAATTCCATTGAAACGTAATGTAGTTCCTTTCTGATAGAAGTAGAGGATTTATATTCCAAAGTAGTAGACGCTATATTCTGGGAAGTCAACAAGATGCTAAAGGCAAGGATCAATTATCCCATTCATCACTCCACTTGGGTAGCTAATATAGTACTAGTTAGGAAGAAGAACAAAGAAATAAGGATCTATGTAGATTTTAGGAATTTGAACAAGGCATCTTTGAAAGACAATTTTGCTCTTCCTAACATGGCTAATCTACTACAACTAGTGGCTAGAGCTAAAATGATGTCCATGCTTGATGGGTTCTCAGGATACAATCAAATCAAAGTGGAAGAGAAAGATCAACACAAAATGGCTTTCACAACTCCTTGGGGTATGTTCACATATCATAGAATGCCTTTTGGTCTCATCAATGCTAGTGCCATGTTTTAGAGGTGTATGAGTAAATCTTTTGCTAATCTAAAGGATTGAATTTTTGTTATATACTTGGACGATCTCACTGTGTTTTCAAAGAAGAGGAACAATCTCATAGAATATTTGAAGAAGGTATTACAAAGGTGCTGGGAACACAAAATCTCACTAAATCCTAAAAAGTCCATTTCTTGTGTAACAGAGGGAAAGCTACTTAGTCATATAGTTTCTCAAGAAGGTATCAGAATTGACCTTGAGTGAGTCAAAGCCATTTGAAGGTTCAGCCTACTAGTAAACAAGACAAGAGTCAAGTATTTCTTTGGAAAAGTGAATTTTCTCAGAAGGTTTGTGCTAGACTTTCCAGAAACTACTAGGTGTATCATGGATATGATGAAGGGAAATTCAAGTTTTAAATGGAATGAAGCTAGGAAACAAGCCTTCTAGGATATAAAGATTGCTATCACTAATGCTCTAGTACTATGTCATCTAGACTATAAATTGGATTTCATTATCTACTGTTGCACCTCTGAACACACCTTATCAGCTATCCTTATGCAAGATAACAAAGAAGGGATACAAGCCCCTATTTCCTTCATGAGAATAACTCTAAAAAGTCATGAGTTGAAATACTCTCAAATAAAAAAAAAATGCCTTTGCGGTGGTCAAGGAACTAAAGAATTTTAGGTTCTATATCTTGCACTCACATTCTGTGGCTTATGTACCTAATGTAGCAGTAAAAAGTGTGTTAACTCAACAAGATGTATGGTGCAATACCAGAGGAGGACATCGAAATCAAGCCTACCAAGCTAGTGAGAGGTAATGCCTTATGCAAAGCAATTGCAGAAAATGGAATCACTGAAGAACTAGAAGAGTTGGGAGAGAAGAAATTTGTTTTGGTAGTAGGCCTGTAGGACTCTTGGCTTGAGAACATTACTTATCTACTGATATATGGAGAAAGTCTAGAAGGCATGACAACAAAACAAAGAAGAGATCTCAAGATAAAAGCTACCAAATACATAATTTGGGATGAAAAATTGTTTAAGAGAGCTGTAGGTGGTACTTTTATGAGATATGTAAATAAGCAACAATAGGAAAGGTTGTTGAGAACATTTCATGATGAAGCATGTGGTGGATATTTCTCATTATCGATCATAGCTTACAAGATACTAAGATAGTGTTACTATTGGCCTGACATGTTTAGGGATGCCTACTCCTGGGTGTCAAAATGCAAAAAATGTAAGATGTTCACAAGTAGACCCTAGTTAGCCACTTTTTCTCTTAGACCTATCATCATTGAAGGTCCTTTCCAACAATGGGGCCTCAATTTCACTGGTCCTATCAATCAGACATCCAATGCTAGTCACCAGTATGTTATAACTATGACTGACTACTTCACCAAGTGGGTGGAGGCTAAAGCAACCAAGAAAACTACTTCTGAAGTAGTTTGCAAATTCATTAAGGAAAGTATACTAGTTAGATTTGGTGTACCCAAAAAATAGATAATGGATAATGCAACACACTACTCTTCAATTGCAATCATCAAGTTTTGTTTTGAATATGGCATCACAATCAACCAATCATCTAACTATTTTCTATGAGGAAATGGCCAAATTGAATCTAGTAACAAGAATTTAATGAATTTTGTTAAGAAATTGGTGTCAGACAATTAGAAATCTTGGCAGAAGAAGACTCATGAGGCACTTTGGGTAGATGAGGTGACCCCTAAGAGGGAAATCAACATCTCTCCTTTTGAATTGATCTATAGGACTAAAGCTAATCTTCCACTACCCCTGGAATTGGCTATGAGAAAATTGAGAATAATTGAAGATGACATCTATAAAGATGGAGTAGAGAAGAGGATCTTTTACTTGAGGAAACTTGAAGAGGAAAGATAAGAAATTGTAGATCACATCACATGACATCAGATGCATGTAAAGAGCTTGTTTGATAAAAGGGCAAGACCGCAGAAGTTCATGATAGGAGATAGTGTATTAATTTGGGATAAACAAAGGGCACCAAAAGGTATGCACAAATTTTTTTATACTCTATGGAAAGGCCCATTCACTATTCATCATGATTTTGAAAAAAACTCATTTCAATTGGCATATCTAGATGGTGGAGTACTACCCCTAACATACAATGGTCAGGATTTGAAGCTCTATCAAATTTCAAATTAAAAATAGGTAACCCCTATATTGTACTATAGTTACATTTAGTTCTCTTTCTTGTTTTCGTAGTTAGGTTTTCCCTTGTTTCTTTTTTTTTCTTTTTGCTATGTAGCTGCCTTTTAATTTTGCAAAACTAGAGATTTTGGATTCCTTGCTTAGGTATTGTTGGGTATGGCTTACCCAAGTCCCTAGACAGAGCCAGCTGTTGCCCCACTTTTCATCCTCTAACCAATTAGTAAAAGTGAATGCCCATGTTATAGAGAGAGGAGTAAGTTCATAGTTGTAGTTAAGTCTAGGTCAAATCCCTCTTAGGCTAAACAAGTCTCCATTAGATTTCTTTTCCCCCCTTTTCCTCATTTCATAGCCAGTTGGTTCTTCATTTTGTCAAAGTGATCTTATGGGTAGGTTAGAGCCTAGTTTGATGGAGATTCATATTTCTCATGTAGTGATCAATTACAAGTTACATTCAATTTCAACCTATTGATTTTTCAATTAAAACATATGCTAGCAAAAATTTGAAAATCAACTTCCCTTCAACAGGTTCTAATCCATGAAGTTGGTTTTCCATGCAAAAAGCACCAAATGACTCACATGGATCAAAGACACAAAAGTAGCAAGATATCCTATGGTGAATCGATGCTCACTTTATGATTATGAATTTAGAAAATGTTAAGATTCCTCATGGCTCCCATAATCATCTCTGGTGGAAAACTCAAAATGAATTTCTCTTTGGCAATTTTTCAACCTATGAAGTTGATTTTCCAAAAAGGCAATTTAGAGTGAAAATAAATGATAAGTGGACCGATACAGAATTTTCGTACCTCACTTAGACATTTTTGAACCCAAAAAGGACAATGGTCTAAAGGTAAATTACAAAGGAAGTGTTGGTTGAAAAACACAAATTGTCTTCTCCTTAGTGGGTTTTCAACCCATGGGGACAATTTTTTGAATTTTAAAGAAAATCAAGCTGGTAATCAGATTGGACACATAATTTGTGCATAAAACATCTGAGAATGATAATACAAAGGATCTAACCATTATGGGAAAGAGTTAATGAGAAGAATTCAACCTAGTAGATATTTTCCCATGGAGTACTCTATTGGTAACTTCCCAAAATTTGAAGGAAAATGGGAAAGTAAGTTATGGGGAGATAGAAAGTTAACATTGAGCCAACATAATAGTGAAAAGACCCCTATATCTATTAAACCTTCACATTTACTATTTCAAAGGATCTCTTCTTCAATTCATTCGTGTGGTGTGAATTCTAAAGATCAATGGATGAATTGAGGCTCCTATATATGGAAACATGAATAGTTGAACAAACTATTGCTCTTTCTTTGAACTGCTATTTTGTTAATGTGTATAACTTTTTCAAAAAGCTAATATCTATTGCATTAGTCATTCCTTTCACTCTATTAATTCAAATCTTGTTATCAACACAATGACAACTAGGTTCACAGGTTTCAATGGGTTGAACGAAATCAAATCCCAATTGCAAAATTTCATAGATACCTCTTGTCATTTCTACGAAATGGAGGATTTTAAAAAGAGAGTGAGATTTGAGTAGATTCATCCCATCACTAAGTAGCTTCAAGGATGTAGATTGGTTGAGGCAACTAGTTTTCTAGTTGTAGTTCAATCCCCAAAGTTGATCTACGAATATATACACCATTACAACCCAGAGACTGTTAAGATAATGGGTGTTGCACACATTGCATAATAATTTTTTATTGTATTTTATTATTTTATTATGTAATGTTGCATCTGGATGGACGTGTAACATGTAAAGATTCCCATGGGATATACCTGATGAGTTGCATTGTAACATTGTGATAGTATTTTATATAATTATTTAATATTGGAGAAAATAATTAAAAATTCAATATTAAATGTAGGTTCAATGGGTTAGGTAGCACATGATTTTAGCACATGATTTATGTAATACCACTTGGTGGTTTTGTGGGACTTGCTACTACATAAGCAACCATAAGGGTAGTTTTCATGTGAGAAGAGAAGAAGAAGGTAAAAAAAGGGAAAGAGTCAAGTGAGACAAAGCTTCACAGGTTAGCCAAGGGAGCATCTGTGAAGGTTGGAAGCATGGCATGGGATGTGTGGATTCATGCTTGTTCACATAGATTTTTCAGTGGTGGCTATGTCTTTGAAGGCTTCCATGGTTGTATTGAAATGGTATTTTTGCTGAATAATACATGGTGATGGATGCTTTTGGAGGCTAGAATTTTCCATCAATTAAGGTTTCCCAAGGTATATCTTGTGTCACAATTTTTGTGGGTATGTTGTCTATTCTCTTCCATGTGGATTTTAGTTACATATTTATTTAAGATCTATTATGGGTTATGTGGAAACAATTATATTCATTTTTGCAAGTTTCCTTACAAGTGGTATTAGAGCTATGGTTTTATTATTGTAACCCTAGATTGAATCCATGGGAATGCATGAGAGGATAAAACAAAGGGCAAGATATATGAGTTGTTTATTATAGATCTGAGGGTTTTGGGTTTGCTTTTATGATGGGATATTGGTAGATTTTGGGCATGTGAAATTATTGGACAAAAGGATTTTTTTTGATGTTTCATTTAAATGAGGTTTAAGAGGGTAGCTTGTATAAATGACCTCTTGGGTAAAATAGACCTCACCATTGGATCTAGGTCGATGTTTTCATAAATTTTGATAAATAATATGCCCTAGTTTGGCCATGTTTAGAAGAAATGAAAGAGATTTTTTGTTTCAGCCTATGATGGCCATTAAATTTAATCTTATCAAAATTTTCATCACAAAAAAAAGCTTGTAGTGAAAATGGTAAAAGACTATCTTAGTAAAACAACCATAACTTTCTCTCAAGATATCAGATTTTAGACTTCTTATAGGTGTTGAAAACATAATTTAGAGCACTACAACTTGGTATAGGTTTAGTTCTATGATTTTTAAATTTTGTTAGGTTTTAAGAGCCTAAAAGGTAGATGTTATTAATTTTTAGCATAGATTAGGTCATAACTTGGGCATATAGTGTCAAATTTTGGACTTCAAGTAGTCAATGGAAAGCCCTTAGAGAGCTATACGCATTGGTTCAAATTTGGTGTAGGTTTGACATGGTTTATTTGGCAGTATATTGATTTGAACAACTTATGGTATATATTGACTACAGTAACATTACGAGTTTATGACCTTGTATGTTTGGAAATTTAAGATTTGATGTCATTGTATACTCAGTTCATATTTTATATTGGTCTCATGATGATATGGTTATCGGTGTTTGATTTGGATATGTATGATGATTTATTGGGTCTACTAGTTGTGCAATGTTGTAAGCGGTCTATACTTACAAGCTGCATTTATGGCTTGGATATGGGTTGTCTTTTCCCATTGATCTTTCATTATTGATGCATATGTAGATTAGTGGCTTGGATTTGAGTTGTCTATGCCCTAAGTCACATTTATGCTAATTTTTTCTTCATGTAGAAGGGATGAGATGTTGTTACCAAGTATAGTCATGGTGAAGGATTGTGGTTGACTATTTTATGTTGATAGGTTGGACATATTGAGAGTTAGTTGCTTAGTTTAGTGATGCAATCATGGTACATCCTTGATGTTCATTAGCTTGAATTCTTGATTTGGTTATGGTGGTATATCTTCTTGGTTGAGGATCATGGTTATTTTGGTTTATTTTGAGGAGCTCATGATGTGCACTTTGAGTTCTTTGATGGTTTGATGCCTTGGTTGATTCTCATGGTTAGAGGATGATTTTTCATCATGATGTCATGGATAGCTTGGATACATGGTTTAGTGGGAGCTTGTGGTAGTGATGGGTTGACAATTTAGGATTAGTTCTTGGTTTGGTTTGTAACTTCTTAGTTTGGAGATCTTGGTTTCACTTGGTACTGACACTTTAGTTGTGTAAGTGTAGACCTATAGGATCTTCATATAGGAGATGGAATTTATGATGCCATAAGTGACTTGGTACCATAGTTAAGTGGGAGTTGTTGGCATTGATATATTTATTGAGTGTTTGCAGATGTTGGAGATTTGTCTTAGATCTTGTTACTGTAGAAGCATCTTTGACATTTGCATGGTACACTTGTTATCTTCATGGTGTGTGGAGATGGTTCTTTATGGTATGTAGAGATAATTTTCTTCATGGTGTCTGGAGATGGTTACATCTTGAGGACTAATGGGGTTCTTGGTAAAGGTGTGGTTTATGCTTTCATTTGACATGTTATCTTTGGTGTGAGGATAGTTGATTTATTATGTCATAGTATACTCTTGATACACATTTAGAGTTTTGACATGTTGTTCATATGGAGCATGTTATCTCTTTGGTTGAGATGGTTAGATCATGTTGTCATGTTTATGTTCCTAATGCCATGGATGAAACTTTGACATTGATCTTGGCTTAGTTTCTTGCTATTGAGAACATTGATCATAAGCTGAATACTTCATGATATTGCTATGTTGCATTTGGAATTGGCATGGATTGATTGGTTACAAGTGCTCATGGATACTTAGAGATGGTGGTGATGCCAATTTCTCTTGGATTAGAGAAGTATTTGTTGGGATGGTTGATGGTTTTAGTAGGAAGTCTGAGGGGTATTCACCTGATATGGACTTTAGAGGAGATTTTTCTTAGATGAGTCTTAGTTGGAGACTTGGATATCTTGGTGAGCATTCTCATTCCACACTCTTGGTCTACTTGACAGTTTTCTACTTCAGAGGTGTAGCCCATTATTTCTCTCAAGTACATTATATTTATGTTTGTTTTTCATGGATATGGATCTTGAGCTATGGTGTATGAGTTAGTTTTGGAGGGTTCATTTAAGAGATGGTTTAGCATTGGTTATCTCCATTTGCATATGTTGTTATGCTGGTTGAGTTTGGGAGATGGTTTTATATTGGGCATATTCCTTGGATTAGGAATGGTTTATGAGTTTGATCTTCTTGTGAGAGGCTTACATCTATGATTAGTTATATGGTATGGTTTGGGTATTGTTGAGGCTTTTTGTTGGGGTTTTATGGAGGAGATCATACTTGCACAATTTACATCTAGAGGTGTGTGTAGAAGGACATGATACAAGTTATGATTTGCATGGTTTCTCTTTGGTCTTGGTTATCTTCCTGAATGTTTAGTTTTTCTTACATTGGATTTGAAATTGGTTGGAGATTGTGATCACTGGTTTGTGCTCATGTATGTCATATGAGAGATGACATGGTTATTCCTTTTCTCTTTCCTCTATTAGTAGTGGAGAGCTTGGGAGATTGTTGGAGATTTTTTATGATTGTAGGTTATTGGTTTATGTGTTGTGGATGTCCTTGATACTACATGGATTCACTTCTTTAAGATGTTGTGAGTGGATTGGTTATAGATTTGACATTATCTTTTGTAGTGGGAGCTTCTTGCTATATATGTGGTAGGTATTGCTCTTGAGGCTTGTGATTGCAGGTTACAGATTTGATATATTGATGATGTGAGATTCACTTGGTATATCTTTGGAGGTATGGATAGTTGGATGGGTTTTGGCACTTACTGTGGGTGTTATTTCAGCTATGGATATTTTGACAACTATGAATACATGTGATTAGCTTTGGATTAGGTTTTTTTTTTGTGCTTTGCATTTTAGTTGGTATAGGATTTTATGATCTTCTAATGCAATAGGTTGGGTGGCTTTCTCTTTGGATAGCTTCTATGTATGTCTAGTGGTAATGACATAATAAGAGGCGGCTTCATTCATGTTTGAAATGCTGGATACTTTGATTTTGTTATGGGTACTAGGATGGAGCACATTGTGTACTTTGATCCATAATGGTAGATGTGCTAGGAGGGATTGTACCCTTGTTTATTTATGTAGCTACAGATTGACCCTATGCAATGTATACAAAAAGTGAGAGATTATTAAGATAATGGGTGTTGCACATATTGAATAGTATTTTTTTATTGTATTATTTTATTTTATTATGTAATGTTGCATCTAGATGGACATGAAAATTGTAAAGATTCCCATGGGATATACTTGATGAGATGCATTGTAACATTGTGATAATATTTTATGTAATTATTTAATATTGGGAAAAAAAATTAAAATTTCAATATTAAATGTGGGTTCAATGGGTTAGGTAGCACATGATTTTAGCACATGGTTTATGTAATACCACTTGGTAGTTTTGTGGGACTTGCTACTATATAAGAAACCACAAAGGTAGTTGTTGTGTGAGAAGAGAAGAATAAGGTTAAAAAAGGGAAAGAGTCGAGTGGGACAAAGCTTGACAGGTTAGCCAAGGGAACATTTGTGAAGGTTGGAAGCATGGCATGGGATATATGGATTCATGATTGTTCACATAGATTGTTTGGTGGTGGCTATGGCTCTGAAGGATTCCATGGTTTTATTGTAATGGTATTTTTGCTGAATAGTACATGGTGATGGATGCTTTTGGAGGCTAGGTTTTTCCCTCAATGAGGGTTTCCTAGGGTATATCTTGTGTCATAGTTTTTGTGGGTATGTTGTCTATTCTCTTCCATGTGGATTTTAGTTACATATTTATTTTAGATCTATTATGGGTTATGTGGACATGGTTATATTCTTTGGTGCATGTTTCCCTATAGAGACAAGGTAGATTATACTACTAGATAGCGCTGTGTTGTTTTCCATTGATAGGAAAACCTTAGTGAATTGCCTATGAGTATTAGAACAAGAGGAATTCTCAGATTTGACCTTTCGAGGAGCCATTTTTGAGTTCTCCATAAAGAAGATGATCTGTAGGAAATAAATCATGCAGACATGGTTCCAAAAACCATAGAGTGCCAAGAATAAGGTTCCTAAGATCTTTGGGACTAATCTCAAACTAGAGATCATTGATATATTGGTCATTGTACATAGACTAAAAGGTGAGGTAGAAGCTTTGAATTTCATTGACCAATATTTCTTTTTAGTGCAAGTCATCTTCTCTGACACCCAATATGTTGATTGGGCTCATGAGGTAAGAAAAATTCTATCCCATGCTCTCTGTGTTGCAAAGTTTTATAGTATATTCTATATGTCCTCTTGCCCCATCTATATGTTGGCCTCATTACAACTATGGCCAAGTTTCCAAAGAGTGGAAGATTTTCTTGATAATGTGAAATCTTATGAGTTTTACCCATGCTTATAGTTGGAAAATAGCTATGCAGAGTATGTGAAAGTTAATGATGCATTCACTATGATAATTTATAGGGAGCTATAGGGATGTCCAGAAAGTAGATTCAATCTTGAAGCCATGGCAACCATCAACCATTTGGGAGTTATTTCATCCAATTCTCATCATTTTCTTATTTGTGTCTTGCAACTTTTGATGGTTCCCCATTGAAGCTTCCGAGATATCCCAGTGATATGATTGTGCTAATAAAAATCATGTTGTAAGATACTCAAGTGAATGTGTTGAGTGGGAGTTTGAAGAAGAACGGGCATGAGTTTCCCACGAAGTGGGAGCTTTCAGCTGTGACGCCCATTTAGATGCCAAGAACATTTTGAAGATGTTCAAAATGAATTATAAATTGAAGATGTATAAAGTCTTGAGGCCTATGTTTGACCCCAACAGATATGCAAGGGATGTGTTGCAAATTAGAAGTGTTATCAAGCACATTACTACTATTGAAGACTATTGAGCTAATTGCAAGATCAAGTTTGAGAGCCTTGATTGTGCCTTTGCCAAACTAACAATTGATCAGGTAAAAATGTACAAAGTCAATATTAATGTGGAAGGAGTGGAGGATTATGGTTAGAACATGTATAGAAATACTTACATGACTAAGCTAAGAGGCACTCCAATAAGTTCAAAGCCTTATGGAGATTATGAGGAAGAGCTAGATATAATGATGGCTTAAATCTATAAAAGGACCAAGAAGTGGGTTGAATGGACCATAGCTTGAAGGAGTCAAGGAAAAAGCACAAATAGTTAAGCATCCCTAATAGTTTCAATAGATTCCTCCTCCTAGGATGGCACACCAAGTGAAACCTTGTCCATTACCCAAGGGCCAACACAACCATCAAATGGAGGTGATCAACCTCTCGACAAAAGTATTCCCTTAGCTAAGACTTGTTAGGACGGCTCCCTTCTAGTGATCAAAACTCCATTAGAGGTTGAGAAGAAGAAGGTGGAGGAATTAAAAAATGGTGTAGTAACTCTTCTCCTCTTGCCTCATAGCAGCCTAGTCGCATCTATAAGCACTACACTTCTCATTTCAAGTAGTCCCCAAGTGCAAGCAATGGATCTAGGAGATGGTGGAAGTAGTAAGAGTGAGTCAACTGAATCTGATGAGGCAATGAAGAAGACTTTAGAGGTAGATAAGGGCCTAGATTATTCAAAGCTCATTTCAAAGGCCCCAAAGAATTCTTTTTCTTTGGCCACAAGGACACTCACTCTGGCCAAGAGAAAGATGTTTAGTATAAACACTCTTGGGACTGCCTCCAAAGTGATCGACATAGATTGATGGCTAGAGGAAATCTTAGATAGAAAAAGGAAGAGGAGAGATGAAGAAGCTCCTAACAAAGAGACTTTATCTTTGTCTATCTACTTTGGATCGACACTGAAAAAAGTTAAAAAGAAGAAGTTCTTGTTCGTTCTTAGACAAGATCCTAAAATAGGGCATCTAACAATAGAAATTGCAAAGCCCCCTAAAGAAGGAAGAATCAAAGATATGTTTGTAGATGATTTTGCTCTACATTCTATGGATCTTGGGGAGGTCAGACATGACACCAAGATTGGCTTATGGAAGTCAATAAATGCGGTGATAGAAGGATAGCTTGAAAGCCTTAAACTATCAAAAGTCAGAATGAAGGCAAAAATCCATGAACTCAATAGCTTCATCAGGAAGTTGGTTACCCTATTAGTGAGTATCTTTGGAACGTTAGTCACTAGTGACCCTACTACTACTAATGTCCAAGCACTCATCTCTTAGATCCAAGAAGATAAAAACTTTGGGCAAATAGGTAGAGAGTGGAGTGGGAAACTCAAGTTAGAAGGGCTTTCCATCATAGAGTAGATTGACAATGTGATATTGATGCTTAGAATAGAGAAAGATAACATTTTGGCAAATAGAGCCATCCTAGACATAGAGAAAGCTAAAAGTGAAGATTTTTTTTCTTTACTAAAGATGATTACCCATATGAAGGCTAAGGAGGTTGTGGAAGAAAAGATTTTTCCTAAAGGAGATGAGCCTTTATTTGAATGGCTCTAGAGCATGCAATTCAAGTCTAAGATGATCCTGGCTATAGAAGAAGGACTTAAGGAAATATAAGCTAAAGTGAAAAAGGATCAAGATAGAGATTATGAACTCCTACAAGGTCTACATATAGACTCGCAAACTAGTGGGCAAGGGAAGGGAATAATTGGAGTAACTGTCATGTAAACAAACTTCTCCAACTTCATAGATAGTTTAATGGGGATATCTTCTGGTCACCAAAATAGAGTTTCCAAGATCCAAAAACTTGGTGGGTGTGTACATGTGGCCATGGAGGAAATACAAGATTGGTAAAATGTTGTCAAATATTTAGCTAGAGAAAATTCTAAATGACTTTTAAGATGCACTAATGTATATGTTCATAGGAATGAGGAATTGATTCCAATCATTGTTGCCGCCAAGGCCTATAGGGAAAAACTAGAAAAGGGAAAGAAGGTGAAGTGATTCATATTCCACCCCTTTCATATGTTCATGTAATGATTGTAATGGAAAAATTGGTTCCTTTCCATTTGTCAGTTTTGAAGAGATGAACCAATTTAAATTCCTTTGTAATGGTCATCCCAGAATCCTATATGTACTAGATTGAAAGATTAATAAAAAGTAAGCTAATTTTTTGTGTGAAATACTTGATGTTGTAGAGACAATTGAATGGTATTTTGTGTCAATTATTGTCTTTTCTATTTTTCTTTGTTTTACTTTTACATTTTCTCTTTCATCTAAATTAATTCAAGGAATGAACAGAGCTTCACTCCCCTATTTTGAGGCAACAAACTAAAGATGATAGTATTATTATCATAGGTTCAAGAGAAATCCCTTTTGTGTTTTCCTTCAAGTTAGTCTTTCTATTTTTTTGGTTAGTTTCCTACTAGTACTAGTTTAGTATAGTTAGCATACATTATCAAATCATTATGCCTTGTGGGTTCATAAGATGTGTGAATTTATAGGCTTTGTTAATCTTAAAATATTGATTCTCTGCTAAGTTAGTTCCTATTCAGGCCTAGCTTGGTTTTTTTTTTTTTATGTTCTCAGGTTAAGAACACACCCCATTTTTAGATTTAGAAACAAAAATAATTCATTGCAAATTACTATGCAATAGGAAGCTATACCAATGAATTTAGAGAAATGTTAGTCTTTTCAAAACAAATTTCCAATTGTTGTAACTAGATGTTGTACACAAACTTGGGTGTTTAATAGTTAAATCAAAAGAACAATCTGTTTACCAACACGGTTCATCCTAACAGGTGAAACAATTAAATCCTTTCACAAGGCAGACTTAACAATCTTTTGTAAATCACTTTACCTAGTGCATATTTCACTATATGTTTGTAAATCCTTTTTCAAGGTGGACCTAGCAGTCCTTATTGCTCCCAGTAGGGCAGATCATCATAAGTGATCATTGTAAGCCTTAACAAGACAAATTTATGCTACAGTGCTCAAGCTCGTGGGTATCATCCCCATCCCAGTTTTACTTTCTATTTGGAAGGTTTATGGGTTACCATATTGTGTATCAAAGAGCTATGAATGTTTTAATGCTTTCAGTTTTTCATGCATGTAATTGGATGAGAATACATATGAAGGATTAATTGGTGAATTAAGATTAAGTTTTATTGGTTACTAATTCACCCCTCCCCTCTTAGTAACTTAGTGTATCTTATATTTCCAACATCACCTTTGTGAGAATCACCTAGATCCAATGATTTCTAAGTGTTTCATTTATTATCATGAAAGATGGATTAATGTGTGAATCACTACTCATGATACATGGGTCAATGAGTCAAAGTCAAAAAACTGTACAGTTAAATCCTAATAGAAATATCAGAATTTAACTAGTCGAGGAAAAAACCTCCTACTTATCAATGGATGATCTTAAGATGATTTGTAATGAATAGTTCACAAGTAACAACATTTGGTGAAGGTTTTTCTTATGGGGTTTCAATAAGATTGGGTTTAAATATGGATAAAACTATGTAGTTAAGCGCACTCGAGCTGGAGTAGTACTAGGATAGTGCCTCCTAGGAAATCTCAATGCTTCACCTCTATGAGAATCACCTAGATCCAATGATTGATAAGTGTTATATTTATTCTCATGATAGATGGATTCATGTGTGAATAACTACTCATGATACATGGACCAATGAGTTGGACTAAAAAAACTACACAGTTAAATCCTAATAGCAATATCATAGTTTGAATTACTATGAAAAATATCTCCTACTTATCAATTGATGTGATTAAGGGGCTTTATAATGAATGGTTCATATGGAAAACCATGATGAATTTGGAAATGGGGTTTCAAGAAGAGTGGGTTTAAACATGGAGGAAACTTTATAGTTAAGCATTCTTGAGCTAGAGTTGTACTGGGATGGGTGACCTCCTAGGAAGTTCTAATTCTTCACCTCTACTAGCATCACCTATATCTAATGAGTGCTAAGTTTTCCATTTATTTTCATGAGAGATGGATTCATGTTTGAATAACTACTCATGATACATGGGTCAATAAGTTTGACTTAGAAAACTATATAGTTAAATCCTAACAACAATATCACAATTTGACTTGTTGTGGAAAATATCTCCTACTTATCAATTGATGAGATTAAGGGGTTTTGTAAATGAATGGTTCATAAGGAATAACAATAATTTAAGGTTTTAAAAATGGGGTTTCAATAAGAGTGCATTTAAACATGGAGGAAACTCCATAGTGAAGCACACTTGAGCTAGAGTAGTACAATGATGGGTGACCTCCTAAGAAGTCCCTATACTACACCTCTATGAGAATCACCTAGATCCAATGAGTGCTAAGTGCCCATTTATTATTAGAGATGGATTCATATGTTAATCACTACTCATGATGCATGGGTCAATGAGTTTGACTCAAATAACTGCATAGTTAAATCTTGATAGCAATATCAAAAAATCTAAAGAGCCAAAAATATTTGTAGATTTCACACCCATATCCTTGCATAGTACAATTTCTAAGATTTTCAATATAAATATTTATTTGAGACTTTAACATGTAGCCAAAAAATTGTATCTATAGAATATGCAGGATTTATAACTAGAAATGAGACAATAGAAGGTTCTTTAGTAGAATTCAATCATCCCTTCTAGAATCATTTATTGTCAAGATGCATATGATCAAGGCTCATAATAAGGTGGACTATACATATCTTCTTAAGGTTATTCATAAGTCTAGCATTTACAAATTATGGAGTAAATGGATAAAATCATGATTACTAGGAGCATATTTTTCAATCATTATTAATGGATCACGTTCAAGATCTTTTGGTGCTACTCATAAAATAAAATAAGCATATTCACTCTTCCATTTCATCTATATTAAACCATTCTTGAAGATCTAAGAAGGAATATTAAATGCAAGTTTGAGAATTTACTAATTTATTAAGATTTTAAATAAAAGCTTATAATTCACACATACTTTCTTTTTTGTTGATACATTCTTGTACAATAAACCAAGTATAAATTTTTCTAAAATGATTAAGAAGGTATTTGATATGTATACAACAATGTCACGGTAGAGAATAAATGAGAAAATAATTGTTTTATAAATCTACAAGGAAAGATGTCAAATTAAAGATTTTACGTATATTAAGGTTTCAATTAAATGAGCTTCTTAGAACATGTTTGGGTATACCATTATTATGGGGTCTAATAAAGCTTTTTACTATAAAAATTTGATAGAGAAAATCAAAATAAGAGTAAATGAAAGGAAAGTAATAAAGGCTATCATCATGTTTGTAGGGGGACAAGAATAACTACTTAATAACATGATGATAGATAATAATTAAGAATAGCGCATGAATGCATCAACTAATTAAATGCAATATTGCAATCAAAGGGAAGTTAATCTAGAAAATATATTAACATCTAATAAAAACATCATCTCTATAGATTGCATAAGATTTCTACGCAAAAGGGAGACAATAGAAGGTGCTTTAGTAGCACTCAAGTATCCCACCTAACATCATGCATTATCAAGATGCAAATGATGAAGGATAATGACAAGGTGAACTAGACATTTTTTCTTAAAATTATTCATAAATTTCGGTTTTTTAAAAGAAGGCGTAAGTGGACAAAGTCATGATTGTTAGGAGTATTATCTGCAATCATTCACCTTTGGTCGCTTCAAGATATTTTACTACTACCCATAAAGTATAACAAGGATATCTACTATCCAATTTCCTCTTTACCATCATGATTGAAGCTTTAAAAAGAAATATTAAATAGAATAGTGGAAAATTTCCATGGTATTAACATTTCAAATACAAGCCTATAAATCATACATATTTTTGTTTGTTGATGATACATTCCTTAAAATAAAATAAAGCATAATAGTTGATAAAGAGGTCAAGAAGGTATTAGAAATTAATATAGTAGTGCTAGGGAAGAGAATAAATTAGAAAATGTCTATTACATAAATCTACAATAAAAATAAGAGGTCAAAATGAATATTCTATGTATATCAAAGTTTCAATTAAATGAGCTTGTGGGAATAGAATTTGGGCATTTTATGGGGTTTAATAAGGATTTTTACTAGGAAAATGTGACAAAGTGAATTGAAAAAAGAATAGATGCATAAAAATTAATATTGTTGTCACTTCTAAGTGACACATTTCTCACAAATTAGTGCTAGTAGTGATATCAAATCATTTAATTTCTATCTTGAAAGCTTTGAATTTCATGGTAGTGTAGAATGAATAGGTCATCATAAGCTTCCTTTAAAAATGAAACTTGTTAGAGGACAAAATGATACCACTTGTATCACTTCGTATTATGATGATAGATAAAAAAAGAAAAAGTGTACATCCAATAATTAAATGTAATATTATAATCCAAGGAAAATTTAAACTAGAAAATGTATTGTGAACCATACCCACATTATCATATCAAATAACCCATTCAAAAGATCTAGACTCTACACAACCAATCAAAATACTCACGATATTAGACCGTCCAAAGGCTTGGCCATTTAGAATTTCATGAATTATCAAGGAAAATTGTAATGACTTATATCTTATCAACAATTTTTCATGAGTAAATTATACATTTATGAAGTGACTCATGGAATAGTCATCCACCATTATATTTTTTTTAGAATTTTCTATCAATAATTCAAATACTATCAAAATCTTGGGATATATATTAATAAGTTTTTTTTCAACATTTAATAAATTTCAAGGAAAGAATGCTAGAAATAATTATCAATTATACCAACTTATGGAATACAAAAGAAATGTCCCATTAAATCTTATAAAAAAGACTTGCATTCATCATAAAAACCCAAATAAAATTATATGGGACCTATTCAGAGATAGCAATTAATCACTCAAACAGGGGTGTTAATCAATACAAAATAGGGAGAATCAACAATTATCTAAAAGAAAATATTTTCTTATCTATAAATAACACAAGCATGTACAAATACAACAACTAACAGGTTAGCGAAAATTTAATTGCACCACTTCAAATATTTTTGACATGGTAAAGAGTTAGAAAATGTAGATCAACTCTTTATACAATGTTTGTTCTCTCAAAAATGTTGGAACTATATTTTTGATTAAGGAATAGATCAATTTTTTTACAGGGTGTTAAAAAATTCAAAAGTTTAATAGACTTATTTAAACATTGAAGTCCCAAAAAAAATAGTGGCTCAAAGAACTAGCACACCCACAAACAAAACCAACAAAAAAATAACATCCAAAAACTAGAACATAAAACAAAACTAAGAGAAAACCTCTTTCTAAATTTCTTTTATTATACCTACCACTTTCTTGATCTTTTTCTTCTCAAGTGCAAGACTTTTCATCTACTTCTTCTTCATATTGGCTCTCATACATTTCCTAGAATTGAAATACTTCCCTCTTGAATTAGGCTATCCAACACAAGCATTGAACTCGTGCCCTAGTCAACATTCTCGATGAGTTTATTAAGGCTTCCTACAATAGCTTCCATTAAACCTTGGAAATTGGTCATGAAATAATTAATTAAATTATCTATTTTATAAATTTCCTACTTTGCCTCCCTTCTTTGAAGCTCTTCAATTTTAGCCTCTAGGGCACTATATTTCATGTTGAGGTCCTTGAAAGAATTAATGGACCATTTATATAGCTTGATGTTGTACATGAAAATGGATTTTTTAGTTTGATGCACCACGAACAATTGAACAATGCTATCATCCCTTACATCCTCCTCCAAAAGTTTGATATTGACTTCCTCTTGATCTAAAATATTAAGCATATAGATGGGCCTTTCTCTATTCTACTTATCCTTAACCCCTATCTCATTCTCAACCTAACACTAACCTCTACCATTTTATCAACTAAGGTCTCAAGAGATATTTTGATATTGTGATCAAGGGACTCTTCATAATCTACTAGTCTAATAGCTTCCTCCTCTTCCTTAACATTCTCATCCTCATTACTAGGCTTCTCCACTTCACTATTCACAATAGGCATAGGAACTTCCTTTCACACAAAGAAATTAATAGGCCTAAATAACCTTTCCACAAACCCATAATATTTCTCATTATAAGAATTTGGTATAGCTATGATACCAAATAAGAATTTTCCTTAGGGAAAAATCACCCAAGATCAAGGAACTCAAGCATAAGCACAATAGTAGACCAACAAGGTATGATCAGAATAATAATATCCAAAATTGATTTATTGTCATTCAATGTTCTATCATATGTTCAAGTACACTAAGAGTGCCTATATATAAAGGCCTATGGAATGCTTTTAGAATGCCTAGGAGTTAACACACTGATAAGTCTTACAACCAAGCACTTGTCCACTAGAAGTGGATTATCCTTCATTAAGCATAGGAGTAAGTGTGATGATGAGAGGATAAGCCTACAAAGGTGTAGCACACAAAATTATGTTGTAGAGACCATGTGCTAAAATAAGAGTGTGAATAACTATGTTGCTTACATGACAACTTAATTAATTATGCAAACTCTAGTGTTGTAGACACCATGTGTTGAATTAGAGTTTCTTATTCCTGTGTTGTCAACAAGACAACTCATAAGAGTACAAAAACTCCTAAGTGTCTCACCTAAGAAATAATAAAATAATGCATTGACCTAAGTAAACTTAATTAAAGTGTAATAAGTAAATATTTATTTACAAAAACAACCCTTGTTAAGTGCAACTTAGGGGAATACACTTAAGCTCACAAAATCTAGGCTAGGCCATGTTAGGTACCGTGTACAAAATGAAAATCTCTCATAAATTAGGGAAAGAGAGAAAACCTCATGGGAAAAAGCTCCCCCAAAAAGAGAGATGAAAAATCAAGATGCATTGATGGATGGAGTAATCAAGACCCGCCCGCCCCCCCCCCCCCCCCCCGCCCCCCCCCCCCCCCCCAATTACGACATACATCAAGTATATACAAAAGAGAAGAAGGAAAAAAACCCATAAGAGGAAAAAGTACCCCCCATAAAAGAGAAGAAGGAGACAAAGTAGCCCTCCCTCCCCCCTGCCCTAAATGGAGAGTGCTGATTAGTTAGAGTTGCTACAATGTAGAAGTTGATCCATGATCACTGAATAATGTTCCTCCCCTTTGGAAGAAAAAAATGGTAGAGGTATAGGTGAGATGCTTTCCCTATGTGTATAAAGAATCCCAAAGATGAATGGTGTCTCAGAAACCTGCTCAACTATCCCTGTGTCAATACTGACTATAGCTCCTTCCAATACAGCTGAAAAGAAGAAGTACATATCTAGTAAAGATGAATGTAGAACATGTTCCAAAGAACCAAGTATCTCCTCAAATGATAAAGAGAGCTCTTGCAACTTCTGTACATAAGGATCCAAAATCATTTGAACCTATGAAGACTGATCATGTAGAGAATGGATAGGAGGATCAAAGTGAGCCCTCCAAACAACTGGAGAAGGATCTTCTTCAGAAAAGAGAAGATATATATCATCAATGATGTCTCACAAATCTTCTATGTGTGACTTCATGAACAAACCTAAAATATCTGTCAAGAAGTCATCCATTGATGCTAGAACTGGAAGACAAGGTGTACCTTTCTATGCTGAAGTACATGAATCTATCACTGTGGAGATAGATGAAGTATTCACCTCAAAAAAGAGAAGATGAATATCATTGATGATGTCTCCCACATCTTCAAGGTGAGACTCCACAAATAGACCTACAATATCTAGAAGGAAGTCATCCCATGAAGCTGAAGTAGGAAGACATAAAATTTCCAACTACATGGAATTAGAAGTCTCTTTGGTTGGAACTAGATCAGTAGTAGCAACAGGAGCATCAAGAGGTGTGATCTCATCTAGAGAGGATCTAGCTACATCTGGAGGTAAAATATCTTTTGGGAATGGAGGAATGTATGGATCTCCATACAACTCCCAAAAATATCATATGGATCAGTTGACTTCATGTCATCAAGTGAATCCATAACCTCCATATCCATATGTAGAAAGAGAGCACAACAAAAGATGGAACTAGTGTCCTCATTATAGGCTAAGGGAAAACCAATTGACTCCACTGCATGTAGTTTTGTGTTGTCAAGGTAATTAAATCTTCCTTATCCATGATGTACTAATCAATATATCCCCCAAAATGAAAAAGAAAAAAACAATCAAACCCCCCCCACTAGATGATTTTGGCACTTTATATCTAGTGCATGTACAATAGGCCACTTGCCAATTTAGGGCCTATTTATGAAAGTAGTATTTTTGTCCACACAAGCTTATAATCTGATTGTAGATTTGGAAAGTAGACAAAAAATTATAAACTTCCAAAAAAAAGGAACCTAATTAAGTGTCCAGATGAGCCCGTACTAAGCATTTGAAGAGGCAATAATTGGGATTTGTGAGTTATAGAAAAATTCAAGAACAAAGATCTCAAACCACCTACACCAATGTGTAGATCACAAAATTCTACCCAAAAAAAAAAAAAAATTCTTGCAAAAAGGAGTTCGTATGAGGGAGATATCGTTGTTTGAAAAACACCTCTGTTATTATTTTTCTGAATTGCCACTACCGTACCTCAAAAAATCAATTGACTCTAAATTTCACCTCATATGTCTAATTTTGATGAAACAAAAGTTAATTTGGAGGTTTTTTGACCTTCTAAATGTGATACAAATATCTGATTTGTACTAGCAAGCTCCAATCTTCACCTGCAAAAAATCTCTCCTATTGGCCTAACGGCCAAATTTTTTCCAGACAAAATATGTAGATCTGAAAAATAAAGTAGAGAAATTGTAGAGAATGAAATAATAAAATATGTAGATCTAATAATTAAATTTAGAGATCTAAAATGATCATAAAAAATTTTCAAATCAGGCCTTCAGGTTTTGGTTTGCAAAAAAATTTTGCCTCAAATTTGACTATGACCCAATATAGGTGAATTATAGTGAATTTTCATTGAATCAACATTTTAGATGCAATGGTGAGGTCTAATTTGGCTGTAGATTCTCCTAATGACTATGATACTCTAGATCTGGGTCAAGGTCCATTAAGAGGTGAAGCAAGAAAATGGTCTCGAACAGTTATGTGAAGAGAAATTCCCTTTGCTCTGGTACCATGTAAGAATTTGGTATAGCTATGATACCAAATAAGAATTTTCCTTAGGGAAAAATCACCCAAGATCAAGGAACTCAAGCAAAAACACAACAATAGACCAATAAGGTATGACAAAATAACAATATCCAAAATTGATTTATCGTCATTCAATGTACTATCACAAGTTCAAGTACACTAGGAGTGCCTGTATATAAAAGCCTCTTGAATGCCTCTAGAATTCCTATAAGTTAACATACTAATAAGTCTTACAACCAAGCACATGTCCACCAGAAGTGGATTATCCTTCATTAAGTATAGGAGTAAGTGCGATGATGAGAGGATAAGCCTATAAAGGTGTAGCATGAAAAATTATGTTGTAGACACCATGTGCTAAAATAAGAGTATGAATAACTATGTTGTCTACATGACAACTCAGTTAATTATGCAAACTCAAGTGTTGTAGACACCATGTGCTGAATTAGAGTTGCTTACTCTTGTGTTGTCAACAAGACAACTCATAAGAGTACACAAACTCCTAAGTATCTCACCTAAGAAATAATAAAATAATGCATTGACCTAAGTAAACTTAAGTAAAGTGTGATAAGTAAATACTTATTTACACCAACACTCACTTTCCCTAGCTTCCTTTAATTTCATACTAAACTCCCCCTATTCACCTAAGACATATTTTTTTCCCTCATATTCACTATCCCCTTCCAATTCTATAGCAAGTTCAGTATAGTTTACTAGTCCTTTCTTTCTCTTAGTTAACTCATAGGTGGAAATGTTAACCAAATTCTATAGTACTTATTTTCCCTTTGTCTTTGTTTCTTTGCAAACTCCTAATTATTCCATTTTTCTTGCAAACATTCGATCGAATAGGGTTCGAGATATTCTTATTGATATAGCTACAAATAAAATGTCTAATTCCCTCATGAAGAATTGGCTTATTTGGTTTCTCTATGAAAACTTTGACACTTTGAGTGAGAGAATAGAGGATGCAGAAAGGGAAAGAAGTTCTCTTTTTATATTTAAAGCGATTAAGAAAGATAAAATGCTATCTATGATCTATGTTAAAACTCCCATCTAGAGTCACATATTCTATAGTTGGTACTATGTATGACATAATATTTTTATAAACATGTCAAACTCACTCTAGAATTTGTTTCAATTTTTACTTGTGCTTTATAAATCATCACTTTTTATATATTTTTCGAGGATAACACATCTAATGGTCTTGTGGTTCATTTTGTGGGAGCATAAGAAGAAAATATTTTACAATGAGGTTACTTCTATAGAAAAGGTTCAATCAATTATAGAAAAATCTATCTTTGAGGTATTTAGTTCTTGTGTAGAAATATCTATGCATTTCAATTCCTTATTCACCTCATACAATAATAACTTGGTATAATGGTAGTCAAATACTCTCCTATAATACTAAATGTGATAGAAGGAAAAAAAAATTGCACCCTCCCCATACAAAATTTGTGAAGCTCAAATTTTTTCAGTATTTCAAGAGGTAATTAGGTGCTTGAGATACTAGAAAATACAATATGGACTTAAGATGATGACATTTTTCCATTAAAAATGCATGTACAATACATCATGTGGTTCAAGCTAGGGTAGTCCTCTAGTAACCAGAAGAGAAGATTTTTTAGCTCTTACCTAGCAAAGAACTCTTGCTTTAGGCTTTAAAACAACCATTGATTAATATTTCATTGAATGACCAACCAGATTGCTTCAATTTCCTCCTACGATTTCTACTTTCAATATTTCTCCTTTTTAAATACAAAAGGAGATGTATGTTTTTTCGACCTAGACAGTCTAATTTGCACACTCACACATCTATTATGGAAAGAATAAAAGTTTCATAGTATTCAATATAAGAGAAGAGGTGAAAATAAAAGCAATAGTGTTTGGGTTAGCACTCTTATAGTTGGTCTTTTGACATGATCAGGGATACTTCCCTACTTCAAGTATTGGGTCCATCATTCTTATGTGAAGTGCACATATACCAGTTGACAATTAGACCTATATCCCCTCCATGCAAGTGAGACATTTGGCATGTTTATCTTTGTCCCAGATGGCTTTAAAATCATACACTAAGCTTCATTCCAAGACTAAAAGTTTTAAATAGTCAAAACTAAATTGTTTTTTCCAAGTTTAATTTTCTCCTTAATGTATGATGTTTAAGGGTGACTGCTTTGTCCATGCTTCTCGATCACTAGAATGTTAAAAAAAGAGATGTTTTCATAGAAACCAAATACATTAGATTATGTGTGATAGAGAGTAGAGTTGTGGACATACAAAACACATCAATTTGGTGATGCCAACAGGTTGGAGATTTTCCCCGAGGTCAGTATGGGTGTATAACTAGGGTGTGCTCATTTTCTATTTATTAGTTTTATATGTGTCATTTTAAAAATATTTTATAGAAACTTTATCAATATCGACTCATTCTTATCACTTGCTTGTTTTATGTGTCATTCCTATGGAGAATGCTTTATTTTCTGTCATTTGAACATTTTGTTGAAATAGAGGCCCTATTATTTCACTAAAAAGGTGGCTTTAGATTTACTAATCTAACATTCTCCTTCAATGAACTCTATCAAGTAATTGTTAATGAGACTCTATACAATGAGTTTTGGGCTTTGTTATTATTCATTAGTTGGGACATGACACTTCAAAGAGACACTTCAATATTTTACCAATTAAGTATGAAGTCCTAGAGATGGGAATTCCAAGATGCTTCATTGGGGAGCTTATACATTTTGATAAGATAATTAATCCCAAACTCTTTAATAGTTTATTTTCATCCTAGAAGTTGTCATTTATAAATTTTTTTGCTTTTCTATATGTATCTGACCCATGAAATTCCAATTGAGAGCATTTTTATGAATTCATTTTTGATCGTGTTTGAGTTCCTTACATGAGGCTTGGACTCATTCTTATAGACTGCACAAAAAAATCTATGTGTTAAGAAAATCAACCATTTTTATTTCTTATATGGTTTCCTCTAAATGAAAATTGGAATGAAGTTGAGCTGATTTAAAAAAAACATAAGAATATGGAACATATGTAGTTCTAGTCTTCTTTCTTAGAATAAACTAGAGATGGTTTCATGCATACATAATTATGTAAGTAGATATGGTAAAAATATTTAATATATAATAAGTTGATATATGAAAATAAAGATATATCTAATATCCATCTATATAAATATTAATAAGAAATATAGAGGCATTTTATCATTGTTTGTGTAGAAAAATTAAATATAAACCAATATATCACAACAAGATAAGAGAAGAATAATTTCTATAGCGGATTGGAGGAGAAAACATTTTTATTGAATGTTGTGAGCAATTATGTTGCTTCTATTTATTGAGGGCATTTACATGTTCTAGAATCTAAAGTGATAGGACTAAATTAAATTATATCTTAACTAACTATACACATGGACAACTACATGAGAAGATGGAGATATAGTCCACCAATTTATTAGGAAATGTGTGGAATTAGTTTGTAACTAATACCTATTTTAGTGAAGTCAATAGCTACACATGCAGTCCAACTAAAGATATGGATAGTATAAAATTAGTTTAGGGACTAATTTTCTCCCATCTAGAATACTCTAGCCAATCTTATTCTCCCTAACATTCTCCCTTAAGATTGTCTAGAATAATATAAAATAAGAGAAGAACATTATATTACTATTCCCCCTTAATGTTCACCTAAATCATGCCCAACATATCCTTAACTTCAAAAAATTAGCCTCAAGCATACTCCTAGTAAATATATCAAAATTTTGATCTTTACTTGGACAAAATTAGAGGTTACCAATTTTTTTTGAACGACAAAATTAGAGGTTACCAATTTTTTTTGAACAATATCCCTGATATAGTGAGCATCAATCTCAAGGTGCTTTGTTTTAGCATGGAAAAAAAATTGTTTGCAATGTGTATAGCACTTTGATTGTCACAATATAAAGTAATAGCCAAACTTTATGCAAGGCCAAGATCAAATAAAAGATGTTGAATCCAAACTACCTCTTTTCCTACTTTCTTTGCTTAATTATATTCTTTTTCACATGAAGATAGTGATGCAATTGATTTTTTTTTTGTGCCTCCATGTAATTGGACCTGATCCAAGCTGAAAAACATAGCCTCTAGTAGATTTTTTGTCATCAATATCACCACCTAGTTTGAATCTTTAAACACAATCCAATAATTTGAGGACTTGTAGCTATAATATATGCATAGTAAATGGTTCCACGAATATATCAAAAAATTATCTTTCCATTCATCCATTAGCTTTCTTTGGGTTCCTTCATAAATCTTGATATCATATTTACTACAAAACAAATATCTGGTCTTAGAATGAGCAAGATAAATAAAGCTACCAATTTTTTTTCTATATAATGTAGGATCTACTTTCTTGGAGGTACATTCCTTAGTAAGTTTAACTCTAGATCAGAAAGGAGTAGGGTCTTGCTTGCACTCCAACATTTTAAATTTTTGTAAAAGATCAAAAGCATATTTTGTTTGAGAGATTGAAAAACCCATCATGAATCCTACTAACTTGAAAGCCACGAAAATAACTAATTTCACCCAAATCAATCATAAAGAAGGTTCCTTTTAGATCTAATTTTAGGTCATTGATTAGACCAACATTTGGTCCAACTATATTAGATCATCTACATAAAATTCAACCATGATAATTTCATTTTGTATTTTCTTCACATAAAGATTTAGTTCTAATTCCCATTATTAAAACACATTATGTTGAAAATACCTATCTATCTTCTCATTTCATTATCTTGGTTCTTGCTTAAGTCTATAAAGTGACTTCTTTAATATGAAAACATGATTAGGATGCTATTCATCTACAAAAACCATGGGTTGATCCATATATTTCTTTGTATAAGTCTCCATTTAAGAAAGAATTCTTGACATCCATTTGATAAATATTGTGGTTTTAGAATGCATGCCCCATTTCTCCTAGAAATGGGGACCCCCTAGAAAATATTTTTTCTTCCAAACCCCTAGTCTAGGGCCTGGGTCATTTTGGGATTCTTCACAAGTTTGCATCAAGCCATAGACTCTGATTGAGCAAGTTTGGGATGTTAGATAAGGAGAAAATTGAAAATTGTTAAGTGTTTAGTGCATAAATGAGAACTAGCATAAAATCACACCTATCCAAGGTGTGTAGGTGCACTAAATGTGCAAGTGCATACTTATCTCCCTTTAGAGATGCACACCTTCACACATGCACATGTGCATACCTACAAATAGTGCACACACTGGGCCTAGGCCTATATAAGCCTAGGACCCCTCCACCCTTTCCTCATTGTTCTCATGCACTCCTAATCTCTCACATCTCCACACTTGCTAAGGTGTGCTATACCCTGCACCCAAAACAACAAGTGTTAAGACACCCAAAGTTGTACACATGTGCACCTACTCAAGATGCACATGTGCACACCTTTGTTCATGTTAAAACCTAAAACATAAAAGAGAATTAAAAACTTAAGGCATTAAGACTAGAAAATATGCACACATGTGGACCTATTCAAGGTGCACATGTGCACACCTTTTTTTTTGAAACCTTAAGACCAAGCAAAAAAAAGCCTAAGGAAAGGTCCCGAGGTGTGCACATGTAAACCTTTTAAGTACTTTCTAAACCAACATAAAATGCATAAGGGTGTGCATGTGTGCACCTCATCAAGGTGTGCATATGTGCACCCTTTTTGCACAATGAATAAACATGGACTTAACTCCCCCCCTTGCACTTGCCACATGCATGTGCGCAGTTACATATGTGTGCATGTGCGCATCTCACAAGGGTGCACACATGAGCAACTACACTAAAATGGTCTTAAAATAACAATAAAGTGCACATGGTGCACCTATAAGGGTGCACAAGGTGCGCTATGTTGCATTCCAGGGCTTTGTGGGAAAAAAATTATTGTTCTAATTATTTTGGGTTAGGTTTTCTATCAATTAGGTTTTGTTTTGGGTTAGATTTTTAGCTCTCAAGACTAATGTCTTTCTCTTTTGTGCAAATAAAATGGCATCTTCATCATCCTCACTTGTAGAAAATATTTCTCCCAAACCCATAGTGTTCAAATATCAAGGTACTAAAAGGAAATCATGCTTTTAGGATGGGCATGTAGAAATCGGAGACACCAAACTAGGCCATATTGACTGGAATGTGTTCCTCACCAATTCTAAAAAACCCAAAGAGAGATCCACAATGGTGTCAAAATTTATCATTTCATGGTTAGTAAATTTTCTATCCCATCCTACATCAGTGCAATCTTTAGAAGTTAGAACTCATCATGGCCCTCGCTGAGAACTATGTCACGAAAGAAAATATTGTTAAGAGCATCACATGCAAGATATTCCTAGAGCTCCAACCTCAAAATATTGAGAAAGTCTTTCACCTGCCTAGAGCTGATCAATATTTGTAGATATCCTATGATGGAGAAGAAAGATGGTACAAAAAGAATGAAAAGGAATCCAAAGAGATAATATAATCATCATTTTTATTGATAGAACACTAGTGGGTTGTAGAAATGACAAGGTAGACATGACCCAAGGATACATCAAGGATGATGTGAGATATGCCATCATGATTTTAAGCAAAGTCATGGGCCTATCAATAGCTAGGCCTCTTCATATTTGGATAGACCATTTCATAGAAACCATCTAAATGACCAAGGTACCAATTGACTGTGCCACGATGTTGAGTGATAACCTAGATGAGAAACTAGTAGCTGTTAAGGCCAATCCTAAACTTTGTATGACATCATATTTGATGTACTTATTGGTGGCAAGGATGAAAGATTACCTAAGACTTTACTTAAGAGGTAGCATGCAAGATGCTAATGCATAACCTTATGTGGTATAAGCTCAGCTAGTAAATAAGAAGCTCTTAGATTAGGGCAAATAATATAGGATAGTGAATGATGGTTTTATATTTGTGATCATCCAATTTATAGAGGGTGATTATGCTAAAAGGATGTCAGTAAAGGTAGCAACAAGGATTATAGAAATTGGCACCTAATACATTTAGTTAAAAAAATTATCATACATAAGGGTAGATGACACACAAGTGAACCCAAAGAAACTCTTGAGGTATCTGTCAGATAGACTCTTTTTGTTGGAGATTGCAAGACAACTCACATTTGCATATGACAAAGTAAGGAAACAATAGAAGAAGACACGAGTGTTTCCAATCAATGTAGTTTCTTTTGAGATTAAGAAAAGATAAGACATCATTACTTTTGATTTAGAATGGGATCAATATCCCTTAGAAGACTACAACTCCTCTCACCCTTATTTTAACAACACAGGGAGGGTCCAATACCTAGCAGGGAAGTAGTTCATGCATGAAGATGCACTGGAGGATCACTGGATGAATGCCATAGATGAATATGATGTTTGACTTAGGTATAAGTGTAGGATGACTCTATATTTCATGGAGAAAGCACTTAAAATGAAGGTCTCGCTTAAGGTTATTAAAAAAGACATAAAATGTCTTAGATGCACTGTAGAACAAGGAATATTTTTATGAGATCAATAATGAATGTAGAGATTGGCAAGGATGAGAATGTAGACATAAAAAATAGAGCCATCAATATAGTCCAACCAATGAGTGAATGGATCATCAAACCTTTCAAAATTGATCTAGTTCTATAGGCTATTCCTCTACAAGCCACAACATGACCTAGCTTAGTCCCTAGTAAGGCCAAAAATGAGAAAGAATTTGAGTATTTTGAGGTGGATAGAGGTGTGAAGAGGAAGAGAAAGGGTAAAGATAAAACAACTAAAGCTTAAGAATCTCTACAACCACAACAAGATCTGATACAAGTGGAGCTTCAAGATGAGTAGACAAATCAAGTCCAAGAGACTAAGAAAGTGGCTCCATCAAGAGAGGAACAAGAATGAGAAGATGAAGAATAGAGGGTGCCACCAGTTGATCAAGAGAAAGAAGCCTCCCCATTAGCTCCTAAGAAGGCTAGGATTGAGTCCATTGTGAGAGGGATACATAGGAGAAAATAAAATAAAAATAATACTCCTCCCCCATAGGTTCTCGAGACCATCCCTAAAGCTGATGCAGAACAAGAAGAGGATGAATAGATGGATTATGTTCCCTTAAGCTAGAGGACTCACCTAGCTAGGGTGACAGAAGAGGAAAGAAGAAGAAGCTCTTCTAGGACACTGCCATTGATTCCAAAAGAACATATTTAGGTAACCACTTTAGAATATGAATAGCAACAATGGATTGCAGACCAGGAAGGGCAAGAAATAGATGTCTTTGACCTCTCTAATTTCAAATTTATGCTAGTGGGAACTGAGACTGTGGGAGATAAGATACAAGATTCTCCCACGAAAAAACCCTTAGGAGAGGATTAGAATCAATTTCCACCTCTACCTCAAGGAACCCTTGGCCTACCACTGCTACCATCTAAGGATTTTTCATTTTTGGACAAAGGCTCAGTCACTCCACTTTCTTCTACCACACAAAAAGAAGAATAGGTAGTAGTAGAGGAAGAGCCTAAAAAACTTGATAGCCACTATTTTCATTGAACTTAAATTTACAAAATTTTATGGTGAAAATTCTTTAAAAGAAGTGTTGTGATGTTAGGGTTTATATGTTATCAATTTCCATTTTCAAAGGATGGCCCTAATAGACTATTTTTCCCTAATCAAAATATTTTTCCTTGCCCTAGTGTGAAAAGTGATGCCCTATAGGTTACTTTCTCATCTTATCCTATAAGAAATTTCATAAAAAGTGGAGTCTGGCCCTTACCCTAGGTTTTAAATTTGAGTGAGAGGTTATTTGTCTTTTACATTATCTCTTATGATGCTATGACATAACGGTTAGCAGAGGATCATATTAGAATAATGTTTTTAGTTCCCCAATCTTAAGATATGTAGTGCATCATAGTATCATTGACAAGAAAGTTAAAATTCCCAATCTTATGATTCCTTTATATCATATGGTTGTATGTCATATCGAAGAGGTTCCAAGTCTGGTATGTGATGTTATGAAAAAGAAGGTGATCTGGACATTGGGAGGTCTTTTGAAAAGTTGTAAGATGTTATGATAAAGTCCTTGCCATAAGATCAAAGAGTGGGATTGAGAATGCTACGATGCTCTAGGGTACTTATAATCATAAGATCATAAGGTTCCAAGTGATGGGGCTCAGTGGCAGTACAGTGTTAGACAAGTGATAGGTGTCCAATCCTTATTTGTCAATTGTAAAACATACACCATGTGGTGGCTTAGTTGGACTGGTGGGGTCAAAAACTTATTTTGTATACATTATAAGATATGCAACATAGTGTAATCTTTGATCTTACAATAAACAATGTATTGTAAGATCTCAAGCTGATGGATAAAATGCTATAATGCTACAAAGAGCTCTGCTTCATGAGATCATAAAGGTAAAAGATAAAGCCTGCGATGCTATAGTAAGAGAGGTAACAGTTTCTCATAGTATCATAGGGGTCTAGAGGACAACATGAGATATTACATCGTGCAATATAAAATCCATGTTGTAAGATTATAAAGATTTTAAGGAAAGCTTCGATGCTGTGGTAGCCAATATATTGTGAGGTTGTAGACATCTTTCCAAGACTTGCAATAGTGTGATAAGGGTTTTTAACTTTAGGATCATAAACCCTAAGTTGATATTTTGTTTTCCATTTTCTGAGCTAGAAATGACAAAGGGTTCATGACTAATGAGATTTAAGAAATGAACAAAAAATGAAATTTTTCATAATAATGATGATGCACCCTTGAGGTGATAGAATAAGCTAATTTTATGGGTTGAGCATGTTGAGAATTAATGAAAATATGAATGCTGATAATATACATCAATATATAAAGACATTCTATCAATCAATTATAGTTTACCATTTGCTAAGAAAAGGATTTTGAGTAATTGTGGAGTTTCAAGGCATACAGATAATTGTTTTTAGTGCTAGAGATCGAAGTTTGTACAATATTTTTTAGCATACTTTCAAGATGTTTGATAAGGATGTAGAAGAAATTCAAGCATTAGACATGAAAGTGGTAGAAACTTCAAATTCTAATGGAGGGAAAATGTGATAAAAAAAACCTAACAGGTTTTTCAAAGAGTGGATTAAGCTTTTTCATGGTTCCTCAAAAGCTAACGCTATAGATGACCATGCTTTTGTTGACTCGTATGCTCTATGTAGAGATGCTACATGCCCTAGGGCCATGGGTTCTGAGCTATTCAAATGTTTTTATCATAATAGCGAGAAAAAGATCCCAATGTGTAATTCATGGAAGAAGAACCTAGAAAAGTTGATATTTCTAGAGGTTTTCATGGATGTATACTTGGTGAAGGCCCTAATTCGATCATATAATCCAACCACCAAATTCTTCCATAGGAGAGATGGAACTATCCTTTGTACACTTGACCATGCTTCATTCATTGAAGCTTTTGGATTGGATGGAGCTATGGGCCAACCTGTATATTTGGAGGATTTGTAGAAGAAGTTCAAGAGAAATATCAAGGCCTACAGTAGGAAGTTTACAATGCAACATATTCCTATAGATTTAAAGAGTGCAGGTGATTACCCTAAGAAGGTGGAAAAAATGATGCCTTTGGACAAGTTTAAGAATTAGTTTGGAAAAATAGTATATGGTGTCCACAAGGTGGTTGGAAAAGATAGAACTAATATGGTGTATGGTGCTAAATTTATCATTTCCAAAGATGTGCAAGACTCCTACCATGGTGGGGAGTATGATTATGTTGAATACATATTGGAGGTAATGAAGGAAAAAATTTCCTTGGCTTTGAGTGGAGAGTTAAAAGATTTCAAGTTCCATCATTATTCACTACTGATGCACCCAATCCTCTATAAGAATTTTGGGTATGTGACCTTTGATTTCATTGGTCATACCATTGATACAAATGGCGAGCTGCCAATTCAGTCGTGGACATGGGCATGGGACAATAATTATCATTTTTTTGATATCATTCTTTAATAATTTTAGTACTATGATAATAAGAATGTTAGATCCAGGTTATTTTAGATCACTTGAGATTTTGAAAATTCTGTTGAGACTAGCCTTGCTTCTAATGGTAAAAGATTAGACCACAATTGGGGAACATTTTCTTATTTCAATAATATTCCTTGACAAGCATCTATGGTTTTCCCTAGCCACCCCACATATTACCAAAGTTTATTCCCCCTAGGTTGGGTATAATGGAATTCATATGGCAGTTTTTTATGGTCAATAGGGAGTATCTACTACCTAAAGTACATAAAGACACTTTATTGTGTGGATGTTTTAGGGTGGGGGAGTTTTCACTTAGAAAAGAGGCCCTTGATCAAATCCATTCTTTCCTCCACCACTACAACCTATCAGCTAGTCCCTACAAGATGTATGATCCTAATAATTGGATGAAGGGAACCCTAAAGGAAATAAGGAACTATATGCTACCTGGCACCAAGGAGCTAGTACATGAGGATATTATTCCAAATATAGTTGCAGAGGGTGAGGCAGATGATAAACTAGCAAAGTTGTATGCTGTTTTAAGGGTGGAGAGGGAAATAAAGAGAGTAGATCCCAATTTCATGGGATTCTATATGGATATCCCCTATCCTCATAGGATTAGGAAGATGGTCATTGACCATGCTGAGATCATGGCAAAAATGCTAGATAGGCCTATGGGAGAAGAAGAGAGGGTGTGCCCAAATAGCCCTGAACCTAATGTGACTCTAGAAATAGAGGAAGATGATGCTCCTAAGGCATCATGGGTCACAAAAGGAAATAAGAGATAAAAAGTGGTCCATATCCCTGCATAGGTGAAATAGAGTACCCTACAAATTTTACCAGACAATAGTTAGTATTTTTTTGGCTTAAGGAAAATCTATCTCTAATATATAATTAATGTAGCTAAGAGCACACTAACAAACTTGGAACTAGCAGTAGCAAGGTTGGATGATAGGATCATTTATGCTCAACAATTCATAAAGGATGATGAATTCATCAAATTGGTTGAGTTCAAGAGATTTTTATACAAAGTAAAATGAAGTGAGTTGGTGTTGAAGATGAAACCAGGAGAATCAAATGAGAAGAAGTTGGAACTGGTTGAGAAGCTATAGGCCTATGATCTTGAGAGTGAAATCATAACTCTAGAGGAGGCAAGGGACCTTTTTTAGAGGAGTGGCATGTTGGTAGTACCTGGATAGGATTTGGAGCAAGCATTTGTGCTTGATTAAATAATGAGATAGGAGAATGGAATCTCATATGAGGCATTTGGTGTTGATTGATTATAGAGAGGATCTAGATTCAACATAGATACAAAATATATGGTAGTTTGGAGCATGGCTCCATCATCAAATAAATCAAAACTAATGGATATATAGAGCACTAAATAGGGTAACATGATTGTGTGGACTTTGTAGGGCACCTCTAGTACAAATATCTCAATGGACATGAAGCATTTCTCATTCATGAATGAGGCCAAGGTAGAGGAGATTAAGACCAAACTTTCCAAGTTCATACATGAATACATTGATGTAAGGAAGCTCTATGAGGATGAGCTTATAAAAATCCATGTGAGTAAGGAGAAAATTTTAGAGCTTGAGGCTAAGGTCCAAGTGCTAGAGGCTGAGGTTGCATCTATTAGAGAGAAACTTGTAAGTGTAGAACAAGTGGTTGTTACAAAATGGAGATGAGTAGAAAGATTAGGAGCAACTAGACAATGACACAACTGAGGCCCCAACTCAAATAGATGGTTTGGAGGGAAAGGATATAATAGAACCAAGAAGAATGAGCATTGATGTTCCACCTACTTAGCAAGGAGATGAGGTAGACTAAAGTCCTTAAAATTTTGATGAGCCGCAAGGTTGAGACTTTGAAGAATATATCACAATAGGCTCACATTTTTTTATGTTTCTTTATAAAGTTCTAAGCAGTTGTGCAATGAGGCACTTTCATGGCTACAACCCACATTCAATCTTTGGGGGCCATATACATAGATCTGAGAGAGGCTTATTGTATTGATGGCTAAAAAGCTAGCTTTTCCTGATAAGATAATCGCAGTGAATGAGGGCTTAGAGGTAGTCAAAGAATTAATTGGATTCTTTACTGGTAACCGACAATTTATATGAGGTAAACTAAAAGTTTTATCTCAGGGAATACAACCCTATATACTACCAATTTTGGATGCCACTAGTATAGTGAGAGATTGGTAGTTATGGTTTGATTCCTTTGGTGTCATTTTGACTTAGGAGGCCACTATTGCAATTCTTGAAGACAACTTGGATACCCCATATAATAAATTGATTGTCTTCCTATTCAGAGAAGGGATTGGCTTAAATAAGTTTTTTGTTGAGTCTACAACAATTCTAGATGCTGGGTGGAATAAATCCATGAAGGACCTAGAAGAGGTTAGAACTATAGAGTGTCCCACTAAGTGAGAAATCTATGTGTGGGAAGCAGTGGGAGAAATAAAGGCCTTACCAGTAGGAAGCAACTAAAATATTATTAAGGTTAAAGGAAAATAAGAGATTAAAAGATAAGATCAGATATACAGATAACTTTTAAAAAAGGATAAAACTCTCATAAATAGGCCTATGAAATTTTGAAAATTTAGAGGAAATGAATGGTAGAAGAAGAAAACGTAGAGTAAAGATAAAGTTGTTGCAGTAAAGTGCCACCTGCTGACTTTTCAACCACCCTCCCAATTTTGGATCAAGTGTAGGAGAATGCTTTTTGATTATCTTTTTGTTTATTTCTTTCATTTCTCTTTTCCATTAAGGTGATGACATGTGTCCTACTCCCATTGGTATCTTGTTGCAATCCTATTTAAGGATTTCCAAGATGAGGAGTTGAGGTTGGAAGTCTGTATATATATTTAGTTTATATTATATTTACAGTTTGTCCAGTCTTTTGTCATTTTATAAATGTGTTCAAACTTGTGAATTTGAGAGAGTAAAGAATATGAAAGATCAAACTACTAAGTTCAGAGTTATTTTATAGGTCTACATCTAGTGATGTATGTGTTTTCAAAGGAAATTAATACAAAAGGGAATTTTTGCACATTTGTGTATTTGAACTTTGTCTCCTTCGTTACATATTTGTGATTTTGAGATTGAAATGAATAATGTTCTTTTAGTTTAATATAGCTCAAATAGATTGTATATTTCCTATTGATTACATTTAGTTCAAGGAATTAAGTAATTTCCTTCAATAATAGGTGGGGTTTTGGGTATATGAGAGGGATATGATAAGAATGAACTTTTAGAGTTCACTATTGATAAATTTAATTGTAAGTTAGTTAAATAGGTCCAAGACTACTGGTACTGACTCTATATAACAATGGATAAGGCACTAATCACTTAATTTCAGTTGCAAGTTGATAGTTTATACAATTGCAAGATATATACGTCAATTATAACCAATTTTCCATTTTTAGTAATTAAGAACTAAAGTTGCTGGTCAATACTTATTTGTGATAGTTTTCCTCTTGATTATAACTAGTTATTGTAGTCAAGGAATTTGTTGCAAACCTAAGAAGAATTTGTGACCAATATCTGCTATAGGGGATAGTCTTGAAGAGAAGAATATCAAGTTAATAATATCAATCGCTAAGGTTTTCTTTCCTTGGCCCTGTAGAGCCTAAGGTGAAGTGAGTCCCAATGACTCTGTTAATGTTGGCCCAGATCTAGGATTTAGCCCTGATAAATATAGAATTTAGCTTATCCTTAGGTTTTTCCCCATCTTATGCTTTCTAGTATTGGGTTTAAAGTACCTGGTAGTCTAAACAACAACCAACACAACTACAAGTTGATGAAGTATTAGAGAAGGGTCAAATATTGGAAGAACATCATTAAACTCCTAGTGATACATAGGCTAGGACTTTGGCCACAATAGATATATAGACTTTGAATGTAGAGATTTCTCAAATGAAGAAGATGCCAGAAAGGAGTGATAAGGGGAAGGGGCCTATAGTACAAACTCCCTCTTCAACCAATTACATGTCTCCCATGGGCACTACACTTTCTTGGCTAGAGAGGGAGGTTATGATTTGACCAAAGAGGCAACTGGATTTGAGTCTAGATGAGAGAATGGATGAGCTAGTAAAAGACATCAAGAACCCTGAGCCACCTAAAGGTGATGTGTGATCATTGGCCTTTATTATGAATAACCAAGATCAACACTTGCTTGTGCACATCACCATTTCTGCTCCACATGCTAACGCTAAGGATTTGACTCCTAAAGACAACCAAATCAAGGAGGTCCTATTAGGAAGGACCATGGTAGATACCACTAAAGTGTTAATCACTATGAGCATAAATGAGGTGGTTAGACATAAGGACCAAGATGAGTCTAAGTTGATACTACTATGGAAGCAAAATGAGATTTTGAGAGGCTACTTACATGGAGTAGTGGGCCTTATACAGTTCGATCATCTAGAGATCACTCTTGCTATGATACTAGAGAGGGAGGAAAATGATAGTGTCACTAATACATTAGGGGTCAATTTCTGATGCCAATTTGTGACAGTGGGCAAATGTTATATTTATTTGGATTTTTTTTTCAATTGTAGCCCGACAACGTCGCAATTGCGATAGCAACCAATGTAGGTGTCGCAATTGCGACATTGTCGGGGTATAATTGAGAAAAAAACATTTGGAACGCGAGTTTTGTTTGGTGGCATACAATATATGCCATTTCAAACATTTCTATCCATCATGTTTTCATTGGTGCAGAGCCAATGTGGAGGAGTGCACGCATATCTTAGCCTCATCAAGGCCATAGTGAAGAAGAGTGTAAAGGTCCTTGCCGTCTTACCCATTATAGGCATTGAGCTCGAAGCCGCTAAGAGAGAAAAGTTGATGCAGAGCCAATTTCCAAATTTTTATGGTTTTAGAGTGATATCTCCCCTTTGTCTGGTGCATTGTCAAAGCTTTGGCATAAGGTCCTCTTTTGTCCATCCATTAGAGGTCATAAGGCTTTACATCGAAGAACACTGGAATTATGGGTGCTCTCGATTTCAACATCAGGAAAAGCTCATACAAGCACCATCTTGATTTTGCATAATTCTTCGATAAAATTCACGATGTGGAAAGATACTGTGGCAATTGCACTTTGAATCTATTCCTCTAGGTGTGGAGTAATTATGGTAGATCTTATCTACTGAGGCATGGGCAAGGGGATTGGTCAAATTCTTTGAGAATTTGGATTTTGATCAGTACCCTCTAGTACCAGCTATGAAACCAACATACATTTCTTCCTCCAGAATCTCAAACATACATTAACCACGTTCCAGGGAAAGCCTAGGTTTTGTACTATATAGAGTAGCTGGTTGAAGGAAGGGTGATTGGCAGGAAGAAGGGTCTCATTGCCAATGTTTGGTATTTACATATCTCCATTTTTTTTAATGTTAATTGTTATGCATACAAGAATGTAGGTTTGCAATTTTTTTAAATCAGTTATATGTTAGTTTGAGATATTGTTATTATTTTCCCCATAAGTTTTCTTATGTTAAGAACTATTCATTCTATATGTTAGCTATAAAAAGAATTCAATCATGTATATAAGAATGTTTTCTTCCCATCTTGTGCTTCATTCTCCTTAATGTGCGATGGTATTGTCCTTTTCTATTTACCCTTTCATGTGTTCTATTTTATTCCTTAGGAACTCCAATCCATGTCGATCCCTCTATATTTCTTTTCAGGATACTCCTGTGATGGTTATACTTCATATCCACCAATGTATTGATTGCTTTTGATTCATAACCCAATACTCACAATAATCTCAAATCAATGCAATTGTGGGTTTGTTCAAATTTGTGACAGGAAATATTGCAATATTCAAAAGAAATTGTTCTTTCACTAAAGAGAAGGCATAGGAAATGAAAGTTACTCTGATACCATGATAATAATATGAATAAATTGATAATAACAAATTATTAATCTGAAGGCCGATACTTATATTTCTATTGTTGCCTATTATATATATTTTCTAAGTCAGCCCTCATACTAATATATATACTGACAGCCATTTAAAAGTCATACTTTATTAGTAAGGACTATTCATACAAATGGTGATCATTCATAATGAAAATTAATTATAATTATGTTTATAACTTTATATATATGCATGTATGTATGTATGTATGTATGTATGTATGTTTATTATTTTCACATATATATATATATATATTAAATATACAAATATATATACAAACTCATATCCATTCCAAATAATAACCAATATAGTTCATATAGAATTCAAGATTAATTCTATATTAATCCATTACTGATATGACTGAAGCTATAACACTGACAACAATATCATAGATTCATGAATTCAAATACAATTGGCCACAAACAATACAGGCTTACAGAACATACAGGTATATACCTATGCTCCACGGTATAATGGCCCGCCTAGGGCAAGACAGGAAAAATAGAAAGTTGCATTTTTTTAACCCAAAAAATATATAATACACTATACATTGAATTCCCTTAAAAGGCTATGAAGCACTGTGGGAGTTCAAGAAAATGGCATGTTTATTCAACAAACCCTGGTTCTGGTAGTGAACAGGCCAGTGGGTTTAGAATTTTATTACACTGTGCCAAACTATTCAAAAAGATCTACCAAAACACATAGAGCAAGGAATCAAAGCAAACTAACTAAGAATAACAAGAGAATGTGAATTTCAATTCATATTAAGGTAGTTTCTCAAGTTGCAAGCCAGACTATGACAAAATTACAGTGTAAATGCTATTGCTTGCTATTAAGGTTTGAGCAAAACCTTAGCCAACACATACACCGGGCCTTGGATGACCTTATATATCACTTTACAAAACCCATAACCACCTTTGGAGATTTTGCAAAATCTTGCCCAAATGTTGAAGTTAAAATGACAACTTTACAACTTTTCAGCATCTTGACTCCTATCAACCTACCATCACCTCAAATCGATGCAAAATTCCTTCCTCAGCTACATGAACCATGTCTCCATCCTTTTCAAACAATTACACACTTTTTAGGGTCATTTGGCATGATCTCATTTTGCCAAACTTGGAAATTTCTTGTCACCTATTGGCAACTTTTTCCCAAACATACACAAACTACCCTAACACACCACTTAGACCCTCTTGGAGTCTATATTCATCAATGACTTGGCTAGGATCACAAAGACACACAAACTACCCTGACACACCACTTAGACCCTCTTGGAGTCTTTATTCATCAATGACCAGACTAGGATCATTTACAAGCTAGAATATCTTGGGGTTTTAGCCCAAACCCTAGGTCCTCCTACACCATGATGCTAGGAACATGTCAAACAGGTCTACATGAGAAAACTAGCCAATTCAAAATAATGTTGAAGGAAACATAGAATTGGAATGAAAAGGAACAAACTCAAAGAAAATGTTTTTGGTTGATTCAAGATTGCCAAGAACCATTTATGCTCCTACGTCACCTTTATAAACTTCTAAATTTGGCATGATCTTTAATGGACATCCACTCATGGAAATTCCCATTTGGCACAAGAATATATTAAGTTTATGAGAATAAAACAATCATGTGTCCCACAAGATGACATATAGTGAAGAAACCTTTCAAATACTTCATACAAACATGTGTCCCACAAGATGACATCTACTGAAGAAACCTTTCAAATACTTCATAGGCTTGTAACTCCCATTCCACATCTAGTAAAGAAACCTTTCAAATATTTCACAGGCTTACAACTCTAATTCCACATTCTCTAATAATGGTCAAAAGGTTGTAGAACTCGGCTTTATTCTTGCTAATGGAATTTGATTGTTAGTTTACCATTAACTTGGTGAGTGAACTTTTTGGGTTGGGTTAGGTGTTTGAGGACCTTGGAAACCATAGTATAACCCTCATGAAGTTGAGTCCTTGTATTTGTATATGTGAGCCATTAGTAGCCCTAAGGAACATTGTTAGTTTGGATTGCAATTTGATCTTTTGGCAAGATTGCCTAATAGTTGATAAAGATCCCTTACCCATCTCTGCATCATTCCCCTCATCCTTAGTAGGGATGAATTTTCTAAATAGTACCATGTAGATTTTTTCGAGACAAAACGTATGAAAAGATCAGATAAATTCCATCTAAATTAACCAAAGTAGATATATAAATCCTATTTTAACTATAAATTTGCACATAATTATAGAAAAAGACTATTCATATCTCCTTCCTAAAGCCAATCAACCCTTACCTTCTACTTCCTAAAAATAGTTCTCATTACTTACTTAAGTTCTCAAACAACTTGAGAATCCTCTCTACTCAAATCCTATGAAAAGACAAGATCTTGAATTTTTGTAAGTGACAACACACAATCTTGTGCCTACCTCTTCCTAGCATAAATATTACCAATACATGACCATTTCTTGATATGCCATTTAAACATATTGCAATTTCTTACTTCTATCATATGCTCATATGGTAGGCCTCCATCTCAGAACCACGAAGCCATGAAATGAAGCCACATTGGTTGGAACCCAAAAGGAGGATTCTTAGGAAGTACAACTCGAGTAGCATAAAACTTAATACAACTCGAGTAGCATAAAACTTAATAGGCCAATTATCTAAACCCCTCCAATGAAGAACTTCAAAAATCAGATAATGTACCCAATTTTTCTATATTACTAATCTCTAACTACTTTTTTCGATCTTCCTATCCTTTGATATTGATATTCCTATTTACTCACTATTTCCATGTCACTATTTTTGATTAGACAAACAGGTTTTATAGGGAACCTGAAACGCGAAAGTTAGTACATAAGAAGACTGATGATAAGTGTGATAGCCCAACCAAAAAATTAAAAGTTCAAAGGCTGATAATAAGCATTAAGCCCAGCCAAAGGAAAGAGTACTGAGAAAAGACCAGGAAAAGGATACAAACAAAGCCATGGCCAAAAGCCAGAACAAAAAGCCAAAAGACAGCGATAAACAAAAGAACAGGCAAGAGTTATTCCTCATTCTTTCGCTCCAGATCATGCATCACCTGAGCAACCTCTAAGGCCTGTTGATTCTCCTCCTCATCCATCTATTGCACCCTTTGATTCACCTGGTCCTGAGCAGGAGTGGAGTTGTCCTTTTCAGGGTCGTCCTCCTTTCTGGCCTCATCCCTGTCATTTCCATCCTCTTCATCATGCATTTCTCTGTTTTTGATCTAGCCCATGAGAGAGATGATGTTGTTATTGATGGAACTTAATAAGGAAAAATCTGGTTTGCAAGGTTGTGATTGTAGTTTTCTAGATTGTGTATCCTCTATTCTGCTAGAGTGAGCCTATTAGCGGCATCCATCTTCCTGTTGGCATCCATTCCTTTCCTTGTTGCCTCAATGTGTTTCACCTAGTCTTTAACCTCCTCAAGCTCATGGAAAAGCCATTTGATTGATCTAAAATTATCAATCATGTTGTTGTGAGCATTTTTTAAAAGGTTCATCCTTAATTCCCTGGCTCTGTCCAAAATAGCCACAATGGCCGAATCAATTAATTCTTCTAGCCGCTGCTCTTCTTGATTATCCATGAGGATTTGGGGATTCATGGCCTCCCTAAAGATTCCCATTTTGGCTATTTTGACATTGAAGTTGATCCACACGTTCCTCCTATTATTGGTCTATACTTCCCCTTAGGCATACCCATCTTTCTTCTCTTTCTGCTTAGGGTGGAGATGGACAGGAGAAAGAGGCAGCACAGATGCCTCCTCATATTGAGAGCGCACATCCTCCAGACTCTCCCTCTTGTGCTTATTCCTTCCAGTGTCCTCCTTTGTTTCCTCCTATGTCTCCTTCACGACCTCCTCAGACTCTGAATCCTCCTCTTCTTTGTTACTTCCCTCCTCAGCCTTCTCAACCTGCTTTTGCCCTAGATCCCTAGGGCTTTTTCTGCTTGGGGTAATGGGGGGGGGGGGGGGGGGGATTTTTTGACAAGATAAGTCACTGATTTCCCTAAAGAGGAAATCCTACCTTTCTTAGAAATGAGGATCTGATTTCCATGTCACTATTATTCACATTCATTTTTTATAATTTATTCATAACATCAATCACTGTTTTGCATGTATATTCACCACTATCTTTCTCTCTGATGTCACTATTTTTTTCATTGCAGTAGCGCTATTTGGATGCATATCTGCCCACTGTTTCCTTACATTGTTTGATCACTATTTTTTCTCTTATACATATATTATTGCTGCTTTTATATGGCACACACATTGTTTCTACCCTTGGCCACCTCACTACTCTTTGTTGTCTGATGGCCATCATAATATTCTTACTGCATTTCTAGGTCTACTTTGTGTAACCAAGAGCATCATTTCATACAATTGCAGATATTGTATCTTCACCAAAAGTGTTGTACCATTATTAATAGAAAATGGTCTTTGACATTAGTGCTTGGACCCCTTAGACAAGACAGTAAATTGATGATCATTATATGGTGAATATCCTTCAAATAAAAGCTGTGAATGTATCCAAGGATAGTGAATCGCCTTGAAAAAACTCTAAATACCTTTAACAAAAAGGTGAAATTATCTCTCTTTCTGCCCCTCACCATATGAGTCATGCTCTCTAATATTTATCATAGTTTTGATCTTCTTCTTCATTGAAATTAATTGCGATCATGCTATTTTAATGTCATTAAATCTACTCATATCATTGTTGATAGCTCTTTTGTAACCTTTGATGATGAAGCTCCTCTAGACAATGGTAAATGTACATCTTTTCATGTCCTATCATCTTTGAGTTTCTATAACAGTCCATCTCACTGTCTCGTCGTCACTGTTATGGATTCCATTTGATGACATATCTGTTTTGTTATTTTCAACATTTACCATTGTTCTTGATCTGTGCTCACTGAACATACATATAAAAGTGTGTCAACATTTCTTCATCACTATCCTTTAATGTCGTATTTCTTTATCATTATCCTTTAACATTGTTCCTATATAACAGTGACTGATTTTGATGACTTCTAATTGATCTCTGCTCAAGATATCTCCAATTCCTTCTCACTATTTTTAGTCTTTTGCAGCACTTGTGTTTGTCTTTGAATGAGCACCATTTAATGACTTGGCTCTTGTCCATTAATTTTCTTTTTACTATCTTAATTGCATGATTCTTGACTACTATTGTCCTTTAATTTATTGATCACTATTTTGCATTGGATTTCTCGTTCTTTGGGCTTTCCTTTTAGATTTCAGTATTTGTCTTTTCAACAACAATGTTCTTGTCTTATTTTATGTAATGCTTTTCTCTTAGAAAAACTTGTATCTTTGTCTCTAAGACACGTGCCTTTCATTATCTCTTTCTTACTGCTATAATATTCATGAGACCTTATGCTCTATTGAACATCCTTTTGATTGAGTTGTCATGACCATCACTTTTTTTTCAAAATTCTATAGTGGTAAATATCATTTAGGACCTAATATTCATGTAAAATCCCTCTGAGTCACAATATTTTCCATGGATGTCTAGATCAACCTAATCATCCTACATTTGATGTAAGGTGCCATTCTTACCTAACTACCAATATTAAGTTTACCAGAATCATAAAGATTTGCTTTGCAAGCAATGCAACCTAGATAGTTCTTAATTTATATAATGAAAGTTAATAAAAATGGAAAACTGTTATAAGAACTCCTATACTGGAAACATTTGTGTAAAAATTTATTTCATCTGCTTCGTATCGTCTCTAATAGCTATCACATTCTTTCGATATTTTCATCAATGCCCTTGATATTGTCTTCATTTCTTAGTTTCTTTCCTTTTCTCATGACTCTTCATAATGCTACTCCTAACTGCTCTTATCATCTTCAAGATCTCTATAATATAAAAGACCTTGCTTGTCATAGTAGTGACATCTATTGAGCATCACTGTCTTTTATTAATATCTCACTGTCTAAGAGATGTTTACTGTCTTAAGGCACTGTTGATATCATTGTTACATTGAATATCATTGTTCCATTGAATATCACTGTTATCTGTCACATTTTTTTCATTGTGAACATCAACACCAGAATGTACCCCTTGAGACTCGGGTTCTTTAGAAGTAGAAGCATTACCATCAGCTCCAACAACTAGGTCCACAATTAGCAACCCTTCTTCTTGCTACTTCACAATATCATCACTCTGAGATAGGATTTCAATTCATGATTGAACTATGGTTGGAGATTCTTTCTTTTCCACCAGGTGCATCTCAACCTCTTTAGTTATATCTTGTTGCACGAGAGTTTCAAAATTTTCAAGTCTTTTTTCACAAGAATCATGGCTCTCTCATCTAATTGAGCCTTAGCAGAAATCTCACCAAGTGATGAAGCACATACCTATGATAGACCATTCAATATCATTCTTTAGAAAAAGTATAACCTTAATTTACATTGAAATTAACTTTAATAAAATTAGAACAAAAGTGAATATAATAGATTTGAGAGCATTTGGCATCCCCAAATTTTCATAACAGAAAATGAATTGTCTCTTAACATATGAACATAACTCTCCTGTACTAAACGATAATTGTGTGGTTTATTTTATTTAATAAGTATAATTATGGAGAGGCAAAATTGATAAAATTTTATGGGAAAATTTTGGTAAAAGTCTTAGATGATACTCATCAATGGAAAGTTAAAGCAATGTAAAGTTCTTCTTTTCCTGCAACACATATAACAGCAATGTAAACTTATCTTGAAACTTCTTCTTTTCCTGCAACACATATAACAACAATGTTAAGTGCTTGCAAGGTATATACTTATGAATAAATATTACATCCTGATTTAAATGTATGAAAACAAATTTCATTCCTTTTAAGCTTCATTCATCTCAAGGTGCAATTCAAAAACTCAAGAATAGTCGCTTTTGTTCTTCAGGATACCTTTAGGGGAAGAGTATGTGAATGCCCCCTCGTGTCTGGAGTCCAGTTTAGAGGAGATGGCTATTTACACTGCTAAAGTTTGTTGAATCTAATTCTGAATAAAATTGCTTGCTATTGTTGAATCTAATCTAATGTATATTTTAACTAGACTTGTAGCTTATATGTTTTGAAATTGCTGTTAGGCCTTGTAGTTTGTATAATTTGACTCCTGGAGAGCTTCTACAACTAAGCAAGAAGGCCATTGCACGAGTTATAGCCATGCACTCAGGTATGAAAATTGTATATTTTTTATTCTAATGTATATTTTAACTAGACTTTTAGCTTATATGTCTTGAAATTGCGTTTAGTGGCTTAATGTTGTAAGGTCTCTTGAAATAAGACCTTCAGGTAGTTGGTCAAAGTTTTACAAATAATCTTATCCACAAATTTGCCTAGAGAAATTGATTGAATGTTATAAAAGGTGATTGGGTTAAATGTATTAGGAATAAAGTCAATTAAGAAAGTATTTTTAAAATATTAAAGTATTTAGCTAGGTCTAAGAAGATTTGTGTACTTTTGACAATTTTGCTTAGTTTGTGAAAGTTGTATACCAAAGTTTTCATAGCCCAATTTTTGCTTCTTGCGAAGAATGATCATGTCAGATAATATAAGTGAAGAACAAAATAGGGAGACAATCGATAGATTGTGGTCTAACTTGAAAAGAAAAGGTGATGGAAAATGTTATTGTCCTTGCAAAACTTGTAAGGGCTTAAACCGTAGAAGACTGCTAATTAGAATAGTTAAGAGACATTGTAGGGAGAATGGTCACATTGAAGGGGGGCATGACTATCATCCACTGGTAAGTTGTTCATTATATCATTTTAACAATTTATATACATATGAAATCACTTGATGATTAGTTGATGATCATGGTTTATTTATGTTAATCAATTTTATATAGGTTGATCTCCCTAGGGAAGTACATGATATGAACCACAACAATCCAAAGAATATGGTTTTCAAAGTGGAGGAACATGGAGGTGCGAATATCCAAGGTGAAGATAATGATCCCATGGAAGATGATGATCATGTGCTAGAAAACACTATTGAAGATGATGGTATAAATACATTGATCCATGACACATTTAGTCCAAGCATATCTAATCATGATGATGTTGATAGCCTTGATGTACCTCTACTTGAGAAGGCATACGAGTCCCTATACAAAGACTCCCAAACAACTCTTCTCTCTACTGTATTGTTGTTGTTGAACTTGAAGGTTATGAATGGTTTATCCAACATAACAATGTCACATATGTTAAGGTATGTCATATATGTCTTTATAGTTAACAAAGGGTGAATAATGTACCATAATATTGTTTATATTAACAACTTATATTTTTTTCTGTAGATTGATAGGTGAGTTTTTGTTACCACCATCAAATATTCTACCTCACTCATATCGAGAATTATATACTATTATGAAAGATATTGGAATGGAGTATGAAGCAATACATGCTTGTCCCAATGATCATATTATATATTATAAAGAACATGAATTTGAAACACAATGCCCTGTATGTCATACGACTAGATATCGAACAGATTGACTAACAAAAAAGGTGCCTCAAAAGGTTCTGTGTTACATCCCCATTATTCCATGGATGCGACAATTATTTAGGTGTAGTAGCTTGGCTCAATTTATGGATTATCATGCATGCAATAGAAGTCAAGATGACATTATTTGAATCCCTATGGATGGTTCAACATTTATGCAAATAGAGGAAAAGTGGCAACACTTCAAAGAAGAACCTCATAATCTCAGGCTTTCATTGGCAGCAGACGGTGTCAATCCATTTGGAGAGATGAGATCTGTTTACTCAGTGTGGCCTATTTTTTTTATCAACAATAATATTCCTTTGTGGATGTCAATAAAGAGGGAGCACATTATTTTGGCAATGATTGTTCTAGGTATCTTATCATTTGATAGTTATTAATTTACATGTACTTACAAATCTTGCAGTAAAATGGTCACAATAATTATGTAATGTTACTGTTCATTCAAGTAGGTAAATATCAAGTTAAAGATATGAATGTATATATTGAACCTCTTATCAACGAGTTGGTGGAGTTATGGAATGGTGTCACTATGTATGACGTGTCTAGACCAATAGGACAAAGACAATTTCAATTCCATGCAATACTTGCATGGACAATACATGATGCCCCAGGGTTAACACATTTTTGTGGTATGTTATAGTGAATTCAAGTTACACACGATAATTCTAATTATAAAAATCAACATATTTAATAATCCAATTATATCATTATCTTGTAGGTCTTCAAACAAAGGGAAAATTTGCATGTCTAGTTTGTGGTCCAAAGATGAAATCTCGTCATTCAAAAAGTTTAGGAAAGAAGGTGTTTGATGAGTGTAGACACTTCCTCCACAGGAATCATAAGTATTGAAGTACGAAAAAACATCTTTTCAATGGGAAAGAAGAGACTACATCAAAGCCACGAAGAATGACACCTCGCCTATGGAAGTTAGAATATGATATAATTAATCGTCAAGGTAATGTTGTTCCACCTAATGGTTTATGTTTGTAATTTGTATATTTCTATTGTAATTTTTGTTTACTAATTGTGTAATTGATGATCGTGAAGGTCATCAGGCAGTACTGACGACCTTCCAAAGGGACTAAAAAGCTATCCCAGACAATTTAGTAGGTTGTCCTACTATGAACACTTACAAATTGTGCATTTGTTTGATAGTATGCATATTGAAAAGAATATAACAGAGACATTGTGAAAAATATTGGATGGAAGGCGTGACAAAGAAAAAATTGTCAAAATTTGTAATGACATTCATGAATCCAATCATGCATTGAAGAATTTCATTTACTCAAATAGCAATAGATATCAGATTAATATAAGTGCCCTTCCTTGGTTATTAACGAAGCAGCAAAGTGATGCCATAAAATAAGTCATACAAAAAATTCAATTTCCCACAGGATTTGTTGTGAACATAAACAATCTCATATCAAGAAAAAGTGAATTTGGGCTAGGGCTCAAAACACATGATTGGCATACTTTCATCAAGGTAAGTTATGTTCTTCTGTATTCACAATATATTCATAAACTACGTGTACTGTTCGTTATGTTATGTTAGAAAACAATGAAATGATTGGTTTATAATTACTACAGTACGTGCTTCCTCTATCTCTCCCAGAGCCCTTCAACAATAACATCAAACAAGTGATATACAATCTTGGAAAATACATGAGGTAAGTAGTAATATCTGTTCAATTTGTTGTATATATTTATTATATTTGTGATTTGTTTTTCTTTCTATGTAATCTATTGTATATTATTTTGTAAAGTCTCGTATCTATATATTTTTTGTGACTTGAATCTCTTAATGTAGGTGGTTGTCATCTAAAAAAATCCATAAAGAAGATATAAACTATTGGAATAGAAGAATTCCTCATTTACTACGTCAAATGCAAAAGTGTCTACCTTGAACTTTTTTCAATGCACAGGAACACTACCTCATACACCTAGATGAGGAGATTGAATTGTGTGGACCTGTACATAGTAGGTCAATGTGGATGGTTGAGAGGCACTTGAAATATTTGAAGGCTTTGGTTCAACAAAGAGAACATCCTGAGGGTTCTATGGTAGAGGGATATATGGTATACCAGACTATGGTGTACATTACTGAATATCTTCCTAAGTTTGCATCAAATATCCATGTAGATCGCATTTGGGATCTCGAGCCTTTTAAAAAATTAGAAGGGGAGTACTTGATGGGGAAAGGTACATTGAGGAAAGTGAGAGGTAACAAATTATAAGATGTTATTGTAATAAATTATTTCTTATTCTTCAAAGTAAATTGATTGTAAGTTGTCTATTTGTTTTTTGTACAGGTGCTCGAGAGTGGGATGCACTACATTTGTATATTGCAAACAATCTTGATTGGATGATGGTATGGATTGAATGATGTCAACATTCTAGTCAGACATTAACATGGGAAGGTGTACCTTCATTAGTTGAAGAAGCTCATTGTAATGGAGATTCCAATGTTATGCAAAGGGAAATAGATTTAGCATGTGGTTTAAGAGATTTCTAGGTATGTAAAAATTTATTAATCACCCGTATGTTTATCAACTCATGATACAATAATTTCAACATGTTCCACATATTAGTGCAGGTTAAACACCACAAGGCTATGTTCTGTAATGGTCAAAAATTTTGCATCAAAGTGTTGGATGACACGAAGAAAACTTGTGATTCAGGAATAACTGCAGTCTTTCAAGTGACTAATATTTCATCTAGAAACAACTTACATCCTCGAGAGTCTAAAAATTGATACTATGGCATTTTGGATGATATACTTGAGTGTGACTTTAGTTCCTTCAAATTAGTACTCTTCATTGTCAAATGGTATAGGCTACGACTTAATCCAAATGATCCTGATAGAACTATTATTGAACATGATAATGGATTTACAATGGTTAGTACAAGGTCATTTGAGCCAGTTGGGGATGAGCCCTATGTTCTTCCAAGCCAATGTGAGCAGGTATTTTACTCAGAGGTTCCACATAAACTGGGTTGGTCATTTGTTGTTAGACATGAACCAAGAGGAAGGCCAATAAAGTATAATGCCATGGAAGAAGAAGATACTGAAGAAGTAGAAGATGGTGTAGATGGTGATCACGATTGATAGTTATTGGATGATGTTCTTGACACAAATTTTCATGAAGAAGAAGAAGAAGATGATGATGATGATGCTGCTACTAATGATGATGATGAAGATGATGTTGATGTTGATGATGATGATATTGATGATGAGGACGACGATGAAAACGACGATGACGATGATGATGATGATGGCAAGGATGATGATGATGATGACGATGATGATGATGATGATGAGGAGGATGATGATGATGATGATGATGATGACGAGGATGATGATGATGAAATTTAGAGGTATGTCATAAATCCTTAATCTATTTAATATTCATTTCTTGATAGAAATATATTTGTCTTATATATATGGTTACATAGTTTATTCATTATCTATTTAAAAGCTACAAATAGAATACTGCTAATCTAAATTAATTAAATAAAACTATTTAAAACACATATTGATGCATGAATGTATTGAGCCTTATTTAGTTTCGGGTCAAAAGCATTTGTAAGTGTTTAGTTTAGAAAAGGGAATTCATTAAATATTTGTAAAAGGGAGTTGTACCTAGAATAAAATTCATAGGGAAAACATAATATAAGTGCTTACCCAATTTGTTGGTTAATAATTCTGCCTCTCTAGGTGATGCAGAGACCCTAGGTAGACTTGCAATCATTCATAACAAGAGGGACTTCCATAGTGTTCTCACAACACCAACCAAGCATCTTCATAAGATCCCTCTCCTAATTGATCCAAGCCAACTCCATAAGCTATCAGAGTGCATGCCAAATCCTTATGCCACCTTAGGTTCTACATCTTTGGAATAATCCCATGAATGTCCCTCAATCCATTCAATGGATTCATCCAAGCAATCTAATCAACAAACTATCAAAAGCTTACAATGCCTCAATAGGTGCCAAACTTGACTTCACCTTAACTAGGTGTTTTGTCCATCTTCACACACATAAAAAAACTTCAAATAGCATGTCCCCAAGGTGACTAAGCCCTCAAATCATTAGTTGATACAAAAACCCAGTTTTAGCCCTTCACCAGGCCTACATCCCTTGTAGGCTTATAATGTGAGCCTAATTTAAGTGTTTTATTGTGGACCTTTTAATGTTTTTAATTTTTATGTGATGCTAATGATGGATGTGATTATGATTATGATGTGATTATGCTCACGATAATTGAATTACATTTGCAAGAAACTGAACCCCTTTCAGGAGCATCCCGCACAGTCTCATGGATCGACAGGTATAAGTCAATACTCCTTATAGACAATCTATTTAATACACTTATCAATAGTAAGATTGATGTCTTCTAAGATCTCTCCCATTTGTAGGTACTAGAGAATAGGTATTTTTTAGAAGTGTCTTCCTTGAGTGAGGGAAATATAGGAATAGAAGAGGAAAGTGAGACATACAGTTTATCTAGAACAGGGAGATTAACTAGAGGTCAAAGGACTAGAAGGAAATTCAATAAACACATGAAATTTTTCCTTGCTCAAGGGGGGTCATGTTCTTATGATGATGAGATAGAAGGTGAAATCGAGGTGCCCTTGAGGTACCAACATCTATAGAAACATTGGGTACCCAAGGAACTTCCTCCACTAAACACTAATTTTTATGTTAACGAGAGGATATATTGCATAGCACCATCATCACTACATGGTTTGGGCCTATTTTCTATGGATGACATAAAGGTGTCTTACAACAAAGTTTTTGAATTGATGGAGTATGTTGGACCATGTTACGATTACAAAAGCTGGATGCATATTGTTCAATATAAAAAAAGTATGCGTAGGTATGCCCTCTCGAAAAATTATATACAACAGCAAGACAATAATCAAAGTAAAAGTGTGGCTATATACATTGATGGAAGGCCAAAAGCAATAGGGAATATTGCTGGTTTTATAAATAGTACACGACCTGGGTCAACTATAAAGCAACCCAATTGCATATTTGAGGTGCACGAGGGAAATCGTGTATTCATCTGTGTGATAAAATCAATACATGCCGGGGAAGAGCTTCTTATTGATTACAATTTAAACCGCATAGATACAAACGAGGCTACTATCATGGGGGTGGTACATACTATTAAACCAACTTCTAATCAATGACTCCAACATACCATTTAGTCAATAAATTTTTGGCTAACATTTTTATACTTGATCTTTAACACAGGGACACAATATGGAGCAACCGCCCAGAGGGGATGCTAGCGATGTTCCCAGCTCATCTACACATGAGCAGGTAAAACTCATTGTAATTGTGCAAACTAGATAGAAGCAAAATGTTATTTTTTTAATGTTTTTTTCTTCATTTTTTTGGAGTAATTTTGATAATACTAATACTATTGTTGTCATAGAGGGCTAGTGGTCAAAAGGAGGGAAAGAAACCTGCAGTCCCTAATCAGCAGCCCCCCCCTGAGGAGGACCCTTTTTATATTGATTTAGCAGACACCAATGACTCGATCGATTTGACTAAATAGTTGCTAAAGAGAATTGGTAGAGAAATTTTACGTTTGGCAACCATAAAGCCTACTACTCAAGAAATAAGAGATAGGGGATCTGAATTGATGCACACCTCTGAAACCTTAAAAGTAAGTATTAATGAAATTTTTAATTATAACAAGAGTTCAATAATGGTTTTTATGTTATGCTCTTTTATGGCATTAATTAAAATATGGATGCGTTGTCTTTACAGAGTTTTTTGCGTGATTTCAAGCCCTATTCCCATGATGAGGGTGCTGTAGGTGGTTCAGGTAGATTGCATGTTCCATTCCCCACTTTTGTTTTCCACTAAATATATATAGGAATGATCATAATCATTGACAATCCTTTTTTTTAATGCTCTAACAATCTTGTCCGTGCTAGTCCACGCGTTCTATATTTATGCATACTCTAACAATTTTATTCTTTAGCTTCACATCAATTGAATCCTATGATGATGTTGCCTCCATCCAGGACAACCACAAATCTCTTTCTGACTACTGAGTCAGCAACACGCAGCTTATAGGCATTGACTATTACACCATTTTCTGGTACACAAATCCCTCTTTTTCTCTCTTATGACAACAACAAACAGTTTTTTTTTTACAACTTTTTAACATCAATTATCATTTGTTCTTTTATACTTTGTGACAAAGAATTATGAAACTTATGAAACTTTTTGCAATAGGAGCTACAACATCATTTCTTAGATTTTCCTATGTTCCTAGTATGGGAATGGTGAAGGATGTCATATTGATCATCAGCGACGATGAAGCAATTTCATTAAAAGTAGCCATAGTTCCAGGTACTTTAAAGTTATTATTATTCTATAGAGATATAATAGTAATTTAGTTTTTTATCACTCTTCATCAACTAATGATCCCATGATTTTTTTGTAGGGAATGATGTTTTTTGGAGAAAACTTGGTGATGAGTGTTTACGAATATACGGGTCCACCCTACATACCTGGTGGAACATCATATCCTAACTAAAACCCCAAACCACTATTTTGATTTCATATCATTGCAATAATAGTTTTCCTTTTCATCCATTTCTTGAACTATATTAAAGGTAGCTTCACTTCATTTATGAGTCTAACATGTTTTTTTTTACTTAAAAGGTGGAATAACCAACACAAACCATTGAAGGATGATCTTATAGAGAGCATGACCAAACTCTTTGGACCTCATGCATTTGAGAGAAACAAGCTCCTTGAAAAAGCTGGTTTATGTTTGAAGTATATTAGGGACCAGTACAAAAAAAATTTACGAGATAACCCCAGGTACGAGCGTCCAACCTATGTTCCTAAGGCTGAGTGGCAGGCTCTGATTTTGGATGGAAAGTATAAAGCTGACAAGAAAAATAATATTACACTAGTGGAGAGTACAACAAGGTATGTGATACTATTGAGAATCTAATTATGTACTAATTAACCTCTATATTTCTACTATCTAACATATTTCAAACTTTCCATAGATTTCCTGACACATCAAAGGCAACAAAGGCAAGACTAGAAAAGCATGGGACACACAAGCTCAGCTCTAGTGGTTTTTCAAAACTTCAAGCAAGAGTTGTAAGTATTAGTAAATGAAAAATTGTATCAAATTTTTTATATAATGTGATGGGAAATGCTAGGATAGACTAGCTTGTCTATGCTCTTAATCCTCAACTTGGATCTTAGTGTTCCTCCACACCAATATATGATGTAGAGTAACACACTTTGGAAGCACTGGTGTAAGATAACACTCCTAGGCTTAGTTTTCCACTTCCACCAAGGGATTTCTTTTATCTCCTAGTATCCTATGCTTCTATAGGATCTCCTAATAGGATTAGATCATTAACTAAATCCTATTCACTCTTTACTACAAGAGTCACACCTTGAAAACTCCACCTTGGATGATCCACACCTTAATTTTGGTTCTCTTTCTCACTTTCACTTAGATGGATCTAAGTGCCAAATCCACTAAAACATCACAAATTTCAAACTTCATTGTGGGGACCTTATTCACATTTAATTCATTCATATTCCATCCCATTTTACTGACTTTGGAAGGTTCTTGGCTCTTAGGTTTATCATATTCAAGATTTCATCCAAAAGAGATCTTAAAAATAGGCCTATTTCTAGTAGCCTTCACTAGTCAGTTTTTCCCCTTTTTAGAAATATTTTCCCAAAAAACTCAGAAAACTAAAACTTGATTTGGATACCATTTTGAAATTTTTAAAACTTTCATTATGATTTCTTGGTCTCAAAGTCAACATACACCTCCTTCCTAATATCAAGGAGAAACAGGGCTAAGAGGCCTAGTTTCTAGGACAGCTTGTCTAGGATTGATGAAAAATGCTCAAAACCTATCCTAATGGACTGGTAAAACTTCCCAATTCTTAGGATGGATAACTAAAATGAAAATATACCATAAAAATTCCTGGGGACATGCTGTAATTTCCATTCCCTACATGAAATGATTTGATTTCTCCCTGTCAAGCCTCTAACCGAGTATGTCAAACTCGCCTAGGGCCTGATCATAAAGCTAGCTCCCTTTCTCATGATGCTTCCTAAATTTAGATAAAATATTTATAGAGGGCTTAATTGAATATTCAACCACTTATTTAGTGTTTCCATGGTTGAAACTCATGTGGGAGCCATTTTTACAAAATCTATCATAGTGTGACCAAAAGAAAGTCTTGAACTAAAACAACTTGAAAACTATGATAAAACTACTCTAAACCCTTAACACATAAAATTAAAAAGTCTTAAAAATGACTATAGAACACGTATCAACCACTATATCAACACATTTTAGGCTTCAAGTATGAATTTTCCTTCAAAAACTGAAATATCACTTAAAAAATAGAGTTTTCCAGCCACTTCATTAACTCAAACTTTTAACAATATGCAACCAATGCTTGGAGATTCAAGAAATCACTCCATTAGGTATCTTCTCCACCATTCTAGGTCCTATTTGGTCGAAAATAACCTCCCACAGTCAAAGGAATCCAAGGCTATCCATGTTGCATGGAATATTTGCAATAAGTGCAAAATGTTGTTATGACAACATTCTTACAACACTTGGCAACTTTGATAGATGCCTTAATACTATATTATAGGATTCTTATCCTCACATATTTTGAGAATCCAAGATCATTAATGATCATCATATTTATTTAATAACCATTAACCATTCTTAGGCCTAAGACATATTAATGACTCAATCTCCCTAACTCCTAACATTAAGAATTTAAATAACAACTAACAAAGGCTATTTGTGTGATCTTAGTCTTAGTGACTAATTCACCTAGCCAACATAAAACAATACCTTCTAAGTTTCTCAACCAAATTACACTAAATTCTTGACTTGGCTAGAGTCAAGTACAACCAAAATTGACTAACTAGTAGAGGTTAGCCTAGGTACTCCTGCACCAAGCACCAACAAAATCCTAGCACCTTGGAACAACTAAGAAATTCAAGTTATCACCCCAATCCTCTATTCTCTAGAAGAACATTCAAGGCTTGATTCACCTTCAAACAACAAACTAATCTGCTGTTACAATGTCTGCTCCTTTAATTCATGGACCCAACTCATCACATAAGGCTGCATACTAGTTACTTCTCCCTTGTACAATTCAAGGCCTCATCCACCCAACCTTGACACCAAGTGTTTTGGACAACTCAAAACCTCTAACATAAATGGAAACTGAAACAAACATCAACACAACCCAAAACAAATCAGGTCTAAGGAAAACTTGCTGTTACCAGTGACAGGGCAGATTGCAACACTTGACCTTTATTCTACACACCCAACCAAGAGTGAAATTGGATCCTCTAGGACTCCCAAAGACCAAAGATAGTTTATAAAAACTCCAACATGACCAAAATAAGGTGCAACAAGGGTTGGAAATGCTGCTAACTATTTACCATTTCCTTTTGATATTTTAACTACCCTTCATTGGTTGATGAAACACTGCAAGTAAAATTCACCATACCACGCAAAAATGCAGGGCTTAGAGTTCAAGAGATGCCTCATATAAGAGGATAAGAGAATTGGCTTCCAACAAGGCTATAGAGCCGTGGTTGAATGGCTACGAGCTGAAATCAGTGTGGAAGGTTCTAATAATGATGCATCTGAGCCACAAGTAAATAAGCTAAATGAAATTTATTTCAAATTGAATACTTTACCAATTAGTCTATTTGATGTTAAGTTCCAATATAAAGTGAGTATATCTATTTTAAGAAAGCAATGATAACAATGTGTAGGATGTTAGAATGCAGCCTGACAATCCTTCTACACAATCTGTGGATGCTGAAGGTTTGCATGATGTGCATCCCAGTGGTGGAGGTATACATTTTCTATTAATTTTTTTATATGTAATTGCAATTGGTGTTTGTATTAACGTAACATTTTTTATAGCAACTATAGAGGATTGAGTGGTCAATGTTCATGACCCTATTGACATTGAGTCCAGACAAAATGATGTGGTCAGATTAGGTAAAGAGTGCCATAGTTATGTTATTTAAAATAATCAAATACTTGTAAAAATTATAATAAATTATTTTTAATTTAACTCTTTTATTTTTTATTGCAGAGGACCCCCCTTTGCAATAGCATAGGAATTTGAGATCATCAAGAATAGAGAACAGAACAATTGATGAGGGGGGAATTGATGATAACACTGATGCTCCTCTTAGAGCTTACATAGAAAAAAGAAATAGAAAGAAAAAAAAGAAATGATTGTCATCTACATACCTTAATTGATAATGATTGAATTTTATGTCTCAATGAATTTAATTATGTGCTAATGAATGTTCATGAATTATGTGTTAATGCAGAATATTGATGAATGTTGCATGTTAACGAATCTAATGTGTTAATGAATGTTATCATGTGATATTGATTGAATGTTACATTTTATTAATGGTTGAAAGAATGAATGAATGTTAGATTTTAACGAGGAATGTAGAGTGATGTTAGGGGGAGGGGGGTGGGGCCAAATGAGGTTCTACCTTCACGTGGTTGGCCCTATTTAGTAGAGAATATTAAACTATTCTCGAAACAAAGTGAAGCTCAATAAGATACTAAATATTTCTCTATTTTTTCCTATGTTTAGACCTATAACACTGTGTCTTGCTAAGGCCCCTTTCAAGTGGAAGGACATGAGCATCTTTTACATAGATGCAAATTTGACAAGATCTATTGATGATTGCAGGTAACAATTGGGTATACTGTCAACATGAGCTCAAGAGCAATTTCCTAGGTTTGTAAGAAGAATATTACAAGGAAGCACATTGAACAATATGGAAAACAATCTGGTATTATAGAATTTGAGGTGATGCTTTTATTTTCTCCAATCCATCTCCAACAATATACTACAATGCTCAATGTTTTGAAGATGGTGAAGAATCCACCAATGTATGAATTATTCAAACACATTAAGTTTTATTTTCATTAACATGTACTGCTTGATTAAATGTTTGCTATTGGATTCACATTGGATGACATTTACATCTTATTCTAGATTGGTTCTGGCAAGACATACACCATGGGGACTAGTTAAGCAGAAGATAAGGAGATAGGAATTATTCCTCAAGTTATGGAGGCGATATTTAGAAAAATTGAAACATTACAAAATCAAGCAGAATTTTATTAAGAGTTTCATTCATTGAGGTATGCTTCAATGCTCCTTTATTGTACTGTTTGTTCTAGTTTTCTTCCTTATCTTCATTAGTCATGATACTCAATTTGTTTATCCTTGTTTATCTCTCCTTTCTATATGTTGTTATTTAAACCTCAGAATATTACTTTATTACATCAGCTGCATTCCTCTTGGGCTAAAGAGAGACACTTCTTGTCATGTGGCCCTTATCTACATGGTATAGTATTATTTCTTGAGAAATGTAAATTAGGCTCTTGATGTATTTAGTACATATTATTTAATTGGTGAATTTAAGCAGGAATAATCAATGTTTCCTTTCACTTGCCCTTTTCTTTGTGCTAAGAGGCACAATTTAAATCTCAAATCAGCTTGGGCTTTTGTTGTATATAGGTGAAGGTATGCGTGGATAACTTTGAAGGTTAAAATTAATAGGGTTAAAATGAGTAGAACAAATTCAAATAGGATAGCATATTCAAGCCTCAATGGAAACCTAGAATATATCAAAAAGAAAGTAGACCAAAATTGTTGTAGTTGTGCATTAAAACATTGTTTAAAACTTAATTTGTCAAAGAATTTATTCCAAATGATTCTTTCTCTAGCTAATTACTATTTTCCAATTTGGGCATTGATCAGAATGCATGACCTTGATTAACATTCACCAAGTCGTATTCAACAACTAGCCTTCTACCCCCATGAGTGGTGGTCAATGCTATGACCAGTGTAGCATCCCATTCTACCACCTTATATGTCTTCATGGGTGGCCATGGTTTAATATATTAAACAATGGTGCAACTTTACACATGTGCATGTGCACGTGTATAAATCAATTTGCTTTTTTATTGACATTTGACAATTGTCATTAAGTTATAAATTATCAGATGTGTTCTGTATTTAATTTTGAGTATTATGTAAAAATCTTGATTATATGCCAAACACACCTGATGATTGATAGTTCAATGTCTATTGTCAAGTGTTTATACTAAATCAATTTGGTTTATATTTCTTGATATTGAATTATCAATTTGCAGATGTGTTCTGTATTTTTAGGTCATATATTTTGTGCAACTATATATTCAACTGGTTTTGAAGAAATGTGTAGTTTCCCTAAAATCATCTATTGTCATTGAAATAACTAAGGGGACATCTTTTATTTAATCATTGTTTAGATGCAACATGTCCATCAAGTAGTTTTGAGTTGTTAATTATTTTGATTAAGTACTTTTCTATTCTGTATGGTTATTGTGTTTCTAATATACACATGAATATTTCTAGGGCAAAACATTGGCATTTGTGTTGCCTATTTTGGAGTCATTAACAAGTGGACAATATTCCAAAGGTAGGAATAAGTCCTATGGAAAGCTACCTAGTGTGATTGTTTTGGTTCCAACTCGAGAGCTTGCAAACTAGGTATTATGTCAGCATTGACCTGTAAACTATCTGATTATGTTAGTATTTTGAAAATATGTTCTTTCTTTGGCAATTTCTCTACATCAGCAAATCTGGGAACTTTGTATGATGACTTTTGATATGCAGGTTCATGCGGATTTTGAGTTTTATGGTGGATCTATTGGCATTAATACATGCTGTGTGTATGGAGGTGCTCCGTAGAGTCCACAGGAGAATGCACTACGCAGAGGTGTAGATGTTGTTGTTGGAACACCAGGTCATATCAAGGTAAGTGAGTAGCTTTTATTAACTACTTTCTTGATATGCAACAGTTCATTGGTAAAAAAACTGTTTTGATTTCTTTACATAGGATCATATTGAGAGGGGCAGTCTAAACTTGAAATCATTGAAATTTCATGTCCTTGATGAGGTTGATGAAATGCTTAACATGGGCTTTGTGGAGGATGTGGAAAACATCCTTGGTATGATTTGTAATTTTGTATTGAAATTGTAACTAATGGACTATATGACTTCTTTTGTGAATTTGACATAAATTACATGTTTTCTGAGTTTTCAATAAGAAGTGCCAATTTCCATGATGTATCTTTAGTACCTCAATTTTAATGGTTACCTTCTCATGTTTACTTGTTCTTATTCTCAAATTGAATTCAGTTTCAAGTGTTTTTTTTCTATAGTGTGTCAAATAATGCTATCTCTGCATTTAATTAAGATATCTGAATTCTTACAATCTTGTGATTTGTATAGATTACTCAAATATTTTTTGCTCTATACTGTATCAATTTGTGCTTGTTTATCTGGATTCAACTTACAGTGATCCATATTTCAATGAGCAATGGTTAGTGGTTAACTAAAGTTCATATCTCATGACCCATGTTTAAACTTCGTTGAGCCATACTGAACATCAAAAATATTCTCAAAATTTGTTTGGAAAAATTGACCTTATATTATGATATTGCTAACAGGATTCAACTCTTGACCCATGTTTCACAAGTAGTGGCTCATAAGAACAAATTTCTCATTACATTCGCTTGTATGTAGTCATATAGTTTGCTGAGGCATTTTTTTGATGTTATTTTGAGTTAGAAGAGCTACTTCTGGGGCACTTGTAGAGCCAACACGAGATTTGTAAAGCCAATATGTGACCAAACTCTTCATAGAAAGAGCCATCATTTATAAGCTTTAGCATAAAGTCTTGTTAAAATCTTAAATAGCTTTTGTTTATATTTAACATTTATTATTTAATCAACTTTTTGGAATTTAGATTTGAATTCTATAATTTTATGGAAGTATTGGTATTTAATGTTTTAATGTTATTTTAATTTTTAAAGTATAATGTTGATGTGTGTTTTATGATTGCACCAACAAAAAAATAAAATATGAAGGTATCTTATCCTTTCTTGAGCAAAACCCCCTGTATAATTAGATTGTGAAAGACCATACATGATTCCAAGGTTCTTTACCAATCATGTCTTGACTTGTGATAAGTTCAATGGTTGATGTGATATGTTGGTGTCATAAAGGGACTTACATTTAAAGTGTTCTTAACTTCCACAATATTGATTGAAACTACATCCCTTATTGCAATTTCGCTATGCTTTTTCTTTGAACGATATAACTAAAGTAAGTGCCCATTGTGTAAGTCCACTGAGGAAGAGGGATGAAAGGAATACCCACTATGCATTAAATGTCTTACACCATGTAAGTGTGCTAGGTGCCATGTAGGTGTGGGTCTTTTCTACCCGCATCATTTAATAGGTTGCTATACTTCAAAACTTTAATGTATGTCCACTGCATCTCTTAATAGTCCTATTTCTTCCTACTATTTTAGGAAAAGTCAAGGATGTGAGTAAGGTTCAGACACTTATTTTTAGTGCAACAATGTCGAACTAGGTAAAGTAGGTGGGGTTTCTAACAGTGCTCAATGTGGCCTTTTAATTTTTTTAAAGCATGTACGTTGTTTATTTGTAGCAACTATAGTACATGCTGACACTTGCACTTTTCAAGTTGGTTTCTAAATTTTCTTATTACATGCTAACACTTGATACCTTGCTTTTACCTCTTCAACAGATTGCATCAAAATTCTTCAAACTTGATAGAAAAACTGTAGATCTTGTTGGTGATGATAAGATGAAGGAAAATGCAAGTGTGAGGCACATTGTTCTTCCCTATTTTTATAAAGCAAGAGCAATGTTTATACCAGATCTCATTCACTGCTACAGTAGGTTGGATGAGAAATATGTGGTCTATGTATTTGGAAATGGTTTCTTTAAATTCTGATTATTGTATTGTCAAGCATCTCTCATGAGAAACTCCATTCTTAATCGGAAGGTAAATTCTTTTTTACTTTTGCAGTGGGGGATGTAGTATTATTTTTACAGAGACAAAGAATGATGCATCTGAGCTTGCTGAATCATTTCTTGGTAAAGCTCGTGCATTGCAGGGGGATATACAATAGTCACAACACGAAGTAGGTTATCCTAACTCTTAGATGGGAACTGTTTTTCTTTAAAATGCTTTGTGCTGAATGAGGATACTTGTTACAAGTGGGACTCTTGTCAAAGATGATGTTTACTCACCTATTTGTGTATCTTTAGATTCAATAGAATTTTTTGGATATTTTTGAGATATTTAATGTTTGAGATACTTGCACTATTGTAACCAAAGACAGAACATCAGTCAGTTGTGCTAAAGTAACAGTGGTCATGTATTGTTTCATTTCTATGAAAAAGGCACCATGCCCATACATATGGGATGCAATGAAAAGTGTGAATTATTAAAATTGTGGAGTTATGGTGTTTTCATTTGGTATGGGATTTTTTGGAGCCTGGGTATGTTTTGTGCAGTTTTTAAAAAAGAAAAGATTGTGAATGTATATTACAACCAAAAAATTGTAACATATTGATATTAAATTACATTGTATAATTTTTTTGAAGTATTGAAAAAGCCATATCAATATCATCCTCTGAATAACCTATCAATATGTTCTTTTTTAATTGATGTTTAAGAAAGTTACTAGTTCAGAGATTGAAAATTGATGAGATTATCTGGGGACTTGACACTATTGAGAAATAATGTTTGATTGAATGAAGACCATATATTCTAGTTTTATCAAGAAGGAAGCAGGAATGGTTTTGTTCAGTCAAATATTGAAGTCATTGGCTGAGAAATGGAAAAGCATTTTGTTAGATATGGTTGTGGTTTTCTATTGTGCAGCTGCAATCATTGTTCTTATGGCTTGTTAAAGTGGTGTTCAAGTAAGCAGAGTTTTCTCCTTCACATTTGTGTTCGATCAACAGAGGGTTCCCTTGTTTCTTGTGGCATCTAGAACTCATGAAATGAAAGGAACACTATCCTCAATGGTTTTTTAATTTGAAGTTGAAGCAGGCATCCTGGCCTAGAGGCACTATGAAGATTGGTGCATTGGTCAAGATAGATGCACATATATGACCAAAATTGTTGTTGTTGTGCATTAAAACTTGAAAAGACCTATGATAACAATATCATTATTTTCCACTTTACCCTAGAAATAATCTCAAGTTGCAATTGTTTTATAGTGGAAAGGAGACAAAAGGTCCCCTGGGTGAATATTATTAGCCCTTATCACTACAGACTAAGATTTTCCTGATCAGACTATGATTTAGGTGAAGAATTCTTGGACTGTAGTGTTTGTCTCATCCTTGGCACTTGAGGCAGTGGCCTATTGTCCATATCCATATGTTTTTTTGAGAGAAAACAAGATTGCCTCTATCAAAATAATATCCCCACTTAGTTCAAATAATTGAAGTTATATAACCTCAGAAATGCTCAATCCTTTAACATTTACTAAATTTGGATGGTGCATTCACCAAATGGACGTGAAGATTTGCATTTTTTGAGTTGGAATCTCCAAGAGGAAGCAAATATGTAAGTACTCAAAGGATTTGAATTTCAAGAAAGAAAGAAGTAAATATGTTAGTGTCCACAGATTATCAAAAGTAGGTCAATGCATCTCAAGAGTACAGTAGATTATAAAGAAAGTTCAAGGAGATTCCTAGAGCATCAGTTATGTCAATTGATCAAATCATTGTATGGGTTGAAGTAAACTCCTTGTGTAGGGTACAACATAGATTGATTAGCACCTTTGAGCTCATGAATTATGTCAAAGTCTTTTACACTTTTAAACTAGACTCGTAGTAATTGAATCTGCACAAATTAATATTCAGTGTGTGTGTGTTGAGCAACTCGATAGAACTTTTTTTCATTATAAAACTACAGTGTTAGAAATACAATAACAATAATCTTTACAATTCCAATTCTCTTGTTGTTTAATTACACTTCTGTATCAGACACAACTTTCAAACTGCTAGTTTCTTTTGTATATTAATATATGCACATGAAAATACTATCATGCCATTTATTTTTTAAATAGTGTGTGATGCATATTTTCTCAGTACTTGCTTCAATTTATTGAAATCCATTAATGCCTTGTATTTTAATCATATAGATTCTGAGATCTGGATTTGACATTCAATGGAGTCATAGAGTATATTTCTAACTTCTACCAATTTTTGATTATAATTTTCTAGGTGCAAATTGGTAAGCATTCATTTACATATGATCACGTGTATGGTAGCACTGGTTCTCCATCATCAATGATTTTTGGAGAATGTGTTGCTCCAGTTGTTGATGGTTTATTCCAAGGTTATAATGCCACAGTTCTTGCATATGGATAGGTGTGTGTCATCTCATCATGGCACCCACATGTTGGTTGATTGATTTCTTTTTTAAATCCCTAAACATGTAAAGCTAAATTTCACAAATCCAATCTCTAATCTCTAAACTTTTAAAATTTAATAAAATTCATATTCTAACTTGTTTATTATTTGATAGGTTGTTCTTGGAATCATGATTTTAACTTAGTTTCATCACAATGATCGTTATGGACTTACATGTACATTCACTAACAAGTAACTCTAGATGAAACTTTAAGTTTATTTATCAAATTTCAACATTCTCACCAAAATCTGAACTACGTTATCTCATGATTGTTGCAGAGTACCACTTCTCACATGTGAAATAGGCATCTAGATTACTGAACCCTTCTTGAAATTAGTTTCATTGAATAAATATATGTTATGCTATCACTGGGTGTGTAATTTGAGCATGAGAATAATGTCATATCTATCTATGTGTTTTGCCTAACAAACTTCTAAAATATAATTTCTATAAGTTTTTAAAATTAGAGTAGATGAATTATTCTATAGGAAAAGGTGTTACACTTAGGCATTTATTGATAGGTTTGGACATGAACAATTTTCTATTTCTAGTAGATTATAATGATGATAGTATTGGATTTTTTTCCATGTTTAATTTTTCTCGTGATTCTTGAACTTTTAGGTTGTTGCTTCACAAGATTGGCCTAAACTTATAAAGGATGCAGGTTTGTTCTATGTATGCTCAAGCACATTGGAAAGAATTGACTCAAGAGATAGAAAGATCATATGAGGGGCACTGTATCTGCACTTTCAACTCCCATGCATTGCTATATATTTAATATTTTGAACAAAGGAAAAAATCATATATTAAAAAAAACACAGAAAAAACTTAAAACTTTCTTTCACCAGTATGAGTATATTTATCTATATTGTTTAATTGAATCACCTATTGCTTATGAGAAGAGTCTAGTACATAAAATATTTAGTGGCCGACTCATAAGTTAGGTTGTGATTTTTAGGTGTTTATATTTTCAAAATCTTTTGTACTCTGTTAACAAGGATGAGTGAATGTAAGAAGATATCAGAAGAAGTTATTCATATCTAAACATCATCTTTTTAAATATTAGCAAGGGAATAGAGAGGGGCTTATAGACACCTCCAAGATTTACTGTTCATTTCATAAATGGGACTTTTTGAGTCACTTAAACCTTTCAAAATTATTTTTATGCTGGGAACTCCAGGTTATAGTCTTAGAAAAGTATTTTATTCATTAACAATTGCTTCAACCTGGCTTGTAGGTGAAGTGCACACAATGTTCTTATTTCTGAAATAAATTTGATCCTTTCTTAGATTTGAGCCTAGAGATCATTCGAGCAGATTCCTTGTTGAAAGCATTATCCCATTACATGATAGTGGAGAAGTTAGATGGGGGTGTGAAAAGATATCAATGTGAACGATGCAAAGGCTCTAGAACAACTCAAAATTGACAAAGCACCACATGTTCTTGCAAGTCATCTCAAGCACTACAGTGTAGTTGGATCTAGAGGAAAAATTGACAAAAAAGTAGACTTTGGTTGTACATTGCATCTCAAACCATTTGTTAGTAGTTCACATTTAAGTAGCCCTTACAATATTATTTGCGAGTGGATCACATTTTCAGTGGAATCTAATAATATAGTTTTTGTAATATCTACTAGTTTTTTAATAAATTTTGCACATTTGAATGATATTCTAGTTTCTCTATCTATTGATCAATCACAGGAGGGCAATTTTAAGTACACTCTTTATGGTGTTCTTGTTCATGATGGCTAGAGCACACATTCTGGTCATTATTTCTACTTTATTCGTTCATCCATAGGCATCTAGCATGCTTTAGATGATAATCGGGTATACATTTGCTATAGTTGTGAAGACATGTTTAATTTTGTGGAGCAAGCTCATTATAATTTGTGTATAATAGAATACACAAAAGAACTATAATTTTATGTAGAACCTTTTCTTTATATGGTAACACTAATTATACTGAAGTTGCTTAGACTGATTGAAGTTATTCTTATGACATTTTGTACTGTAGGTCTATTCAGTCTGTGAGAAAAGTGTGCTTTCTGAGAAAGCTTACATTCTATTCTATATACGAGATAAGAAAACTAGCATTCAAACAGCAGGTGGGTCTGAATCTTAGTATAATGGCTCTAAACTAAAGAAGAGGGTGTCATTGAACATTGGAAATCCAAAGGAAAACCACTTACAAGATTCATATGCCCCCAGGTGATAGAAAAGATGCATTCTTTCCAAACGACAACAATCTCTTTTAGTGTTGCAGGTGTAAACAAGATACCCCAACAGGTAGAAAATTTGTCAAATGTCAATTTCATTTTAGAAAGTCTAGAAAAGAACACAAGTTCTAGCTAGTCATGCAGTAAATCCAGATCATCAGTAGATCATGATGCTACATTACAAATGGTGCCTCCAAGAACCAATGGTATTCAAACAAATAATGTCTTCTAGTCAAGTCAGACCATAAGTAATGGATGCACATCAAATGGGTCTAGTAATAATGTTAAGAAGCAGGAATTTGAAATAAAGGGAACTAATTCTATGGGTAATTTTAATATTATGGTTGTTAGACATTCTCAGAATTGTGATGTGAGCAATGATAATGAGAACTATATTGGTAGAAATTCTGAAGCTTATTCAAAAATTAATGGTAACAGATCATGAGAATGTCAAACATTCTACAAATGGTTTGACAGGTATTATTACTCAGCATCATGCTACTAAACTTCCAAAAAATGATTCAAATGGTAAACTTGTAGCTGGTGAGCATCTAGAGAATGGTAGTGTGGTCCATAATTCTATAGATAATGAGAGTGAGGCTACTAAGCTCCTATCCTTGGAAGATGGTTCCTTATTTTAGGTGCTTGTTTTTTGTATTAATGCTGCAGTGTATATGTTTGTTTTTGAGAAAATTGTTAGTCCTAATGAATCTTTATATGTTCCTTTTGGTAGGGAGGGAAAAATGGTACTTTTCTTTCCAAGGGAAGGGAAATGAATGGGTCATGTGTAAAAGCTAGGCATCCACATAGGTTGCAGAAATATATTTCTAGCCAAAAGTACCAAAAACACCATGAGGACAACTACTACCTCGTTAGTAGAAATAGATTGAAGCTTATGAAGCATCTTCCATGTCCTCAATTTTTACAAGCATTGTCTTTCAAGGGGCATTTTATTCTAAGAGCAATGCATATTTTGAGGAAGAAATGATCCAATGAAAGGAAGAAATGCATGAAGTTACAGCTTAAGAAGGTTGACATTTTTCTTAAGCAGAAACGCTCTACAAAAATGCCTTCTAGAAAAGAGTATCTAGCTATGAAAATTTTTGCATGTTTAGTCACTTCTAAGTATCTACAACAATCCCATGGAAAGGGTCTATCAAACAAAATAAATGCTTGCGATAGGGTCACTGTGGCGGCGATGACAGTTGGCGTCGCCACCACAATGGCCCCATTGCAATGCTTTCCATGGACATTGCAATTGTGACGTACTCCCCAACCATTGCGATGGCCCTTGGCATCACCACCATAGTAGTACCATCGCAATGCTTGCAGTGGACGTTGCAATTGCGACGTCCACCACAAGCATTGCGATGACTGTCCGTGGTGATGCCACAGTGACCCCGTCGCCAGATGCTGATGCAACCCAGTCGCAATTTGTCATGGATGTTGCAATTGCAAAATCTAGGGCAAGTATTGGGATGGCTGCCGCCACAGCGACCCCGTCACCAGATGCTGTCGCGACCCCGTCGCAATGCTTGTGGCTGATGTTGCAATTGCGACGTATGTCGTAAGCATAATGACAAGATTCATGCCATAATAAAGTGGTCTCATAGCGACGGATAGGCATCATAATTGCAATGGCATAGGATAGACATGGTAATTTGTGACTAAAAAACAATGATGTCTATTACTGTCGCAGTGGCGACACATTGCAGTCATAATTACGATACTTAGCTATTGCAAATCGATGCCAAATGTATTAGTGTGTACAAATGGATTCATTTTTGGGAGCATGTTACAAATGACATGAAAATTTTGAGGATAAAGGTGTACAAATAATATAGGGCAATTTGAACTTGTTGCATCATATTGAGTCCATTGTGGATAAACTGGTGTCCATAGTGAACCAAGATTTTGGGTTAATGGATAAGGTACATATTTGGGGAAAGCACATTCAAGAACTTCAATTAATAAAGAGTTAAAGGTATCATATGCTCATGGAGGTGTACTCTATTGAAGAGCTCAAAAAATTAGATGATTGGATTGAGAAGATAGCCATTAAGAATAAAGTTATGGAGACATTATATGCAAAGATACAAAAGTTGAAAGACCAAACTCAAGATCAGATTTTGCAAGTAGAGAAGTATTAAAATGCTGCCTAACTTGAAATTTTTGAAGATGAGTTGAAAACCAAGCTCAATTCAATGTAATTAGTAGTTCAACTATTTTGAAGAACCTTTAAAGATGCTTCATTAGGTAAAGATATCAAACAAGCATTTAAGACTGAAGAGGTACTATTGGAGCTAGATACTAAAATTATGGATTTTGTGGCAACATGTACATAAGTAAGTAATTATTGACTGGAGGTAAAGGATAAGTATGGAGCATTGGATTTTCTAGAATTAAGACAAGTGACAAAAATAATAGAGAAATTCAAGAGCAAACATCCAAACATCGCTCTAGTATAAAGGGGTACAAAAATCCAAAGGTAGAAATTCAGTTTTGACGTTTGGAAAATTTTGCAATTTTTAAACCTATCATCAAGGTGCACAAGTGTGCTTTTCATAGAGGTGCATCGACAATTTTGAAGAAGTAAAAGTGTATCGATAGTTAATTGCCAATTCCTAATTTAGAGCATTCCATGCATCGAAAACACATTTTGATGGTAGTTCAACTCCTAGAAATGCCCAAAGAAGGTCAGGCTTCCATTTTTAGAGCTTCCAATGACTCTTAGATCCTCTTGTAGCTTCCTTCTTCTTATCTCCTTCTTTTATTGTTTTAATTCATGTAAAGGCTCATGCACCCATTAAAATGATATTAAAAAAGGGTGAAGATCTACTTAGCACCATTTAGAGAGTTAGTTTGTATATAATTAGATTTATTTTATTAGTTTTTAGCATATGTTTGCATGATAAGATCTCTCACTCTCAACACAAAAAGAGGAGAAAATTTATTATAAATACATGGATGTAATATCTAATCTAGATCATTATTTTGATGCAATAATATATTCTATTGGTGCTCTCATTCTAAATGTAGTTATTCTTTTTGCAGTGTGTTATTTTTGTGAATGCATGTTCATGAATAATGATGGATTTGATGGTTTTATTGTGTTGTTATGATTGTGCAATATTTTAGTTTTGGTGTTTGCCTCATGTTAATGAATTCCACTAACATACCAAGTTGGAAATAGATCACTTATTATTCCTAGATAGCTTCTTGCCTTGCATGAGAACACTTTTTGTGGCCTTGGGATTTGATGAAAAGTGAAACATCTTTCAATTATTACTAAGTTCCCATCAATGATTGCAAAAGTAGAATTAAGGAAGCACTACTCCTATTTTCATTGGTTTGCTACCTGATATTTTGGACAATTTAACTCATAGACATGTTGTTACCACAATTTATGTCCATTAGGAATTTCCCTTTCAAGTTATTTTCTTTAATTTCTTATCACTCTATCTTTGCTATTTTATTTAATAGCACTTAGTTAAAATAGGAATTCATATAGTTGAATCAATAAATTACATTCATCATAAAAAATAAAATACCAAAAACATATCTCTTTTATGCTTACTTTTTGAGACATCAAGTAGATCAAACATCTTATCCAAAATTGGTTCAAACCAGCAAAGGCCTCCTCATGAACATACACATTTATCTTCAATTGAACGTATTTAAGTAGGTCACAAGATCACCTAGAAATTATCTTTTCAAGAGAGGATTTTCAAAGGATTCATGCCATTAAAGCATCATGGAAAATGAAAGCTCAACAAAAGTTGGCACTAAAAGGAGGGTCACAAACCATTCATAATAGAAAAACAACTTGCAATTTCAAAATTTTGCAGTGTTTGGAAGTTCAAATTTTTTTCCATCCATCACTATCATAAGGTTTTTAGGTGCACAAGTTCCACTTTTTGAAGAGGTGCACTTCTATAGAGGTACACTTTTTAAGAATTTGACACAAACTAGAATATCTTGATCCATCATCTCCATTCTAGCAAGCTTTAAGATCTTCACTTGGTACACATGACTTTCTAGAACTTAGTCATTTTTCCAAGCCTCACATTGACAAAGGATTACCCAAAATTCTACCACTTCCATTTCAAATTACATGATCTTCTTTAGTTCTACCTCCAAACCAACCACCCATCATTTTTCCAAATCCTCCACTAATGGCCTTTTTGGCTAACATGGTAGATTCACCAATCAACTCGCAAGGTACACTCAATGACCTTCCTAAGAATCCTAAGAAATTATACCCAAGTATCATCTATGGAGAAATAAGAACATCTTATGACCATATCAAGGAATTCAAAGAAAATTATAACTGTTACTAGTAAATTTGGACCAAAATTTTAAACAATTTTGGTCAAAATTTTTCTATTTTCCTCGTCAAAATTTCAACCAAATTATAAATTGGTCAAAATTTTGATGAATGCATTCTTTGAAATTTTTTTGTTTTGGTTGAAACAAAAACATTTTGACGAATGTATTCGTTGAAATTTTGACCACCCTGCAATTTGGTCAGAATTTTGACAAGAAAAATAGCAACAAACTTGGGTCAAAAATTTGACCAAAATTGGTAAAAAATTGGGTCCAAATTTACTAGTGTGCAAACAAATCATAGATGAGAACATGATGCTACATTTATTCCCATATTCATTGGGAGAAGTTGCTTTTAATTGGTATGTCAATCTACCACTAGGGTGCATCACAGATTGGACCATTTTTAAAAAATTGTTTATAGAACAATTCAAGACTTTTATCAACCCAAGTGTGATATATCATCAATTCTTATCAATCAAAAGGGACCCAGTGGAAACTGTTTCACATAAACTAGAAACACCATACACTATACCGATTGAAGCTATGATCTAGATCTACTTGAATGCTATGGACCATCTCAATGCTATTTTCCTAAGAAGACTTCCTGCTAAAAATATTGACACATTGGAAAATGTCTTCTCAGAAGTAATTACCTTTACTAAACAAGAAAATCCTAATGGAGGATGATTGATGGTCCTAGCTCAAGATATTGCAATAGTACCAATGCATCCTACTAGACAATTAGTAGTTCCAAGCAACTCATACCAATGAATCCAATTCCACTACAGAAAATACTATCTCTGCAAGTTCTTGCTATAACATACCCAAGGATATGAACCTCCAAAAGCTGCTTTCTTTGACCAAAAGGAAACAACATCCATTGAAGCAGAGAATAGTGTTGCATCTAAGCTTGGTTAAATGAAGAAGACCATGTATCAAATTACTAATGAGTTGAATCATTTGAGGTTGTCACAAGGATAGAATAAAAACTTTTGGAGAACAAATGCCAATCCTTGCAAAAACAATAATTATGATAAGAACTACAATAAGAATTTTAGCAGAAACAAAAATGTAGGAAACAATTTCAATCCTCCTAATCGCAACAAAAATTTACAAAGATGGAATCAACAATGGAACACTCATCAAAACAATGTGTTGGTGTAAATAAGTATTTACTATTTGCACTTACTTAAGTTTACTTAGGTTAATGTATTATTTTATTTATTAAGGTGAGACACTTAGGAGTTTTTGTACTCTCATGAGTTGTCATGTTGACAACATAGAAGTACACAACTCTAATTTAGCACATGGTGTCTACAACACTGGATTTTGCATCATTCACTGAGTTGTCATGTAGAAAACACAATTATTTGCACTCCCTTTTTGACACATGTTGTTTACACCACTAATTTTCATGCGACGCCATTGTAGGCTTATCCTCACATCATCGCACTTACTTCCATGCTTAATGGAGGATAACCCATATCTAGTGGACATATGCTTGGTTGTATGACTTATCATGTTGCTAAATTCTATGCATTCTAGAATCTCTCCAGAGGCCTTTATATATAGGCACTCCTAGTGTACTTTAATATGGCATATTGAATAAATATATCATCATTCTGATCATACTCTCTCTTTGGTCTTCTATTGTGCTTGTGTTTGAGTTCCTTGGTCTTGGGTGAATTCTACCCTAAGCCAAATTTCATACAATGTTGATGCCATCATGATGAAATCATCATAGGGGTGGAAGTCACTGATGTCATCCTTTAATGAGCCTAAATTTGATGACCATCTAACCATCATTCCAGGGCAAATTAGAACTATTGTGATGGTCGTATGACCATCAAATTTAACCCCATATTTTTCTAATGCAACCCCTCTCCAAGTTGATTTTTGATTTACAGTCAGACATATGGAGGCTATATGTTAGTCATCTAGACTCCAAATTAGGTGCAATTTTTTTTGAAATTGGGTAGAATTTCCTAAATTTTTTAGTGGTGTAGCTCTTTTCTAGTTTTGGTGCACGGATTTGTCAAAAATTGCATATTTTGGTGACTATACCTGTGCAATCTTGCATTTTGCAACTTCAAATGCTCCATAGGGGCACATCTGAACTCAAAAATAGGTTCCTTTTTTTTGAAAGTGTGTTATTTTTTGTCTACTTTCTAGATCTATAGTCAAATTGTAGTGTTGTGTGGAAAAAAGTATCACTTTTAGAAATAGGGCCTTTCTTTGCTTTGTATTACTTCAAATTTGTTGTACATTGTAAAGTTCCAAATTTTTAACCCTTCAAGAGGTTGTAAAAAAAAAAATTAGAAGTCCACAAAGGCCAAAATTGGCAAGTGGCCATTGTAATTGCACTACTTATAAAGTGCCCAAAGCATCTTTTTTTTTGGGGGGGGGATTTCTTGATTTAATGAATGGGGGGGTGTTCCTGGTGTTGTGTTCCTTCTTTTTTGCAATTTTCTTTCATTTTTTGCATTATGGAAAATTTTAAGTTTCCAAAATTAACTCCAGATAACTATGCTACATGGTTCATCACAATGTCGTATCACTTAATGCACAATGGAGTTTCTCACTATGTAGATGGTACTCTTCCTAAACCAGTTGGTGATAATGTATTAGCAAGTGATATTTCAACTTGGGTAGGAATGGATAGGAAAGCCCTAGGTGATATATGTTTGGGGGTTGATGATAAGATCATGTATCAAATTATGAAGTGTTCTACATCCAAGGAAGCTTGGGATACCCTGGAAAAACTATATGGTAAAGTTTTTGAAGATGATGTTTTCAAAATTGAAGATGAGCTTGTCTCCTTAGATCCTAAGTCATTTGATTCTATACAAGATTTCATCATCAAGGTGAATGAACTAAGGAAAAAGCTTATTGATTGTGGGAGTTCTATTAAAGATGACAGATTGATCTATCTTATACATAACAAGCTACCATTGGAGTATCCCACATTTGTTTCTTCTTATAACACCTCAAAGACTTCATTAGGGTTTGCCTATAAGAAAGTCTCCTTTGATGAATATGCTAATCTATTAGATGCAAAAGAAAAGAAGTTGAAATCAATGGGGATACTCAATTCACCTAAGTCTAAAGCACTGGTGGCCAACAATGAGTGTTCTCAAAATTCCGCTAGATAGTCTTCAAATAAAGGAAAGGGTAAGAATAAGAAGTGGAAGAAGAACAAATTGGAGGATGCATAAAAGATAACAACATAATCTAATCAACAAGGTGAGTCTTCCTCAAATTCCAACAAGAAGGGGGACAATAATAAGGACAAGAAAAAGTGTGCCTATTGTAAGAAAATGGGCCATGAAGAACATGAGTGTTATCATAAGAAGATTGATGAGTTGACCAACATCATGAAGAAACATAATGTTCCATTGCCTAATGCTTACAAAGATAAAGGGTCTTCTTCAGATTCCAAGGGCAAAGGGCAAGCACTCATGGCTAATTCAAACTCTTAAAAGGAATGGATACTTGACTCAGGTGCCTCTTATCACATGGGTTCTTCAAAGGAGGACTTTTCTTCAATGAAGTAGTCAAAGGTACCACACATATTTGTGGGAGATGATACTAAAATGGAAGTTGAAGGGAAAGGAAATGGAAAATGGAGAGTTTCAAGATGTTCTCTATGTTCCAAACCTAAGTTCAAACCTCCTATCAATCTACTAAATCACTCACCTCAGAGATGGATATAGAGTTGAGTTCCTTCCTGACTCAGTATAGGTGTACAGTTTGAAAGATGACTCATTGGTTGCAATAAGGAAAGTGAATCATAACAAAAGGTTGTACTATTTATCCCATTTTGTGTCCACATCTCCTTCAAAGGCCTTGTTATCATAATCCAATTCAAACATGTAATTATGGCATGAGTGGTATGGACATCTTTCCTTTTGCTATCTTTAGCAACTTTGCACATACAGAATGGTCAAAGGTCTACCTCTAATCAACTTTTCCCATGGTCAATGTTCAAAAAAATTAGTGGATATGCATCTAGATGGGAAGTTATAGAAAGGGAAGTCTTCAAGAGCACCAAGTGTTCTATAGATGGTTCACATGGTATTAACAGGTCCTTTTGTAGGAACATCAGATAACTAGGGTCACTACATACCGACTTTTATCAATGAATTTTCAAGCTACACTTGGGTCTACTTTCTTCATCATAAGAATGAAGTGTTGGACAAGTTTCTAGCCTTCAAGACTCATATTGAATAGAAATCAAGAAAATCCATCAAAGTTATAATAATGGAAAATGGAAGCATGTATATGAACAGAAGACTTAAAGACTTTTATAGACTTGAGGGAATTGATCTTTAGATTCCACTAGCATTTAGTCCACATAAGATAGATGTTGCAGCATTGAGGATCCACACTCATAAGTCAATGTCAAGTTGCATGATACAGGTCAAGTCTCTAGATCCATCACTTGAAGTCGAAGCAATTAGTAGTGCCACTCACATTCTTAACAGGTCTCCTCATCCAACCTTAGATGGCAAGAATCCTTTTGAAGCATGGTGCAAAGGAAAACCTATTGTGACACACTTCAAAGTCTTTGATTGTCTTGCATGGGAAAAGATATCTTCTAGGGGATGCAAGTCACAATCATCTCGGCCTTGTACTTTCATTAGTTATGAAGACAGTGTGAAGGCATACGTACTATTGGATCTAGAGATACATCATATTTTTGTGAAGGATGTACAATTTGAAGAAAGTTCACCCAAATTTTCCTCTAATCCTCTTCGCACATCATATCATGTGGAAATTGATAGTGACACAAGAAATAGTGCTTCAAAAAATTTAGACACATGGAGTTCTATCGACAATTACAATGAGAGGTCACTACATCAGTTTAGTCCACATGCATATATTGCCATAGTGATAGGTCCAACATAGTAGGGTACATCTGATGTTCTAGGTCTAGCTTTAGTGATAGATTTGGGGGATAGTATTGATGATCCACTTCTTCTTCTTGATGTAGCAACACCTTTTTCAGTTGTTACGAGGGCTTTGTCCGACCCTCTTGTTCATTCTCTACATGATCGATCATTACAAGTTGAAGCGATTGCGGATACTTATGATCAACAGTTGTAGAGGGCTTCTTCATTAGCTAAGGAGATAAATAATTCTTTGAGATAGGCTCTTTAGCTAGTTGAGTAGGTTTCAAAGACATCACTTACCTATGGGATTCTTTCCACACACAAGGGAAGCATCTCATTTTGTAACGCCCTACTCGGGAACCCAAGAGAATTAAACCTAACATGTTACAATGTTTACTGAACTATTTTTTTTTCTAAGTTTAAACAACATCAAGATAACATTAATGCGGAAGCAATATGAACATATACATCAAATACACATATGCAAATATAGATACAGTTTCAATTCCTCAAGAGTTCCTTTACGTTGAGTCACATTTAATGATTTTAAATTAATTAGTTTAAGTTCCAAGTACAATGTCTCAAGATCATAAAGGAATAACAGATACATAATCGCATAAGCAAATGCATAAGTATAAAAAATAAAATGAAAGTACATCCAATTAATAACATCCACTGCACATGTCACAGGGTATGTGAGAATAGATACAATACATTAGAATACATGATAACATAAATACATCATCTGAAAAGAAGTCTTTGAGATAAGAAATAAGAATGATAAAGGTACATCTTCTGCAATGAACATCCAACAACTAGCAATGTGAAGGGGAACCCAAATGGTAAGAAGGCACGACCTCCCGACCGCGTGGTTACCTAGTCAGGCTTCCACTCCCACCGTGCAGGGAAGATAATGAACGATCCACATACGGCTATCAAACATAAAACATTCCTAGGCAAGGTACCCCTAATAGCCAAAACTACCTCAAAGGTAACACATGCTACTCAAGAAGATAAAATAATCCAAAAGTAAGAACACTCAATCCAATACCGACACCACATAACCAAACATCATACACGAACCAAGTATAAACCAAATACCAAGATCATAAGGTAAAGTCAACGAAAGATAATCACCTCAAGTCAAAAACCACATATCAAGAGTACATCATCCATGAATCACCAATCATCCTCAATGAAAGTAATAACCACAATAAACACATCCAATAATAAATACACCACCAGAGATACACAAATCTATAGAGGAGACTCAGGCTACATACTAGGGAGTTTCATCACATGGCTGCTTAAGTTACCCTGGACTGATCTCTTAAGAGACCTCGGACCCTCAAGCGTTGAGTTACCTTGGACTGGTTACTCTGAACCTCGGACCCTCAACATCACACATATGGAAACTAGAAAGCCCTCTCAAGAAGATAAGGCACTCATCTCATTCCCATCCTTAGTCTATATAAGCACTTAAGGCATAGGTGGATCAAATATCTCTAACTTATCTTTTTAATGTGTTTTCCCCCCAAAGATTTTTCATTACTAGATTATCACTTATTACACAACTTGCATTAGGTTACCCTGGTACTGACCACTTTGGGTCCCAGACCCCTATGCAAGCCACTCCCAAGTCACGTACCTAGACAACCTCTCCTAAGCACATAAAAACACAGTTGTGTCCCATACCATAACACCCATAAAGATCAAACTCGGTTCCTTAACAGGCAACCTGATAACAAGGTGGTTCTCCCATCCAAGTACACATAATTTCTCCAATATGAATCACAAAACACATCACAACATCTAGTCCCATAAATAGTATACAAGAAATTTCACAAAACCTCTGGTGTACATCCTAGACTGGTCAACACCTACTCGACTCCAAAATCCGAATGCATAGATATTACAAACAAACAATACAATTCATAGTTGGGTTTGATTTGAAAAGACATAATAGAGTCAAAAATAATGTTTTCAATTTGCATTTCAATGAACGTTTAAGTGTATAAGATTCTCAGTTTATTCCACAAGTCAACTCTATAAAATTACCCCATTTATTTATTTGACTTAAATATGTAAAGTTACCTTCATAATACTAGTCATTTTCCCAAAAGCATTATTTGAAGATAATCGATTATTTATTTAAGTTATAAAAATAACAATTGCTAAATTTAATAAAATCATTACAATCTTATTAAATTTACACATTTAATAAAATTATACATTGTTATATAATTTTCGTATTAATCATTCCTAATTAAAATAAATTTAATTAAGTTAATTAATAACTTTGTTTATCTATATCTCAATTATTCATAATTTATTTAGTTATTAATAAAAATTAATAATAATATAATTTTAAAATTTAGTAATTAAAATTTTATATAATTAAAATTTAATAACTTAAAAAAAACATTTAACACAATTTAAATTTAATTATAATTAAATTATAATTAAATTACAATTTTTAAAGAAACACATATATTAAAAAAAAATGCGTTTTAAAGCTCGCTGACTTTTTAAATGCTGGCCGCAGCCATAAAGCCTGCGGCAGCCCTGCCGTAGCAGCAGTACATAGTACTGCTGCTGTTGCAACAGTCTCTGCTGCGACAGCGGCCTGACCGCTGAGTCATGAAGGACACAGGGGTAGGGAGTGGGTAAAACCCGCCCCTCCCCATAATAATTTTATTATATTTTTTTTTATAAAATTAAATCGTCCACGCAAAAATATATATATATTTTTATTTTATTTTTTTATAATTTTTTTATTATTAATTTTAACAAAAGATATTTTTTTAATAATATTATTTTAATAAAATTTATAAACATATAAAATTTATAAAACAACTTTCTTTAAAATATATATATATATATATATTTATTATTATTATTATTATTATTTTTTAAAAATTATTTTCAATGTTAATCTGATAGAGAAAATTCGAGCAACTAATCGAATTTTCTTTTATTTTTAAATATCATCAACAAATATAGTCTGGTAGAGAAGACACAACAAATCATTCGAATTTCTAATTTTAAATATTCTTTTCCTTCAAACCCTACATGATTTAATTAATTTCCTCAATGATTCTTCTGTATAAACAATGAGAAACTAATTTAAACCAATCAGATCTTGAAAATAATCGAAATAATAAATAGAATTTCAGGAGACTAATTATCAATCAGTCAGATCGGGAAAACAATGAAGATGACAAACGTAATTTCAATCACCCAACAATCACAAAGCAGACAGATATTTCCAATTGAAATTGCATTCATAGGATTTCAAAACCCTACCTCATACTAATGCTAAAACTCTAACAGCTAGACGAAGATTTCTACTGCAACAATAACCTTCAAGCTATGAACAATTCTTGGATCTGATGCAAACCTCTGACAACGAGATGAGAATTCTCGCTACCAGCAAAATCCTTCAAGCTACCAAAATTTGTCTCTTTCCAAACCCTTTGAATTGCTCTCTATAAACCTGTGTGTGCTCTGAAACTTGTCTCCAAAAATCTCCCTTGAAAAATGAACCCTCAAATTTTGATAAGGAGTTCTCTTCCTACAATCGGGGCACTAATTGTGCGTTTACTCGAGAGGTCTCTTGATCCCTTTCGTTAACTCTAAAACAATAATTACTTTATTTAATTAATTCTTTCATGCACAATTAATTTCCTTTTTAAATTAAAATATTCTTTTTATTATACCTTCATGCACTTTAAGTGAATTATTAAATTACTTTATTTAACTTTCCACTTTACTTTACTTTAAATTAATTTAATAACCTTTTAAAATCTCATGCACACTTTCTTAGGATATCTTTTTTAAGTTCACATGTTTTTTTATCTTTTAAATTAATCTCTTATATTTAAAACTCATTCATGCGAACTTAAATCTTTTCCATAAATTAATATCTTTTTCCTTTTTAATATATTTTTGAATGTTTAAATTGATAAATATTTATTAACTTAAATAACAATAATATTTAGCATTTATTTAAAAATGAACTCTAAATATATTATTATTAAATTAAATAAATATTATCATGTTCTAAATTTAATCTTATAGCTTTTATCTTCCAATTCAATTCTTTATATTTAATTAATTTCTCAATTAATTAAATATAATTAAATATTCAAAAAGTCATAATAATTCTCCATTAAATTAAATTATTAATTTAATCTATTAATTAGACTTAATTAATAGAAATTCATCAAAGACTCACAAAACAACATACGCACAAAATACTCACGGGTTTAAAAAGGGTAGACAGTCTGTTACGAGTCCTCCTTGCAGGACAAGTATTATAGGCTTATGGCTAGGATTGGACCTGATCATTATCTTCCCATTCTCACCATTTGAGTATTTGTAATAGGGCACCCTCATCCTGGCAATTCAGGGAAGTCGATGCCCGGTACCTACATCCTGCATAAAAGACAAGCATGTACATGTATATAATATATCTAAACTAAACAGACAATGGCAGGGAGTGGTTCATCGTGTAGATCCCGACTAGTAGGTGACTACGATTCCCTCCCTTAGCCACATCAAACATGTCAGATAGAAAGATAAAATAAACACACACACCATACACATGCAAGTATGGGGTAAGTATCGTAAAAATCACAAGTCTAACATCAAATTCGTACATATAATAATGCATCTCTATCAATACAACATAATCATCATTAAAGACATCACTAACGTCATGTGAAATGAAATCAACAAGTATATATGTAATCCAAAACATGAAATAATATCATAATATTGTAAATCCAATATCTCTAAACTAATCAATGCACAAAATCAACCTAAAGAAAATTGACAATGATAACAGAAATGCGAACTAGGGGCAGGCACTACAGTACCCATGGCCTTGTTTCTTCCTAAGGGGAGGAACACCATTTTGCAGTCTTGGATCAACTTCTTGATCAGAGTAGTCATTGGCAGACATTCTTCTTTTGGGGGGGGGGGGAGCATATCTTGTCTCTCTTCCTCTTCTCATTTTTCTCTTATGTATATATTGGATGTATGTTGTAATGGGGGGGGGGGGTCTTGATTACTCCATTCATTCATACATCATGTGTTTTTCATCTCTCTTTTTGGAGGAGGGTTTTTCCCATGAGGTTTTCCCTCTCTCTAATTTATGAGAGATTGCATTTCATTATGTACATGGGTACCTAACATGGCCTAGTAGCTGGGATCCATTCTACATTTCATCCTAGATTTTGTAAGCTTAAGCACATTCCCTTAATTTGTACTTAAGGGGGGGTGTTGGTGTAAATAAGTATTTACTATTTACACTTACTTAAGTTTACTTAGCTTAATGCATTATTTTAATATTTTATATTCTTTTATTTATTTAGGTGAGACACTTAGGAGTTTGTGTACTCTCATGAGTTGTCACGTTGACAACATAGAAGTACACAACTCTAATTCAGCACATGGTGTCTACAACATTGGAGTTTGCATCATTGACTAAGTTTTCATGTAGACAACACAATTATCCGCACTCCCTTTTTAGCACATATTGTCTACACCTCTAATTTGTGTGCTACAACATTGTAGGCTTATCCTCACATCATCACACTTACTTATGTACTTAATGGAGGATAACCCATATTTGGTGGACATGTGGCTGGTTGTATGAGTTATCATGTTGTTGAATTCTATGCATTCTAGAAGCTCTCAAGAGGCCTTTATATATAGGCACTCCTAGTGTACTTTAATGTGGCATATTGAATAAATATATCATCATTCTGATCATACTCTCTCTTTGTTCTACTGTTGTGCTTGTGTTTGAGTTCCTTGGTCTTGGGTGAATTTTTCCCTAAGCCAAATTCTTACACAATGAAAGCATTCCTACAGATAATGACAACAATTATGCTTAGTTTGTGGGCACCAATCAATATGATTGTAATCAGAATGTACCTAACAATGATGGTTCATATTATAGTGGAAATCAAGAAGTGAATCAGAATTCACAAGGAAATAAAAATGAGCCCCCTATGTAATTCAATAGCATGCTACTAGAATCCTATGATTCTTCATAAAACATAGGAATGAAACAACAAGTCAATAAAGAATTTTCTTTTCTATTCAGTCAAGAACTAGATACTCAACTAGAAGAGATGTTTGCTTTCCAGAATGATAAACAAAATACCTACAATTTGTGGAATTAAAAAGAACCCATGATAGATGGTATTCCTCCTGCATTGCAACCAACCCCTCTAGATCTAAGAGAAAGAAACAATCTAGTACCTATCATACCCCCTTATGGAGGACAAAAAATTAGAACCAAGGGAATGTGCCTACAATCTTGAAGAATCTTGCATGGTCTAATGAAAAGTATAGTGCAGTAAAAGATTTGCAACAAATGAAGGCTAACATGTCCATGTTTGACATGATACAAAATTATCCTAATCAGTGAGAAGCACTGATAAAAACTATTGATCATATGAAGGAAATGCCTAATGCAAGTGTTGTCCCTCAAAATATAGTGTTGTGATAGGTTAATGCTACAGAGGCTATGCCAATTATGTTTAAAGACAAGGTTGACATGCCTCTCTTTTTTCTTAGCATCAAAATCTCTGGGAAGAATCTTCACAATTGTCTAATTGACTCAAGAGCTTCTTGTAATGTAATGCCAATTGTGATAGAACAAAGGTTGGTAGTCACTCCTCGACCCTCTAATCAAATTTTGATACAACTAGACAAAATGAGAGTAAAAGTTATTGGGGTGTTTAAAGATGTTTAGATACAATTAACAATTGACCCCTAAATTCAAAATGTCATAGACATACATGTGGCCAAAATTCATGAAACATATGGATTGCCACTAAGTAGATTGTGGGCAAAATTCTTAAGAGGATGGTTTTCAATTGATTTACACAACTATGGTTACCTTCGAAAGGGTTGAATAATTAGATCAAGATAGACATTGAGCCAAAATTGAAGAAGATGAAGACAGAATACAATGCACCAAACAAGGTAGAATTTCTAAAGTCATATTTAGGCACTTACAAAGTGATGGCTTTTGATACAACTTCCACCAAAGCATCAAATAATGAAAATGGAAGATCCATGATTCCCAACCCAAAAGAAGAGATTGTAATGCACCTTATAGATAGAATGGTGGAAAATTTACGATGCTTAGGTGAAGAAGTAGACCCAAATGTTTTGCTCCTCCCAAATTTTTTTAGATTACACAAAGTTTGTGTTTCGGAGTTTAAATGTTCACATTGCCAAGAACTGGTTACTTGGATATTAACTCAAATAATGGAAATAAAGAGAAACAAAAATCCAAAAGAAGCACCCATGGAAAATCCAAGTTCTACATACATATTTGAAGTCATGGAAAAAGACAGAGAGGAAGTTGAAGATCTCAATGAATCATATAGTGATACCTCTTCAAATGGTGGAGGTTTTTCTTCTCCTCTACTAGGAATGGTCAAGATCCAAAGAAGGATATGTTTCATAAAAGGCCAAGCTTGGACCTTGGAAATTATTCATATTAAGACTAGATTTGATAAAATTATAGAATTTATTAGGGATATTCAAGATCAAAAAGAGAAATGGATGCTCCCCATATCAAAGATAGACAATGGAAAATCACCAAGTCCATTGAGTAAGAGATTACAATGGATCCCAAAGAAACAATCCTTTAAGGTTCAAGTAAAAAAAAGCTATGGATGAACAAGCACAAGTTAAAAAAGCCCAAAGAAGGACCAATCATGACACTCAAGTTTGACAACTCTAGATGTAAATTAGGAGCTAACATAGGTATTGAATTAATCAATCCAAAAGGTAGGTCTTTTTTATATAGCATATCTATTATAGTTTAGATGTACTAACAATTTGGAAGAATATGAAGCCTTGATTTGTGGACTTCTCTTTGCATTAGAGAATGGACTCAAAGCTCTCATAATTGAAAGAGGCTTCTAGTTGGTGACTAGATAGGTGATATCAATATACTCTTACAATGATAGAAGACCACACACTTACAAGAAGAGAGTGTGAGATCTAATGGATGATTTTGAAGGTTTGAAAATAAATTCCATCCCAAGAAGGAGAAAAATGGTAGTGGATGCCCTTGCAATTTCACATAGTGCATTAGAACTCGTCAAATGAACAAAAATGAAAATATTTTTAGTAGAATTGGTTGCTACCCTATCTATCTCAAAAAACATTATAAACTTCCAAGTCTTCCAAGATGACCAACACAAACTTTAGTTTATCATGTGCAATGATCATTTCAAAGGACAAGAGTTTGATAACACTCTTGATGATAAATCTAAGGATGATGAATTGGAAGATGAAGATGGGATTTTCAATTTGAAAACTAACACTATCCCTAAGGGGATGGTTGAGTTGGAACACATATTTGATTGAGATAACTTAGCATGTAGCAAAAGAACTATCAAAGAAAAGGGGATCAATGAATGTGATTCATATAATCTGGGTATAGATGAAGATCCTAAGATTGTAAGGATTGGAAAGGCATGTAACCCTTAGGAAAGAGAAAGTATGCTTCAATTTATTATAGAGTACAAAGATGTCATATCTTGGAGTTATGAAGAGCTCAAGGCATATGACCCAGAAATTATTACTCATGACATTCCATTGAAACTAGATGCCAAGCCTTTTCATCAAAGATAGAGATCTATCAATCCCATCATTGAACCATTGATAATGAATGAAGTCAAGAAGTTACTTGATGCTAAAATTATCTTGACCGCTTCTCATTCTATGTGGGTGCTCTTGAGCTATTATTTTGCATGATGCTTAATGGCAAGAATCCTTTCAAGCTCCTCTCTTGAAAAGATGATTTGGGATCAACTCCAAGGTTCTGGGTGATCTTGTGACCTATTGGAATCCACTCAGTTGAAGATAAATGTGAGTGTTCTTGAGGAGGCCTTTGCTAGTTTTTCTAACAATTCAAATAAGATGTAGAATCTGTTTGCTATTTTAAAAGAGTAAAACACACAAAAAGAAATATATATAGTATTTATTTTATTTTATGATGAATGCAATCTAACAATGTAACTATATGAATTCCTAATTTAATGAACGGGTTAGTAAAGAAAATAAAAAAGATAGGGTAACAAGAAGTTTAAGAAAATAACATGAAAGTAAAATCCTAATGGACATAAACTATAGAAACAACGCATCTGCGAGTTAAGCCTTTGAAAAGATCAGTGGGTAACCAATAAAAATAGGAGAAACACTTCCTTTATTCCTCTGATGCAATTGTCAATGGGAATTCAACAACCATAAGATTTTCACTTTTCATCAAATCTCAAGGCCATGAAAAGTGCACTCGTGCAAGACGAAAAGCTATGCAAGAACAATACGATGATCTCTTCTTGAACTAAGTATATTAGTGGAATTTGTAAACTTGTAGCAAACACTAGAATTTAAAGATCCCACAACTAGAACAATGCAATACAACAATTGGCTCAATGAAACTTGATGAACATATATTCACAAAATATAACATACTTAGGCAAGAATCACTACACTCCAAATGCAAGCACCAACAACATATATTATTGCATCAAAACAATGGTAACATGGAATACATATTACATTCTTGAATTTATAAGAAATCATCTCCTTAATTTGTGTTGAGAGTGAGAGATATCTTTATGGAAACATATGCTTCTAAACTAATAAAACAAAACTAATTATGTACAAATTGACTCTCTAATTGGTGCTAAGTAGGACTCCATCCATATTTTATATCATTAATTAGACGCATAAGTCTTTACATGTCTTAATAAAAAGAAAATATGATAAAATAGGAAAGAGAGAGCCATCAATCGATGGAGGAGCATCTAGAAGTGCCAAAATAGAAGCTCCATCTTCACTAGGTGTTTGTCGGAGTTAAATTGCTGTCAGAATGCATTTTCGATGCATGGAAAGCTCTAAATTTGGAATTGGTAGTTAACTATCAACATACCTCTGAATTCTTCAAAAAAATTCTAGAACACCATTACAAAAGTGCACCTACACAACTAGTGTAGCAGCTCACTAGTGCAACTCGGAGGCAAGTTAAAAAAATGCAAAATTTTACCAAGTGTCAAAATTAAAATTCTGGCTTTTGGGTTTTGTTCCCCTTTATACCAATGCAATATCTGGGTATTTTCCCTTGAATTTCTTGATTATCTTAGTGACTTGAGCCACATCTAGAAAATATAAGGCCTCATATTTGTCTTTCACCTCTACCTATAGTTGCCAACCTCAATAAGAGTCTCTGCAAAATCTCCTAATTTTACCTCAAAATCTAATAAAGCCTCTTCCATCCTAGATGCCTACCTGATATCATCATTATTATTAGCTTCCTTGAAATTTCTCTAGAATTTTTCTACTACTACCTCTAGCATTATTAATGTCTCTTGTGTGTCATCCTCAAAAATGTCTAAGCACACATCACTATGATGCTTCTTAGCTTCCAAAATTTGCTCTTGGGTTTGATCCTTGAGCTTGTGAAACTCTGCATGTAATGTCTCCATTACTTTATTATGATCCATAATCTTTTCAATCTAATCATTAATATTTTCTAACTCCTCAGCTATATATACCTCCATCAGCATCTGATACCTTTGGCCTTTAATTTCCTGTAATACTTAAAAGTCTTTCCTCCAAGTATGTACTTCATCCATCAACCCAAAATCTTGATTCAAAATGGCCATAAGCCTATCTACATTCTCCTACATAATGTGTAATAGCTTTAGATTTCCTTGAATGATATATACACCCTTTTCCTCAAAACTTTCCCTCCATTGCTGACAAGCTCTAAAAAATTGATCCAATTGGCTTGTACCCCTATCTCTTCTATTGATTGTTGTGTTCAAGGTTTCCTTAGGGTTTGTGGGATCTATAGGACCAAATACTTCTCTTAGATATCCATTTAGGATTTCATTTTTTTGTTGAAGTGTTATTAATTTTGCCCCATCCTATTCAAAGCTCTTGAATACTTTTTTAATCCCTGTGGTAACCATTAATTTAGCAGTATCCAAAGTTGGCTTCTCAAGCATAACCTCCCTCATTTGATAATGTTTCTTAGCTTCCAAAATTTTCTCTTAGGTTTGATCCTTGAGCCTATGAATCTCCACATGTAATGTCTCCATTTCTTTATTACCATCCATAATCTTTTCAATCTAATCATTAATCTTTTCTAACTCCTTAACTATATATACCTCCATCAGCATCTAAAACCTTTGGCCTTTAATTGTTTGTAATACCTAAAAGTCTTTTCCCTAGGTATGTACTTCATCCATGTAACCAAAATCTTGATTCAAAATGGCCATAAGCCTATCTACATTATCCTACATAACATGTAATAGCTTTAGATTTCCTCCTCATCATCTTCTTATTCTACTTCTTTTGGAATAGGTTTAGGGATTGATGGGAAGGGAATCACTTTCATAGTGACCTTTTTCCTTCTCTTGACCAAAGTCTTGATCTTTCTTTTCTTAGAAATGGAGGGGGAGTCTTGTTCCACTTGTTGAGGTGAAGATACCTCTTGTACTTTAGTTTCCACTTCTCCTTGGCCTTGCTCAATTGGTGGCACTTAGGGATCATCTTGGGCTTGTGCAAATTCTATGTTCCCTAGCCCTTGTGTATTTTATTCCCCCTATTGTGGAGGTGCCTGAGTCGCTTCATCTTTGAGGTCAATCCATTGAGGAGAAGTTCTCTTCCTCTTTCATTTACCCTTTTAAACCTTGCAATATCCTATTGGTCTATCAAGTTGGTGTATTATTTTGGGTCTCACTGGTGATTGGGCTATGAATCTAGGCACTATGACCTTAGCTCCTCAACCTTTAGCTAGGTAGGCCTATGTGTGAAAGAATTGGAGGAATTTGATCAAGTTTGAAAGGTCTCTTGATGCAATCCTTTGTCAATTTGATGATGTGCCTTGCCCTATGATTTATGTCCGAGTTCTCTTCTTTGTCAATCTTAGAATTAATAATAGGTCTATCACCAATCTTGTCCCTATTGAATAATGGATTGAGGAGATCCTCCGTATCTTGTTGCACAATCTTCAATAGAATCTTCACCTTGCACTTTCTGCTAGATACAAAGTCATCCTACAATAATACCTTATGTGGACATTGTAGTTGTTTGCTGCATTCATCTAATGATTTTCAATTGCATCTTCATGCTGGAACATCTTGCCAGCTAGATGTTGTACTCTTCTAATGTTATCAAAATAAGGCCATGGAGAATTATATTCTTCCAAAGGATATTGATCCCATTCACACTCAAAATATGGAATATCTTGTCATCGAACCACACTGAAAGGTCCTATAGTGATAGGCCATATCCAACATATTTTGTGCTACTTCATGACTCTGTCGTATGTGGACAAGAGTTATCGAGTGATCTGCAGTATAATGAGTCTATCATTTGGATACCTAAGGAGCTTCTTAGGGTTGATAGTTGTACCTTCTACCCTTAAATATGTGAATGTTTAGAACTAGATATAGTAGGCTCCAACTTTTGATATCTTAGAAATTGCCTCTTGTGATATTCTTTTTGCATAATCCCACTCTATGAACCAGATTATTGTGAATATGAAAGAATCATTCATGATCCTGTATTCCCTACTTTTCTCTAAAAGCTTCTTCTTTACTATCTAAGGATATAAAATTTAGGGCCATACATTTGCATCCTGCATGCTACCCTTCTTATAGAGCCTAGGATAATCTATAGCCCTTGTGACTAACAAGTACACCAAGTATGATGTCATGTAAAACCTTCTGTTATTCTTCACCACCACCAACCGCTCACCCAAGTTCTTGCTAAGAATGGAGGCCCAATAAATCAACATCTTCATTATCATGATAGTCTCAATAAAATTAACCATCCATATATTCAAGTGTCTAGATGCGGGCAAACACATGACTCTACTCAAGAGAATGTTTGAATGTCTAATATATTCCTTCATGTAGCCCTGTGTGATATTGACTTTACCTACATTCCACCTTAGAGGACTCTTCTCTATGAGGTATGATGACTATATGATCTTAAAAGCTTCATTAATGTGATCCTTGTACCATCTCTCAGCTTGGTGATAGGTTAATCTGATAAATTAATTTGACCTTGGAAGATGGAATACCTTCTCTATATTGTTGGGTCAGAGATCCAAGAAAATCTCTCTAGTTATGCTCTTGACGACCCTTTCTTTAGGAACATATCTCTTTGTTAGTGTCATGACCAATTTTGAGGACTACACTAAAATTGGATGCGATGCTGCATTAACTAGTCTAGAGTGAATCAGTGTAGATATCATTAGAGAGCTTTTTGTTGGTTTGTTACATAGTGTCAGGAATGTACACAAATCTATATGACCAAATTCACTATCCTAGATCTTTGAGCAATCATCCTAAAATCATGACTTGGTTAGAACACCCTAAAACTTGAACACCACAAGCTTTGGAACCATCTTTGCTACAAGGGGGGATGACGAAGATTCTATTGAATCCACACAAAAAGAATGCAATACCTAGAAACCTAATTTGGCCCTAGAATGCAAAAAAGGGCCCACTAGCCACACTTGACATGTGCACTTGGTGCACCATTTTCTTAGAAAAGTTTTAATATGGGTGTGCATCTGTGCACCTTATGGGGTGTGCTGATGCACACCCTTTATTGTGACTTAGAGAAAATAATATGAACCAAAAGTGCATAGTGACACACCTTAAATTGGTTTTATGCTTTGTTTATTAAAGTTTTTTAATTGTTTGTTATGAAAAGATGCACAAACACCTATTCAGTTGCACTACAACACACCTTTAGGTGATAAAATTTGTTTGTACATGTTTGTGTAGGAGAAGGTAGAGTGGCACCTTTGCTAGTGTGGTGATGCAACAAGGAGAGCTAAAGAGAGAAAAGTAAGTGAAGAGTTGAGGGGGCGTCCCCGGGTTATATAGCCTAGGGTACCTTGTGCAACTGTGGGAGGTGTGTAGTTATGCTACTATGCGCTTCCCTACAATGTACATTTCCCTTTTGAATTTGGTGCACTAAAACACCTAATTAGGTGTACTAGTGTGCCTTTTTCCTTTGTAAAACTTAAACTCTCAAAAACTTGATTGTTAAGATCTGGGTTCCCAAGTCGAGACCCAATCTTGATTAGAAATAGTAGATAAAACCCTAAATAGACTCAAACCCTAGACTAGGATTCTAGAAAGCCAAAAAAATAAAGTAGGAGGTCCTTATTTGTAGGCAAAATGGGTGTGCTTTGTGAAAACCACAATAGTTAGCTAACTTGGCTCCAGTAAGGAAAAAGATTGGAGAGATTCTCCTTTGTGTGGATTTTCATAATTTAAACCAAGAATCTTAGAAAGATAATTATCCTTTACCATCTCTTTATGAAGTATTGCAAATTGTCAACAGATCCAAAATGATGTCTTTTCTAGATGGATATTTAGAATACAATCAGGTGATGGTTGATGAAGAAGACAGGTAGAAGACTACTTTGACAACAAAATGAGGAACCTTTGCATATAGAAGAATACCCTTTGGGTTGATCAATGTAGGGGCTACATTCCAACAAGCGATGGATGAAGCTTTCAAGGGGCTAATAAAAAAATGTACAGTTATCTACATGGGTGATTTAGCTACCTTTTCAAAGGATTGAAGGACTCATATTTCTATTTTGAGACAAGTATTCAATAGATGTCAAAGATATGGAATATCATTTAATCCCAATAAGTGTTTGTTTGGGGTCAAAAAAGGAAAGCTTCAAGGTCACATTTTTTATAAAGTTGGAATCTCCATTAATCTTAAGAGAATAGAGGCCATTCTAAAGTTATCACCTCATATAACCATAAAGAACTCAAGTCTTTCTTTGAGAAGATAAATTTTGTGTGAAATTTCATTAGTGGGTTTGCTAAGATATTATGCCTCCTTAATGATTTTCTCAAAAAGGGGGCGATGACTAAATGGGTTCCAAAAATTAAGAAATCCTTTGAGGACATCAAAGTGGCTATCTCTATAGCTCTAGTAATTGTGAGTCTAGATTATAAGATGCCATTCAAAATATATTCCTTTGCTTTAGAGCATTCATGTGTTGGGATTCTCACTCAAAAAGAAGACAAAGAGGATGAGAGGCCCATTGCATTCATGAGCTATCCTCTAAAGAATGCTAAGTTGAACTATTCTAATATCAACAAATAATCTTTTTATTTGATAAAGGTGGTGAAGAAATTCTGCCATTATATACTTAGGAGCAATGTGTATGGAATTGTGCCTGATCCTACAATTAAGTCATTGGTGATGCAAAATGAATTGGGTGAAAGATGAGGGAAATGGATGGTGATACTGCAAGAGTTTGATTTGGAGATTCAACCAATGAAGTTGGTGAGAGGAAAAGGATTGACCAAGGTGATAGCTAATAATGAGATAAAAAATGAGAATAAATTCAAATTTAATGATGAAATCAGCACAAAAGATCAACAAAAGATTATAGTATATCAAGTTGATGTTGATCAAGGAATAATCACAGATGTTTGGTATCAAGATATTTTTTACTATCTTTTGCAAAATCAATACTCCAACTAGATGAATAGTTCCCAACACAGAGGACTCAAGATGAAATGTGAATCCTATATGTGGCAAGATAGGAGACTTTATAAAAGGAACTATGAGGTAATCTATCTAAAGTGCTTGGGCTGTGAAGAAGTAAATGAAGCTTTGGAATAGTTTCATGATAAGTATGGCATGCAAAATCGATCAAAAGAGACTACAACCCATATGATTTTGAGTTTAGGCTATTTTTTCGCCTACCATCTCAAGGATACATTCAAACATGTATGTTCTTGCCGTATTTGTCAGATAAGTGCTAACAGAGAGAGACATCTGGTAATGTCACTACAACCAATGTTTGAGGTACACCCTTTTTCTAAGTGGGGGCTAGAATTTATTGTTCTAGTAAACACACTATCAATAACTATTGCACATGTTGGACAGAAGCTGAAACTTTCAAAAACTACACTGCCAAAGTGGTTATTGATTTCTTGGAAGAACATATTGTTACTAGGCTTGGGATAACATTCATCCTTGTTTGCATTAATGGATCAAAATTTTCATCAATATTCCTTACCCATCGAGCCTTAGATAATCGGGTCATAATCAAGTTTTCTTCAAATTACTATCGCTAAGGGAATGGTGTGGTTGAGTCCAAAAATAAGAACTTGACACAATGATAAAGTGTTTGCTGAAGGAAAATCCTAAAGACTGGCACACTCGACTCAAATATGTAGTATGGATAGACCGAGTCATGATCAAAAATACTTTTGGGACATCCCCATATCTACTCATCTATGGACAAGAGCCAATATTTCCACTTAACCTCAAGATTCTTATTTTGAAATATATGAGAGGGTATGCTAAAGACACAGACAAGGTTTAGCTTAGATTAATGAATCTGTTAGAAATGGATGAGAAAAGGATCGCCACTTTAGAGCATATGGAAAAACATCTAGCTGCCATCAATAGATGGTTCGACTAGCAGGCCAAAATCAAATCTTTTAGAATATCTGACCTTGTTCTCCTATGGGACATGATGAAAGAAAAGTTGGGCAACCACATTAAGTTTCAAGGCTTATGGATTAGCCCTTATCTAATTGTGGAAATTATGGGAGAAAATGCTTTTAGTCTAAGTTAATCCTTACAAGGGGAATTAGTCCCATTGCTAGTCAATGGGTAATTCTTGAAACATTACTCCAAGGCCTAAAAGTGGAAAATATTTCAAAAAAAAAAAAATTCTTTTTGCAAGTGTGTTTTCTTTCAGTTGTGTGTTTAATTTCAATTGCATGTTTTCTTTCAAAGTTGTGTTAATCTGGGGGTTAGGTGCAATCAAGATTCTTTATTGACACATTTCATAGACAAATTCTCCTGGTTTTAACTTTTGGGAAGAGGTATTTCTTTGTTAAATCATTTAAATTATTTTATTCCTTTTATCAATTAGAGAATGGATGTTATTTTCAATTGTAAAGGACTTTTAGTTTTCAAATCAATATTGCAGATCAATTGCTTTTAACACTTGGAAAATTTAAAGATTGACTATCTTGGTTTTTTCAAATCAAGGTTGACAACAACAAGGGATAGTTTGAAAATTTTTCTTTTGGAAAAAGTGGGTGAACCACTAAATATATTATTTTTAATAAAACTAGTTCAAGTCCTCAACTGGGAAAGAACCAAAAAGAAAACCTAGCATTGTCACAATATGTACACGTATTAAACATCGATATTTACAACATATTATATTGATGAATGAAATCAAAATTATAAAGTGAGGGGATATTCCCATTAGAGTTCAAACATTATCGAGTTATTACAATTTCAAAAACATTTCAACCAAACGGGCATGAAGGTCCCAAACTCGAAAAAAAGTACAAAATGATTAAATACATGCCATTTGTCAAAAAATCCCCCAAAATGTAATACCTTAAAACCTTAAAATTTTCATTTCTCCATATGCTCGCATGAAACACCATCAATAGAAGTTGAGGCCAAACCAATTTTTAGAGAGTGTGCCCACCTGGAATCCAAACTTGGCAATGGAGCAACCTCCCAACCTGAGCTTGAACCAACAACAACATCATCTGTAGTATCTGTGATAGGAGGCTCCTCCATAGTTATGCATGCCTCCTCTTGAACATGTCCCAGTTCATGAACTATAGTTTTGGTCATAGTACCAAGCTAATGCACCTAATTAGTAATGACTATGTCATCTTACAAATTAGGAACTAAATCTTGGAATGCACCTAGAGGAGGCCCTTCATGAATCTGATAATCAAAGTTGGATAGGCTCAAAAAATCTAATATAGCAAAACTAGTGTGCCTAACTCTATCTTCCAATTGATGACCCAAAGCCCTTGTAGTAGTTTGGAGAGTAGATTTCATAATTTAGGGATTCTATTTTTCAAAAGCTTTCTGAAGAGCATTGAACATGGCCATATATTTATGTCACCTTAATAACTAAGATCTTTGGAAGAGACCACCCACTAGTGTATGCCTAGACCAAAGATCATATTGCTGCACAAAATTAGCAAGTTTATTTTCATTCCAAAATTGAGGAAGAAACCCTTTTTTTGCCAAAATTTCTAGCAAATAAACTGACTATAACAAGTTCATGGCATTTGAAAGAAAGATGGACACGACATTTTATGGGTATAGTAAATGTTTCATAGAGGGGCATAGAATCGCCTCACCAATTACTTGACAAAGACCCCGATGAATTAAAGGAGACTTGATGAAGAACATCATTTCCAGGGCCCTATCATCAATACATAGGGGTATAATAGCTTCATTGACATTGGGGTTAATCCATATATGATAATTTTTTGGCATCAAAGACTAGTGAAATTGATTACAGGATTCACACATGGCACATAAATCTAAAGGTGAAGACATTTTTGAGTAGGGTATATCAAGGGTTGCTCAACTCCATCAATATATGAAGCTAAATAAGCCATTGTCACCATTTATAAAAACAAAAGCAAATATCTTCATAGTAATTGTGAAAGATATTAATTATTCACCTGATGTGAATATATGTTGATCATATGAAGGATAAAAAACCATGTGAATAAATTGCAAATTTGATCTCCATATTGATCTTTTCATGTGTAAAAACCACGTGGCTAATGTGAAATCAAATCATACCCTAGTGATGACAAATTACATGATGTTGGGTAGTGAAAAAGAGATTTGTAGGAATTATCATATCATCACACATGCACGACAGATTTAAGATAGGGGAAATAATTAATAATAAATAATTAATTTTGATAATCCACTAATTTATTATTAATTAGAATTTGTAAATCTTTGCATTTCTCAATGAGAACTAAAGGTTACATTTTGAAATTTGTAAGCTCATTGCTTCCTAAGTTGGAAAGATAGTCTACAACTCTATTCCCCTCTTTGTATCTATGTGAAAATGTGACCACATGAAGCTAAACAAAAATGCCCAAAATTTGTTATGACACATACTAAAGTTGCCAAGCTAAGTACAATTCAGTGATAACCAGTCACTCAGTCAATACTGTCCACTTGGTCATCACTACCTCACTCAGTTAGCACAACACCACTTGGTGACTAGAAAACACTCAATAATCATTCACCTAAATCACTCAGTAAGACACTATGGCCAAACAACTCGGTCAACACTAGGCCCAAGTTCACTCAGCAAACACTATGCCTGAGTAACTTGGCAAGAGCATTGCCCTAACTTGCTCAGCAAGCACTAGAACTTGGCAATTACTAGAGCTCAACAATTGCTAAAGCTTGGTAAGAGTAATAGAACTTGGCAAAGATTGAGCATTCACCACAATATCATCAATAAAAATATGAGTAAAACAACCAATTACTGCTGACAATCTACTATCTCATTATAAATCAATTTCTGCAAATCTTTATAATGCTCAATGGACGGGGAAGGTTGTAAATGTAAAAATTGTGATCTCATCACAACCAAGATCAGATAGGCATTCCACAAATTTATTTCCTTCTCTATATGTATGTGAAATCATCACTTGATTAATTTGGTAAAGTAAAATCTAGATTTGTTGTAGGAATAATGAAGCTACCATGATAATGATTTCCTTGCAAGATATTACTTAACATCACCAAGTATATGCCAGAATGATTTCATAAAAGGATAGTAATCAATACTTAATTATGAAAATCCACTAAATTTTTGTTAATTATGAATTGTAAATCTTTGCAATTCTCAATAAGAGTTGATGGTTTCATTGTGAAATTAGTAAACCCATTGCAACCTAAATTGGAAAGATAATCAACAATTTTGTTCCCCTCTTTATATGTGTGTGATAATGTAACCTCTTGAAGCTAGTCAATTATATTCCAAATTTACTGAAGCACATACTTAAGTTTCCAAGAAGATGATTGTCTCTTGATACAAGTTGATATAATACCTTGAGAATCACCTTCTATCTGCACATGAGAAAATTCCCTTTTTTGGCAAGAATTAATCCTGATAGTAATTACTAAGCCTCAACTATATTACTAGTTCCTATGGGTAAGGGTGTTGTTGTAATTGCATGCTTCCAATCTCGATTGGCCTGGGTTCCCTCTAGATGCCCCATCAAAGTTGAGCTTGACAAATCTAGGCATAGGAGGTTGTCACTTAACTATAGACCTATCTATAGTTGTTTGTAATCTTCTAGATGGGTCACATCCTAATGGAATAAATACTGATTTCCATTCTAAAATGATACCTCCATCCCAAGAAGTGATAACTAGATTGAATTTACATCTATTAATACTTGCATTAGTAACTTCTAAAATCTATTTTTCAATGATTTGGAGCACTCTATCTAGAGATGATACTTATTTTCTAAAGACCCTCTTATTTATTTCCCACCAAATTTCCCATATTAATAATGTGGAAGCACATTTCCAGATCTCCACAAATAAGGCATTAGGGTACAGAACTAGCCAAGCCTAAAAGATGTCCCACATGTTATTTTTTAATGGAGTAGAGTAATTTAAATTGTTTAGAATAAATGTGCAACACTAATATGCAAAATGATATCTAACAAAAAGATGATCAACCAACTCATACTCTTCTTCACACAAAACACATTTAAAAAGAGGAGCAATACTTAACCTAACCAACCAATCACTTGTTAGAATCTTGTGTTTAATTGCTAGCCATGCAAAGCACCTAGCCTTAGGTAAGACTACCTTGTTCCAATAGAACATGAACACTCAAGAAGGGAATTTTTCTGAATCAACTTGTTGGAGAAGTTTGTATCCTTCCTTAATTGAATAATTACCATTCGACTTAGCTAGAATCCACAATAATTGACCCTTATTCTTTGACACAAAAGCCTATCTTTTTGAAAATATAAATTGAAGCTATTGTTTACACTGAGTATTTAAAGGGAGCTAATTTGGATCTTTCCATATTGCTTTCCTTGAAAAAATACATACTGCATCCATAAAGTCAATAACAAGATTACCCCACTCTGCTTCTGTAACTGACACAATTTTTTGAACATTTGGCATTGAAATTAAAGGAGGTTTCCCATTCCAAGAATCACCCCAAAAATTGATTTTATCACCACAATTTAATTCCTAGGAAATGTACTTAAGAATAATGTCTCTAGATGAAATCATGAAATCACAAATAGAAGACCCCTTAGGAGGATCCAACATGGAGAATATTCTGTGTGGATCATTATTATCTAAGTATTTATATTGCATTATTTGACACCATGCTGACTGTGATTTAGTGTACATATGCCAAACCAACTTACCTCCAAACACTTTATTCCTTGTTGTCAAATCATGAATTCTAGCCCCTCCTAAAGCAGAACTATGTGCCATATCTTGGAGAGAAATAAGTGGAAGTTTCTTTTCATTTTTCAAATTTCCAACCCATAGAAAACCCCTAAAAGTTTTTGAATTTGTGAAATGACTAAAGACAGTGCTTGCATGGCTGCCAAATAGTAGTTTGGGATTGCAAAAAGAATTGACTTAATAAGCAAGCTTCTACCTAATAATGACAACCATCTTACTTTCCAAGAGAAATTTTTTCTCTTAATTCTTTGGAAGATTCCATCCCAAAAGCTTTTCTTAATGGATCCCATAAAAAAAGGAATCCCAAGATAGGTGGAAGGTAAGAAGTCCTTAGAAAACCCCAAAATATGCACTATCTTGTCTGATATAACTTTTGTTTGTATTAAATAAGAATTTTAAAATTTTTTTGGGGGTTTATTTTCTATCCTAAAACTTCTAAATATAGCTTAAAAATTTTCTTTATCTACTTAGCCTCTGAAGCTAGTGAAGTGCCAACTAGTAATGTTTGGTCAACAAATAAATAATGCATGATTGAAATTGATGTATCTTCAAATTTTTCTCCTTTCCACTTGCTAGATAAATGGTGGCGCTTAATAGTCCTACTAAGAGCTTCAACCATGATGATAAATAAAGCCAGTGAAAGAGGATCACATTGCCTGACACCTTGCATGGAAGGAAAGAAGCCTGATTCTGATCCATTAATAAAAATTGAAAACCAAGCCCCCAAAATGCATGCTTTAATCCACTTACACCAATGTTTAGAGAAACCTATTTTTTGGAGAACTTGGGAAATAAATTTCCAATAGACCCTATCATATGCCTTTTGCATGGCTAACTTGATAACAAAGTTGGAGGACTAATTACCATTAATGGAATGAAGGACTTCATGAGCTACCATTGCACCCTCCATTCTTTATCTACTAAGAAAAAAGCCACCTTGTTTGGGAGAAATTATGAGTGGAAGAATTCTTTGAAGTCATAAATAAATAGCTTTAGTGATGATTTTGTATGTCAAGTTGCAAAGTGAGATTGGGTGAAAATCAACAAAAGTTTTGGGCTCCTTGGTTTTTGGAATGATAACAATGTTTGTAAAATTGAAATACTTTAGCATATATTTAACCTTTTTGGATTCTTCAATGGCTACTAAAAAATCCCAACCAATAAACTCCCAACAACTTTGAAAGAAGAGAGCAGTAAAATCATCTGGCCCTGGAGCTTTGTTTGGGGGGAAGGAGAAGACTACTTCACATACTTCTTGAATGGTAAATAGGGCCAAAAAATTCTTATTGTCCATAAGGGATACCATTGTAGGTATATGCTAAATGAAATCCTCAACTTGTGAGGGCAAACATGATGGGTGTTCTGCTAGTGCAAGAAGATTCTCAAAGAACTTGACACCTTCAGCTCTGATTTGTTAAGTATTAATTAAAATAGTACCCGATTTTAAATCCATAATTTGAAAAATTGATTTAGCTGCCTATTTTTGTTGGGCAAAAGCATGATTTTTTGTGTATTTTTGTCTCCTTGTTGTAACCATACTTCTCTAGACTTTTGTCTCCAATATTCTTCCTCCTTACTACACAATTCCTCCCATTCATGCTAAAGATATTTTTTCTTAATGTAAGTATCATTATCCATCCATATGGAATTATGGAGTAATAAATTTCCTCTAATTGCAATTTGACAACCTCTTTCTACTTGAAAATATTTTTAAAAACTTATGAAGATGCGTATTCTGGATTTGATTGCGTGCCATACTTTTGCATCAATGTTTTGAATCACACTTTGTGATCCATCATCATGATATGAAAAGTTGGAGGAGAAAAAATGATAAGTTGTAGAACACAATAGAATATAAGAGGGAGAGCCTAGGTGGGAGGAGAAAATGGACACGAAGATTAATGAGACAAGGTCAACCAAGGGACAGAGAAAAAGTTAGCCCAAATACAAAGGAAAAGAAGGTTAGAAGGCACCACTAGAATAGTAGCCAAAAATTAAACAAGGATGAACAAAACATAAAGAAGGAGGTGGAGAAATTATTAAAAGAAGCGATGAGAATAAAATAATAATGAGGAGAGAAAGAGAGAAATCAAATACTAATAAACAAGAAATAGTAATAAAGAATATGAATAAATGCACATTATGAGGAATAAGAAACAAATACCTATATTATATGCATGTATGTATAAATATACACTTATATGTGTGTGTGTGTGTGTGTGTGTGTGTGTGTGTGTGTGTGTGTGTGTGTGTGTGTGTGTGTGTGTGTGTGTGTGTACTTATGCACATATAAATGCATACTCACATATATGTAACAAAGTATGTATATCAAAGCCACACCATAAAGATATATATAAAACTAAAAAAAATGAGCATATATATAGAGATAACAATAGGAGGTTGAAAGAAAAATGAGATAAAATTTTAATAATATAAAAATAAAATCCAAAAAGGAAACGAAAAAAGAAGGTAAAAAGAAAAAGAAAATATAAATGTATGCAATATAAATGTCACTATATATATATATATATATATATATATATATATATATATATATATATATATATATATATATATATATATATATATATATATATATATATAGTGGCAAATATAGTTAGAATAGTTATAAATATATATAAATCATATATGAAGATGAAAAAGAAAGAAGTATTATATATTTGTATATAAATATAGTTATATAGATATGCAGTTTAATAAATATATCTAAATATATATGAGTGTGTGTGTGTAGTATAGTGGTAAGAAAAGTAATAAGAAGTTGAGAATAAACATATTCTAATAAATACATAAATCTAAATAAATAAGTGGATAAAACTAAAAAAAAATATAATATCAAGATGAAAAGAAAAAGACATAAGAATAAAAAGGAAAATAACAAAAACAATGAAAGAATAAAAGGTAGGAAGTGCAATGAAAGATGTGTGTGTGTGTGTGTGTGTGTGGGGAATGAAAATATCACAACAAATGAGACTAAGCATATAGATAAGAAAATAAATCCAAATAGGATAAAGGATCACCACTAAATGCAAAACCCAAACACAAAAGTGGAAATTGGATACAAGGGAAAGAGAAAAACCCCAAACACCAAAGAGGAAATTGCAAAAAATGAAAAAAAGAGAGCCACCAATGTAGGGTGAAGAGAGGGGGGGTGGGGGGGGGGGGGGAGCGATGGGGTGGAGGAGAAGAAAAAAGGGGGGGCTATCTTAGTTTAGCTAGAAGAGAAATGCCATGAAGCACTAATGCACCAATCATCATCATGATTAAGGTTGGATGGGTGGTTGTTTATTTCTATTGCCTCCCTAAGCTTTCTTTTACAAAAATCATCTTCCCTAGAGAGCACCTGAGTGTTCTCAAGACAAATATGATGTTTAGTCATGAGAGAGTGCTCTACGAGGGAAAATTTAAGGGTTCATTCATGGTTGATGTTAGTGCTATGCTCTTTGATTCTAGTAATAAATGAGCCTACCTTGGTGCCTCTCTTTTTTTCATTTTTTCCAATTTCCTCTTTGGTGTTTGGGGTTTTGCTCTTTCTCTTGTATCCAATTTATGCTTTTGTGTTTGGGTTTTGCATTTAGTGGTGACCCTTTATCCTATTTGGATTTATTTTCTTATCTATATGCTTAGTCTCATTTGCAGTGATATTTTCATTCCCCACCCACACACACACAGATATATCTTTTGTTGCACTTCCCACCTTTTATTCTTTTGTTCTTTTTGTTATTTTCCTTTTTATGCTTATGTCTTTTTCTTTTCATCTTGATATTATATATTTTCTTAGTTTTATCCACTTATTTATTTAGATTTATGTATTTATTAGAATATGTTTATTCTCAACCTCTTATTACTTTTCTTACCACTACACTACACACACACACACACACACACACACACACACACACACACACACACACATTTTTCTTTCAACCTCCTATTGCTATCTCTATATATATGCTCATGCTTTTTTAGTTTTATATATATCTTTGTGGTGTGGCTTTGATATACGTACTTTGTTACATATATGTGAAGTACACACACACACACACACAAATTTATATTTATACACACATGCATATAATATAGGTATTTGTTTCTTATTCCTCGTAATGTGCATTTATTCATAATATTTATTACTTATTTCTTGTTTATTAGTATTTGATTTCTCTCTCTCTCTCTCTCTCTCATTATTATTTTATTCTCATCACTTCTTTTAATAATTTCTCCACCTCCTTCTTTATGTTTTCTTCCTCGTTTAATTTCTGGCTACTATTCTAGTGGTGCCTTCTAACCTTCTTTTGCTTTGTATTTGGGCTGACTTTTTTTCTATCCCTTGGTTGACCTTGTCTCGTTGATCTTCATGTCCATTTCCTCCTCCCACCTAGGCTCTCCCTCTTATATTCTATTGTGGTCTGCAACTTATCATTTTTCTCCTCCAGCTTTTCATATCCTGATGCTGGATCACAGAGTGTGATTTAAAATGTTGATGCAAAAATATGGCACACAATCAAATCAAGAATATGCATCTTCATACTTTATCTGATTGTAGAAATCTATTCATGTCAATTCTTAAAAACTTGTTGGTTCCAAATTTTGATCTGTTCTTTGACATGTTTCAATTTATTGGCAAATTGATGCATTTTAGACCTAGAAACAAAAGGAGGATTGATCCATCATTGTTTTAAAAGTGGGAGAAAGTGTGGATGATGCAACCACATACTTTCAAATTTAAAGGATGACTTATGTTGAATATGATCTAGAGATGCAGATTGACCAATGTTTAAGGAAATTGGAAAATGATCAAATTTTGGCAAAGATAATATCTCTGAATGAATGAGAAAATTTCCTAATTTTCATTCATGAGAGAGAAGGAACCTGTCCAATCTAACTATAATTTGTACAAAACCAAACCTCCTATTTGTCCATGTAAAATTTCCATTAGAAGGTCAAATATCTAGTAAATCATTATTCTCAACAAATTGAGCAAAATCTTGAATGGTTTTAATAGGTGGAAAAATGCCACCAACTTTCTCATTTTGATTCAAGGGTATGTGCAAGATCATGGTGTACCAAACTATGGCCTTAAGTGGCAGTGAAAAATTAGCAAATCAGGTTTATGTTAACTTGACACATAATTTTGAAGTGGTTATGGAATTTATATCAAAAAGTTGTAAGAAAATAATTTGTAGAAAATTGAATCTAGTTTCTAAACTACTAGGCCTTATTAGGAGAAAAAAATAATTGATTGGTCAAAAGTTTGAATTTTAATCCAGTACTAAGAAAATTTCAGGGCGAAAATAAAAAGTAGGTGTATGTCTGACCACCTTAATCAAAATCAAATCATAATATTTTTTTAATATAATTATAGATATGAAAACTAGACTCATGCCCAGATGTGACGCATATTTTTTGATATTTTTATTCCAAATAAATAATTAAATATGAATTTTCTACCAAAACTTTTTTGGATTAAAAAAAGTCTCATGTCTGACCACCCTAACTAATAGAAATTTTGATCAATTTTTTTTTTTTTTGTTTTTTTCTTATACTAGGCGAAGTATAGAATGTGACACAACTTTTAGATTTAAAAAATGTTATACCGTTTGAAAGTTATAGCTATTTTTCATTCAGTATGTCAATCAGCACTTTACAATAATCTTCATTGATAATTAACTAATAAATACTTATCGAACTTAGAATTTGACAGAAATTATATTGATGGAATCTAGAGAGCGATATTAAAAAACCCATTTCGTTTCATTCAATTTCGATCAAAATAACATTGTCAGACGGCTACCCGAAGTTTGAGTATCACTAAAACTCTCTATAAACACGTCTTTGGGGTTGATCGGGCAGGCTTGGTAAATACCAAGCCTGATCGGATATCCGATTTGACATCGGATATCCGATATGGCTTAGTAGTCAAATTCAAAAAATCTTCAAATTTTGGAGGGAAATTCGATTTAAATGTTCTAGTTTTTTATTTTTAAATTATTTCACTTATATTAATATGTAAAGACATATTTTAATATATTATATATATATATATATAATAACATAATGTAAACATACAAGATATAATCTAGTAATATATAATAATATCTTATGTTAATCTTATTACAATCTATAAATATAATATATATTATTATTATTTTTACTAAATATAATAACGTAATTTATATATATATATAAAATACGTATTATATATTATTATATTAATATGTATGTTATTAATATATACAATAACATAATATTTTCATCAAATGTAATATGTATTATATATTATTATATTAATATGTATAATAATATAATATTTATATAACAACGTAATATTTTTATTAAATATAATATATATTATAAATATTATTATATTAATATGTATGTTATTGATATATTTATATAATAACGTAATATTTTCATTAAATATAATAATATAATATGTATATGTATATATATATTATTATATTGATATGTATATTATTAATATATATGTATATTATTAATATATAAGAGTCAAAGGGGGTCATAGGGTGACCTATAACCCTCTTTGACCCATTAAAAGACGATATATGTCTCTAGGGGTCCTGGGACCCCTAGGGACATATGTCATCCTTTAATGGGTCAAAGGGGGTCCCTTTGACCCATTAAATGACGACATATGTCCCTAGGACCCCCAGGGACATAGTCGAATCGTTCATATCGGTCAAATGGGGTCATAGGGTGACCTATGACCCCCTTTCACCCATTAAACGACGACATATGTCTCTAGGGGTCCTAAGACCCGTAGGGACATATTCGAATGGGTATTATGGGTCAAAGGGGGTCATAGGGTGACCTATGACCCTCTTTGACCCATTAAACGATGACATATGTCCCTAGGACCCCTAAGGACATAGTCGAATCGTTCATATGGGTCAAAGGGGGTCATAGGGTGACCTATGACCCGCTTTGACCCATTAAATGACGACATATGTCCCTAGAAGTCCTAGGACCCCCAGGACATAGTCGAATCATTCATATGGGTCAAAGGGGGTCATAGGGTGACCTATGACCCCCTTTGACCCATTAAACGATGACATATGTCCCTAGGGGTCCTAAGACCTCTAGGGACATATTCGAATGGGTAATATGGGTCAAAGAGGGTCATAGGGTGACCTATGACCCTCTTTGAACCATTAAATGATGACATATGTCCCTAGGGGTCCTAGGACCCCTAGGGACATATTCCAATTGTTCATATGGGTCAAAGGGGGCCATAAGGTGACCTATGACCCTCTTTGACCCATTAAATGACGATATATGTCTCTAGGGGTCCTAGGACCCCTAGGGACATATTCGAATGGGTAATATGGGTCAAAGGGGGTCATAGGTCTCTGACTCATTAAATGAAAACATATTTCTCTAGGGGTCCTTGGACCCTTAGGGACATATTTGAATTGTTCATATGGGTCAAAGGGGGTCATAGGGTGACCTATGACCCCCTTTGACCCATTAAATGATGACATATGTCTCTAGGGGTCCTAGGACCCCTAGGGACATATTCGAATGGGTAATTTGGGTCAAATGGGGTCATAGGGTAACCTATGACCCTCTTTGACCCATATTACCCATTCGAATATGTCCCTAGGGGTCCTCAGACCCCTAGGGACATATTCAAATCATTCATATGGGTCAAAGAGGGTCATAAGGTGACCTATGACCCTCTTTGACCCATTAAACGATGACATATGTTCTTAGGGGTCCTCGGACCCCTAGGGACATATTCGAATCATTCATATGGGTCAAAGGGCGTCATAGGGTGACCTATGACCCTCTTTGACCCATTAAACAACGACATATGTTCTTAGGGGTCCTAGGACCCCTAGAGACATATTTGAATCATACATATGGGTCAAAGGGGGTCATAGAGTGACCTATGACCCCCTTTGACCCATTAAACGATGACATATGTCTCTAGGGGTCCTAGGACCCCTAGGGACATATTCGAATGGGTATTATAGGTCAAAGGGGGTCATAGGGTGACCTATGACCCTCTTTGATCCATTAAACGATGACATATGTCCCTAGGCGTCCTTGGACCCCAAGAGGCATTCGAATGGGTAATATGGGTCAAAGGGGGTCATAGGGTGACCTATGACCATCTTTGACCCATTAAACCACGACATATGTCCCTAGGGGTCCTAGAACCCTAGGGACATATTCGAATTGTTCATATGGGTCAAAAGGGGTCATAGGGTGACCTATGACCCCCTTTGACCCATTAAACGACGAAATATGTCCTTAGGGGTCCTAGGACCCCTAGGGACATATTCGAATGGGTAATATGGGTCAAATGGGGTCATAGGGTAACCTATGACCCTCTTTGACCCATTAAACGATGACATATGTCTTTAGAGGTCCTAGAACTCCTAAGGACATATTCAAATCGTTCATATGGGTCAAAGGGGGTCATATGGTGACCTATGACCCTCTTGACCCATTAAACGATGATATATGTCTCGAGGGGTCCTAGGACCCCTAGGGACATATTCGAATGGGTAATATGGGTCAAAGGGGGTCACAGGGTGACCTATGACCCTCTTTGACCCATTAAACAACGACATATGTCCCTAGGGGTCCTCGGACCCCAAGGGACATATTCGAATGGGTAATATGGGTCAAACAGGGTCATAGGGTGACCTATGACCCTCTTTGACCCATTAAACGACGACATATGTCCCTAGGGGTCCTAGGACCCTAGGGACCTATTCGAATCGTTCATATGGGTCAAAGATGGTCATAGGGTGACCTATGACCCTGTTTGACTCATTAAACGACATATGTCCCTAGGAGTCCTAGGACCCCTAGGGACATATTTGAATCGTTCATATGAGTCAAAGGGGGTCGTAGGGTGACCTATGACCCCCTTTGACACATTAAACGACGACATATCTCCTTAGGGGTCCTACGACCCCTAAGGACATATTCAAATGGGTAATATGGGTCAAATGGGGTCATAGGGTAACCTATGACCCTCTTTGATCCATTAAATGATGACATATGTCTCTAGGGGTCCTAGGACCCCTAGGGACATATTCGAATCATTCATATGGGTCAAAGGGGGTCATAGGGTGACCTATGACCCTCTTGACCCATTAAACGACGATATATGTCTCTAGGGGTCCTAGGACCCCTAGGGACATATTCGAATGGGTAATATGGGTCAAAGGGGGTCATAGGGTGACCTATGAACCTCTTTGACCCATTAAATGGTGACATATGTCCCTAGGGGTATTAGGAGCTCTAGGGACATATTCGAATGGGTAATATGGGTCAAAGGGGGTCATAGGGTGACCTATGACCCTCTTTGACCCATCAACCGAAGACATATGTCCCTAGGGGTCCTAGGACCCTACGGACATATTCGAATGGTTCATATAGGTCAAAGGGGGTCATAGGGTGACCTCTGACCCCCTTTGACCCATTAAACGATGACATATGTCTCTAGGGGTCCTAGGACCCCTAGGGACATATTTGAATCGTTCATATGAGTCAAAGGGGGTCATAGGGTGACCTATGACCTCCTTTGACCCATTAAACAATGACATATGTCCCTAGGGGTCCTAGGACCCTAGGGACATATTCGAATGGTTCATATGGGTCAAAGGGGGTCATAGGGTGACCTATGACCCCCTTTGACCCATTAAACGATGACATATGTCCTTAGGGGTCCTAGGACGCCTAGGGACATATTTGAATCGTTCATATGAGTCAAAGGGGGTCATAGGGTGACCTATGACCCCCTTTGATCCATTAAACGACGACATATGTCCCTAGAGGTCCTAGGACCCCTAGGGACATATTCGAATGGGTAATATGGGTCAAATGGGGTCATAGGGTAACCTATGACCCTCGTTGATGCATTAAACGATGACATATGTCTCTAGGGGTCCTAGGACCCCTAGGGACATATTCGAATCGTTCATATGGGTCAAAGGGGGTCATAGGTCACCCTATGACCCTCTTGACCCATTAAACAATGATATATGTCTCTAGGAGTCCTCGGACCCCTAGGGACATATTCAAATGGGTAATATGGGTCAAAGGGGGTCATAGGGTGACCTATGACCCTCTTTGACCCATTAAACGACGTCATATGTCCCTAAGGGTCCTAGGACCCCTAGGGACATATTCAAATGGGTAATATGGGTTAAATGGGGTGTAATATGGGTCAAAGGGGGTCATAGGGTGACCTATGACCCTCTTTGACCCATTAAACGATGTCATATGTCCCTAAGGGTCCTAGGACCCCTAGGGACATATTCGAATGGGTAATATGGGTTAAATGGGGTCATAGGGTAACCTATGACCCTCTTTGACCCATTAAACGATGACATATGTCTCTAGGGGTCTTAGAACCCCTAGGGACATATTCAAATCGTTCATATGGGTCAAAGGGGGTCATAGGGTGACTTATGACCCTCTTGATGCATTAAACAACGATATATGTCTCTAGGGGTCTTAAGACCCCTAAGGACATATTCGAATGGGTAATATGGGTCAAAGGGGGTCATAGGGTGACCTATGACCCTCTTTGACCCATTAAACGATGACATATGTCCCTAGGGGTCCTCGGACCCCAAGGGACATATTCGAATGGGTAATATGGGTCAAATGGGGTCATAGGTCTTTGACCCATTAAACGACGACATATGTCCCTAGGGGTCCTAGGACCCTAGGGACATATTCCGATCGTTCATATGGGTCAAAGGGGGTCATAGGGTGACCTATGACCCCCTTTGACCTATTAAACGATAACATATGTCCCTAGGGGTCCTAGGACCCTTAGGGACATATTTGAATTGTTCATATGAGTCAAAGGGGGTCATAGGTCCTTTGATGCATTAAACGACGACATATGTCCCTAGGGGTCCTAGGACCCTAGGGACATATTCCAATCGTTCATATTGGTCAAAGGGGGTCATAGGGTGACCTATGACCCCCTTTGACCCATTAAACGACAACATATGTCCCTAGGGGTCCTAGGACCCCTAAGGACATATTTGAATCGTTTATATGAGTCAAAGGGGGTCATAGGGTGACCTATGACCCCCTTCGATGCATTAAATGACGACATATGTTCCTAGGGATCCTAGGACCCCTAGGGACATATTCGAATGGGTAATATGGGTCAAATGGGGTCATAGGGTAACCTATGACCCTCTTTGACCCTTTAAATGATGACATATGTCTCTAGGGGTCCTAGGACCCCTAGGGACATATTCGAATTGTACATATGGGTCAAAGGGGGTCATAAGGTGACCTATGACCCTCTTGACCCATTAAACGATGATATATGTCTTTAGGGGTCCGAGGACCCCTAGGGACATATTCGAATGGGTAATATGGGTCAAAGGTTTGACCCATTAAACGACGATATATTTCTCTAGGGGTCCTAAGACCCCTAGGGACATATTCGAATGGGTAATATGGGTCAAAGGGGGTCATAGGGTGACCTATGACCCTCTCTGACCCATTAAACGATGAGATATGTCGCTAGGGGTCCTAGCACCCCTAGGGACATATTCGAGTGGGTAATATGGGTCAAAGGGGGTCATAGGGTCACCTATGACCACCTTTGACCCATTAAACAACGACATATGTCTCTAGGGGTCCTGGGACCCCTAGGGACATATTCGAATGGGTATTATGGGTCAAAGGGGGTCATAGGGTGACCTATGACCCTCTTTGACCCATTAAATGACGACATATGTCCCTAGGGGTCCTTGGACCCCAAGGGACATATTCAAATGGGTAATATGGGTCAAAGGGGGTCATAGGGTGACCTATGACCCTCTTTGACCCATTAAATGACGACATATGTCCCTAGGGGTCCTAGGACCCCTAGGGACATATTTGAATCGTTCATATGAGTCAAAGGGGGTCATAGGTCACCCTATGACCCCCTTTGATCCATTAAACGACGACGTATGTCCCTAGGGGTCTTAGGACCCCTAGGGACATAGTCGAGTCGTTCATATGGGTCAAAGGGGGTCATAGGGTGACCTATGACCCCCTTTGACCCATTAAATGACGACCCTCTTTGTATTATATATTATTATATTAATATGTATAATAATATAATATATATATATATAACAACGTAATATTTTTATTAAACATAATATATATTATAAATATTATTATATCAATATATATGTTATTAATATATCTATATAATAACGTAATATTTTAGTATATATAACGTAATAGTTTAGGATATACTATTTATACTATTTTAGGATAATAATTATAATATAAATAAACACTAAATATTAATATTATTATATGTATAGTAATAATAATAATACTATTATAGGTATAATAATAATATATATTAATACTATATATTGTAGCTTAATATAAATAAACACTATATATTTACACTATTATATCTATATTAATAATATTAATACTATTATAGGTATAATAATAATATTGATACTATAGGTATATTAATACTATTTTATGTTAATATTATTGATACTTTATACTAATTCTAATATACTATTAACTTAGTTATAAATTAAAGTCGTTTGCCTCTAAATATTTTCATAATATTAATGTTATTGTGGGAAAGGAGGGAAACCTTAGCAAGTTTTCCCCCTAAAAGTCCTTTTCCTATATCGGATATCCGATCTATTATCGGATATCCAATTATACTGGCATCAATTTCAAATATTTGACTGTCCCTACAGACCCGACAACATTACTTTTTAACCTCTTTTTTCACGATATTTGTAAAAAGTCGTGTTTTGGGGCCCAACCAATCGAAAAGAATTCAAAAATATAACCTTAGGTGTTCGAATTTGTCATCTGAATGGGGAGCCGCAGTCGTCGAAAGAATAAACGTAAAAGGAAGATATCCAATGAAGACATTGCAGCATATAGGGAAAATGACAAAATGAAACACCGAAAAAAAAGACAAGGTATGCTAAATATCAATCAAGTTGACGATGAATTAATAGAAGGTGAAATCATAGAGTCAGATAATGAAAATGTATAGTTGGGGAATGAAAATGTACCTATTGAAAATGATAATGTGAAAATTGAAAATGTAGAGATTGAAAATTTTGAAGAAGAAATGCCACCAAGTCATAATCCAAATTGCATAATTGACCATGTCGAAGATGACAATGCACAGGAGCTTAATGCACAAGAACTTTACATATCTCCTAATTATAATCGACATGAAGGTTCTAAAACACCAAAATGGATAATTGAAATTGATAAAACGATTATGACTAGTTTGGAAGGAAAAAAATCAGAAAGAACCATTCGGTTATGGGCTTCAAGACTATATCAGATGTTTTTCGGCAACAAGACAGTGGTAGAGCAATGTCATCTTTTCATGCACTTATTAAAGATGCAAAAGATGAGACCTATGCTTTCCAAATTGAAAATTCGTGTCAATAAAAAGTTGGAAAGAAATGCCATTATTGTGAAGAATCTTTTCAGTGCTCTCAATAGCGTTGGGAAAAATAGCAGAGAGAAGGATAATAGAGCTGCTCGAAGGGTTATTACAACCTCTTTGGTAAGTCATTATTTGAGAAAGGGTAGATATATGAGACAAACTTGTATTGATTTGAATCTAAATCGTACTACTTTGAGAAGAGCACTTAGTCGACGAGAGAAAATTGATGATCCTCTTCAAAATGAAACATGGGCATTTGGTGGGAGACTTCCACGTTTTGATAAGAAGCTATTCGACGATGTGAAGGAAGAAATTATACAATTTTGGCACTCTAACTCATGAGTATCACCCAATGCTAAAGATGTCTTAAAGTTGAGAATTGGCATCAGAGACCGCATGCCACATCCTAAACACTATTTGGAGGTAAGTCAAACTATGTTGTTCAAACAATTTAGAGAGAGTCATCCAAGTGTTCATATATCACAAAGGGCTTTTGAATCTTTGAAGCCATTTTATTGTGTGCCACTCAAAATTTGAAATACATGTTGTTGCAAATATCATGTTGAGTTTTCTATGCACCATGAACTATTATGCTCCATCCGTTCTACTTTGCATAGTAAAGAAATGTTGGAGGATTGTGGGGCTAGTGGGCTTCCAAAATCATCAAGAGACTTGTTAGATCAACTCTTATGTCATAGAGTTGATGGTTGTTCCTTTTATAAAAATGCTTGCTTAAATGAGAAGTGTTCAGAATGTGGTGGCTTATCCAAGTTTGACACATGTTTCCATGAGGGGTGTGAACAAGATCTTGGAAAGACAATAGTGAAAAAAAGGGTCTATGAAATGGTGAAATACACATTGAAGAGTGGGAGTGAGAGCTCTAGATGTGAATTGGTTGGAAAAGATATCAATGTGGCTAATTTTATTTCAGATTTCAAGGCAAATCTTTTTTACAAGTATGCAAGACATAGTCACAGGTCTCAGTGGTTGGATCAACAATTTAGAACGTGTAAGGAGACTTTTCCCATTGGCACTATTATATCAGTTGTTGATTTTTCTGAGAACTACACATTGCAACCTCAAAATGAGACACAATCTTAGTATTACAACTCTATTCAGATTGCAATTTTTGTTCACATAACATATAGACATGCCCCTGATAGTGCGGAAGATAATCGAAAGATTATTAGAGAGTATCATTTTTATATGAGTGATGATAGATCTCACTCTCACGAGTTTGTGCAACATTGTTTCGAGAATTTTTTTTATTTCTTACATGAGCATGCAATTGCTATGGATAGACATATCATTTGGTCAGATAAATGTACAGGTCAATTCAAGAATGCTCGCATGTTTTATTGGTTGTGTAGGATGCACGTAGAGAGAGGGGTGCCTCATATTTAGAGTTTTTTTGAGTCCGGCCATGGAAAAGGGGAACATGATGGAGTAGGGGCACGTGTGAAGAGAGTTCTAGTTAAGGAGCAACTGAAGATTTCAACAACAGAGCTTCTTGATGCTCGTAGCATTGTTGATTGGTGTAGTTTAGCATTATCACAGGGGGGGACTCTTAATTCAGTGGTACGCAGGTTCTTTTGGTTGGTTGAGGAAGGGTCCATAGGTGATAGATTAGATTGTGCTACAGTGACAGACTCATCAAAAATGCAATTCATTTCGGAGCTCTAATTCTAGTACATGGACCATTTGGACACGACAACTAGCTTGTTTTTGTCGTACTTGTTTTTAGTGTGATTGGGATCACTGTGAGTCAAGTGAGTGGGTGGAAACATGGGCTCCACATTATCTTACTCCATTGTCTATCATACCCTCTATCAAAAATGATGACATAGAAAGTTCACTTGAGCATAATCATCTATCAGATCTACTTCAACCAGGATATGTCTTTGCATTGGTTGCACCACAGGGGAATGATGAGAAATCCGATTATTGGTTAGCACGTTGTGTAAGAGGAAAACAAAAACTTGCACAACCGATCACAGATGATGATGGATTCACATATCCTACTGGTTCAGTGGTTGTTGCTGGAACATGGCTGCGGACAGACATGCTTAGAAGGAACGAAATTCCTGCATTCGAAGACTATCAGAAGCACAAAGTAATTCCCATATATTCGCATCTTATTATAGCAACAAATGTAAAGTTATTGAAGCATCAAGGAAGACCAAAAGTAAAAGAGCTTTTTACTATTGCTAATGCTGATCATGAAGCCTTTTTGGAGACCCTAAAATAGAGAAAGGACCCTATTGGAATACTTGACTAGGTATATATACTTCTTATGTTATTTTCTTCATAATGATTTAATGAATTGATGATTATCTTGTTTAATACAATAAGTTACTAATTTTTGTATGATATTGGAATGTAGGTACATCATGAAGAGTTGGAGGGGGGTGGTATTGGGGAGAATTTCTAAAATTTATGATGTATTATGATGTAAAATGTGTAGTTTTTTGTATATGGTTTTTGTATTTTGGTAGGTTCTTTGTAAGGAATTATAAGAGGAAGATATTGAACAAGTTCTTCCAAATCATATTTGCATGTGATACAAGGCTATAACGACAATTTTAAGAGCATTTATAACTATATGAAAGATAATTGCATGCAGATATCTTATTACAAATTTGGTTTTTTCCTTATTTGACATAAAGCTGGCATTATGATTATTAAAACTATTTTTATCAAACTAATCAAATAAGAAAAATCCATAAAGTACGGATGAACAATTAGAATACTTGATTTCTTCCATTTTACAACCAATCATAGCATTTGAAAGCATAAAGAGTCATAATATTGTATAATGTTTTGAAAGACTTTCATATTGAAAAGTTGTATGAAGCACATTTGGGATAAGCCATAAAATCCATGAAAGAAGATAGCATGTAGGATAAGCAATTAAAGCCAATAAGAAAGATAGCACATGCATACTGACATGATATGAAGTTGGATATGAAGGCTATGAGTGGATGAGTCATTAGAGGTATCAACAATCCCATCATAAATGAGATCTTGGATTTTATGTTTCAACACTATGGAATCTTTAGTTTTATGAAATTTTCTTCCATGGAGATTAATTTAAGAATGCCCCGTGTGTATGTAAAGGTCTTAAGGGAGATTAATTTAAGAATGCAATATTCTCCTCTAACCTTTTCTCAAGTTTAGAATTGATTTCTATCATGTGCTTAGAGAGATGAAAGTAAGAAAGATTATTTTTCTCTTCTAGCTCTTTGTATTGAACATATAGAAAGAGAGATGACAAGTGAACAAATTTAAGTGTAGTCAATAGATCAAGGAAACCATTTAGTGAAAGAAATTCTTAGTATGCATATCATAGACCATGAAGTTAGAAAATACCAATAGCCCTAAGACCAAAGAGCCATTTTAAGTATGTTCAAGCACTAGAGACATAGAAAATCAAAGTCAATTTATGAAACTCCCCTTAGCAAAAAATGCAAACAAATATTTGCATTTGACATTTTGACTTGGTTGAAAAAGTTTGACAATAATTGATAATATTGCAAGCTTGATGTTCAAAAGCAATTTTTTTTCCAAGAAAGATAGTGACACATGGAGTAGTCTTCAAACAATCATCCATCATTTGCGGCCACCCCGTACCGAGGAGTCTCCAAGGTGCTCTAAGTGCATTTGGAGGTCGATCTTTCGAGGGTCATAACTTAGAGGTCATGAGGGCTATTGATGAACTGTCAAATGCTATAGGATGATGATCCTGAGGCCTAAAATAACCTATCTCATTTTCGAGAGATCACATTCCGTTTGGATTCAACACAATGATCTTGCTCGATGCCAAAACTCGCAGTGTGCCTCAGTTCATAGGTGCACCACAACGTAACTTTGAAACCGCTGATCTTGGCATCGAATCGTCAGTGCCATTAGCTCCGGATGGGTGGGTGAACCCTAGTCACACCCTTGTTCTGGCCACGAAGACCATCCATCATTTGCGGCCACCCCGTACCGAGGAGTCTCCAAGGTGCTCTAAGTGCATTTTGAGGTCGATCTTTCGAGGGTCATAACTCAGAGCTCGTGAGGGCTATCGATGAACTATCAAATGCTATAGGACAGTGATCTTGAGGCCTAAAATAACCTATCTCATTTTTGAGAGATCACATTCCGTTTGGATTCAACACAGCGATCTCGCTTGATGCCAAAACTCGTAGTGTGCCTCAGTTCATAGGTGCACCACAGCGTAACTTTGAAACTGCTGATCTTGGCATCGAATCATCAGTCCCATTAGCTCCAGATGAGTGGGTGAACCCTAGTCACACCTTTGTTTTGGCCATGAAGACCATCCATCATTTGTGGCCACCCCGTACCGAGGAGTCTTCAAGGTGCTCTAAGTGCATTTTGAGGTCGATCCTTCGAGGGTCATAACTCAGAGCTCGTGAGGGCTATCGATAAATCGTTAGAGGAGACAAGTTCGTAAGGATGGAGTGGCTTAGTGTTTTTGCTAAAATAAGTTAGTGGGAAGGCTTTATTAGAGGGTCTTGGCCAAACTAGTGGGGTGTTTGCCAAAATTTCTTGTTTTATTTCTACTTGGTTTTATTTTCTTGTTTTGTGCTTGAGTATTGTTATGGGATTGGGACTTACACTCACCCTTGTGGGAAGGGAAGAGAAGTCCAGGGTGAAGGGCTTAAGTTGGGTTCAAAAAATGTATTGAGAACCTAGGAGTATGGGCTCCATTGTATGCCATAACATTTCATATCTTGCTGGGGGTGATAAGGAAAGTATGGTGTAGAAAGGAAGTTTGAGGAGTTACAGCTGATGGTAGTGGGTTTGGAGGAAGAAATGTGGAGGCCCCGAGAGGGCATTAAATGGTTCATTTAGGATAGCCCTGAGAGGGCATGAAATTTGGTTAATTATGATAGCCCCGAGAGGGCATGAAAATTGTTTATTGCAAATATGGTTTGGTATGGCAAGTCTCCATTTTAGAACACACCTTCACCCTATGTTTATGGTTCCATCTATGAAGCCATTGTGAAATAGTCTTGGGGGGAAATTGTTCAAGTTTGAAATGTAATGTTTATGCATTGAAAGATTGTATGTGTATCCCAGTTTGAGCCTTGTTCCCTAGCGCAGGGGTGGTCTCTTTGAGGCCTATGGTTGGGTGGAAAGCACCCATGGTCCTTGTTATTTTTTTGTGTTGCATATGTAGATTTGTGTCCAAGGGAGCAATGGAAATGGCTTGGAATGATCATCTCGCAAATTGATGTTGGATGAGAAAACTTGACATTGTGCCCTCATTTGTGAAGGAGGATTCACCAGCTTGTTCATGTTCTCAACGATCATGTTGGAAAATGTTCATGCTACTCATTGTCCATATCTTTCAATGTCCATGTTCCTTATGATTTTGAAAAGTCCCTTATGTTGCCCCATTGTGATGGAAGGATATTGTATCATTGTTACCTAATGTACGTGTAGAAGAAAATATTGATAAGGTTGTATATGCATGTTTCATTTGGAGTTTATATTGTTATGAAAGCATTGGTACGAGTCACAGATTTGCTTTGACATCATTGTTATCATTTGAAAATGTGAAAGAAAGTTTTCTCCTTGTGGTATTGTAAATGACTAGTTGATAATAACAATCCATAGATGTTATGTGATACCATTGATTGTATAAATTTAAAACTTAGTAGATTGCTTACAATCTTGTTGTGCACTCAATAATTTGGTGAGGAAGCAATGTTGATAGATAATGAGGATATAGTAATATACTAATTGTCACATTAATATATATTGTAATGATTAATGAATGTGTGTACATTGGTAATGAGGATAATAAGTAATTTTGATCCCCTTCCCTTACATGCTAGAATCATGACCTAGTCCATATGATACAACTGACAGACCCTAATAGAATATTAGTATCAGAGGCTTGTTAGGATATGAATTACCTCACTAATTTATGAGTGTTGTATCTTGAACTTGCTTGTTTGACTCGTGACGCTAACTTGAACTAGACTGTCATCCAATCTATTTGAAAACCACCTGTGACTAAAATGTTAACACCTTCACACTATTCACATGAGTCTTGAACTCCTATTCAATGATAACCTTGTTTTACAATATGTAATTTCTTATGCGACTTCATAAGCTAAAAAAAAAAAAAATTGTTGTGTTTTTACTAGTAAAATTTAGGGCATGACACATGATCCACGATAAATTGAACAATACTAGATACTAAATTAATATGTATATCATTGTGCACATAAATGATAAAAATATATATCAAAATACATGTATCCATAGAATTTTTTTTACACAAATATATATCAAAGATCATGTATCCATAGAAAAAGTACTCAAATATATATATATCAAAATACATAGATCCATATACAAAATGTGGCTGATCCTGCCATCAGAATGTGTATAATATCAATGTTTCTATATACAATGTGGCATATGCCATCTCAAAATGTCTCATGATGCATCCTACGAAAACTATACTGTCCTAGGGTGCTGGTGGATGATCAAAATGCAGCCTCTTCGCTGCACTAGGTGGATCAGATGCCTCCTACATAAACAAAAAAGGAAAACCCAAAGTTAGACTACTAAATTTATATGATTCTACGTATCTAACATTGAATTACTCAAATGCATAATGATCTTTTCCGTATTGGAGATTAATACTATCAAAATTTCATAATAAATACCTCTCTCGTCGACCTCCTGCACCAGTCAGGAGTCCTCTCGTATGCCCTCAGCAATGCTGGTACCTCTGTGATTGTGGGTTGTATATGTTCAAATACCTTTCTCAGATGAATCTACAATTTAAACTATAACATTATAATTCATAGCATGCTAAATTTATAACATATTTAATCATGAATTCAAACTACAACTTACTATTGTAGGCTCCTCCTCAGGAGTGAGTGGCCACGTCATCAAATCTACATAACTGTCTCATCGAACCTCATGTGCACTAGGAGTCTCCTATGAGATAAAAAATAGTAGTTGTTAATATCACGAAAATTAGTTTTGAATTTATTTATGAAGATAAGTGATGCAAGAGCATCCCATGCTCATCAGGGGAACATTGAAGATCCAAGGCATTACAGAGGTCATGGAACATCTCTTGAAGTCAATTGGGCAATCCTTGCACCAATTATGGCTCATGAAAGCATACAAAGTTATAATGTTGGACTCATATGTGGAAGAAAGTTGTAATTGGGCATGAGATAGGATTTTAGGATTTCATATGGTAGATGTGTCATTTGATAGGTTCATGTAGGTTGTCATGATCATATCTTGTCATTAGACAAGTCAAAACGTTCTAGAATTGAGTTTTGGGGTTTGAACAAGCAGGCCCTAGTTTTTAAGCCATTTTAAGGAGGGTTTTGAAGTTTGGGTGTTTAGGAGTGTGACCAAGACCTATAATCTTGAAAATCCTTAGTGTGTTGGTCCCTTTGTTGAAGCCTTGGTGTGTCTAATTTGTCCTTGTGTGTCCCAGAGTTGAAAGGTACATAAGTGGTGTCCAGAGATTTCTTGGTGAGGAAAGAAAGAGAATCAGTGAGTTGGCCCTTGGGAAGGAAGAAAACTTGTTGTGAAAATGCCTCCTAAAAATCAAATGGCTAGAGAACTTGAAGAATTGAGAGAAGAGTTGGAAAAAGAGAAAAGAGAGAGGAGAGAACTTGAAGCATCTAGAGTGAGGGAAGAAAGACAGATGAGAAGACAGAGGCTGAAGCTTATTGCAAGGATAGAATCCTTAGAAAAGGAAAGGCAAGAACCTAGAGGAGAAGAGGTTAGAGGAAGAAATCATGGAGAGAACCATGAAGAAGAAGAGGTTGGTAATGCAAGGCAAGAGCATGAGACAACAGATGATCCTGAAGAAAGGAGATTTATGAGAATCATTAAGGCAGTACAAGGTAATGGTGGGAAGAACCATATTGATTTTCCAATATACCAGGGTAAAATGGATAGTGAAGAAGTGCTAGGGTGGATAGAGGCCCTTGAGAACTAATTTGATCTTGAAGACATAGAGGTAGATAAGAAGGTAAAAGTAGCAACAACAAGACTGAGAGGAACATCACTCACTTGGTGGACTAGTGTTCAGAATGAGAGAGAGGAAAGGTGGTGCAGGGCACCTAACCTATGTGGCAGGGGGGAACAAGTATCTCTGTTGCTGGACACCTTGCCACTCCATGAAAGCGAGGATTCAAGTAGATTAGGAAGTTGGAATAAAGGTTTGGTCCATATTTTACAAGTTGGTCTATGTTTTTTAATAAAGGCACATGTAAGGCCCACAAGAATTTTGGTGTGGTTATAAACCAAGTGACTCCATGGGACCAAAAGGCCTTAGAATAGGGTATTTAGAGTCTAAACAGTATTAGCAAAAAGTGGTTGTTTGTTTGTTTTATGGTTGGGAACGCCTATATGGTTGTTCCAACGATCATGTAGACCTTTATATATGTCATATGTGACCTCAGTTGAAAGGGGGAGATCAGAGTGTACGGTGGTTTGGAGAAAAAATAATAAAAACTTCAATTTTCTGGAAATTTAGTTAGTTGCATTTAATAAATCCATATGACCAATTTTGAGTCAATGGAATAGTTTAGAAAGTTAGGGAATGCATAAAAACTATAGTTTGAAATTTGAATTTCAAATTCAAACGGTCATATTAGTTTTGGAGGGAAAGTAGTAATTTGGTATTTGTTTGATTAAATAAACCTTTGTAACCAACTTGGTCGGTTGGACAGGTGCATATAAGCCTATTTAAGTTGTAATGAACATATGCAAGACATGAATCATTATTGGTACGGAAAAAATCATAGAAATTGTATAGAACAACAATCATACTTTCCTCTGCATCAATTAAAAAAATAAAAAATAAATGATACTTATACATACAATGGGGCTCTCTGTGCGAATGAAAATCCCTGATGATCTAGGACGCCGAATCTGTACAGGCTCATCGTCAGTAGCCACACCCTATATACAATAAATAATGTAATTAAATGAGAATACCACAAACATTTTACAAGAATGCATCAATATTTAATCAATTAGAAAACATCTAATTACCTTTCCTTTGTCAATGCATGCTGGCTCACCCCCCGCACTTTGTCACCCCGGGGCAGGTGGTCTCTGCAAGATAAAAGAAAGATTAGCAACCATATATGCTACAATATCAAATAGGAAAAAGAAATGCGAACACAACATAATGTACCGTAGATGTCTCAAGGCCAAATGAAATGGCCGAGAGTGTAGCATCATCTATCTATCTGAGCTCCTCCTCGGTCATCAACTAAACATGAATGAAGATCACATACATGTAAAAGTTAGTATGGCTTAAAAATTAAAATTACTCTATTATAAAAATTAACTTTAAATAACATATGTCATAACAAAAAAATGTATACACGTACCGACATCGAAGGAGTCCATGCCTCTACATTCCCCTCCTCTCTCGCATCAGGTTCTGTAGCCTCTGCACGTGCATCTGGTGTATCCTCGTCTAATTCAAAATGATGCTCAGGAAGATCACCTATGGGACCCAGGCAAATATTCTTGCATGTAATGCAAGTGTGAGGCACACAAATGTGTGATGAGCTAGCCGATGATGAACTGGCACCAACATCATCAACACGAGGAGGCAAGACTGACCTAGCCTGAGATATCATTAGGCTACTCAGCCTATGAATGGCTTTGATGGTCTAAGAGCTAGCCTCTGCCATAATATCTGGATGCTGCACTCGAGGAGGGGGGGAGATATCAGGGGGGGGGACAAAAGTGTCAAGTTTCTTCCGCTGGGAAGAGGGTCTATCCTGAGGAGTTCCTAGTCCTAAGCCCATGTTGGGCTTCATGCTCCAATAGTTCACTTTAAGTTTCAACACAAATTCTGCATATAATTTTTTAAGGAAATAAAATGGTATGTCTAAATTGCCATGTGGAGGGATATCAAAGACCATCCACCAACGGTCCCAAAAATTTGCATGTATGGTGTCATTTGTGCACCATTTAATCAATAGTTTGGTTTTTTTTGGGTCAACTGGTATACCCGTTTTTGGGTTAGCAAAAAGGCTTGCCAAATCGTCTTTGGTTATGTTGAGGGCCGTGACCTCATCATAATCCAAACCATCATCAAACATCTGGTGCATTTCATCACGCCAACGAAGAGTGGCATTTTGTTGGTTTGTAAGAGTTTCAATGTTATCCACTATGGTGTTTAACGTGGATAACATAGGAGCCAGTGCAGGTACATTATTGTATGTTCTATGCAAACCTCTCAACTCAGTGAGATTTTCATTTATCAAATCCTCGATTCGAGGAGGGTTTTGAGGAGGTAGAGGATCATTTGGTGTACGGTTTTGTGGGGATACTGGATCATTTGGTGGTGGGTTGCGAGGAATATTATTCCCTGCCTCAGTGTCATCATTTTGATCAGCCATTCCTATTGAATTGCAAAATGTAATATATATTAAAAAAAAATCTAAATTTTAACCATTTTTGTCAAAAAAACCCTAGATTCAACTAAAACAAACAAAATCTTGTTAAAATTTATTAAATTTAGGTTAAAAATGAGTCAGGGGGGGGGGGGGGGGGGAAACATACCTGATATCTGATATCCGATTTGCTATCTGATATTCGATTTATTATTTGATATCCGATCTGACTGGCCCAAATTCGCATGAAAATAAGGGCCGCGGGTCTGTGATTTTGTGTTTAATCCATGCATAGGTATCGGATATCCGATATTATAATATATATAATATAACATATATATTATATTTTATATATTTTTATATTATATTTTATATTTATTATATTAATTTACTATATATTATAATATAAAATATTATTATTATACTATATTATTATAATTTATAATATATTATACTTTTTTATTATATATTATATTATAAGATATTACTTTTTAATATTATATTATATTATATATATATATTATATTACATTACTATATATTATAATATATGAAATATTATATTATATTATTATAATATAATATGTTATTATAATATTATTATTATAGTATAATAATTATTATAATAATAATATTAAATAATAATAATATTATTATAATATAATAGTATGATATATTATTTAATATTATTATTATTATTTTATATCAATAATAATAATATTAAATAATATATCATACTATTATATGATTTTAATTATTAGTCGGATATTGGATTTAAAATCGGATATCCGATATGATATCGGATACTGATAAGGCTTGGCTTAACCTTCCAGGTTTGGTTCCTGGATAGGTAAAAAAAAGTCAGAGCGGATTTTGAAGCACTTTTAGGCGTCTTCAAACTCTTTTTTTTTCACATCGTCACTTTTTGGCACACCATGATCCTGCACATACCCTCAAAATTGCATTAAAATCACCCCCAAGAATAACTTCATGAGAGTTTTGAAGCTGAATTAACATTGCTAATTTATCCCAAATTTTCAACTTGTCTTGAGTAGAGGTAGGACCATAAAAATTAATCAAAGTAAAAGAAACATCAAAATCTAACACCTCCAACATTTTCCAATTTGTGTGTTGTTGAATAAGATGTCCTTGTATTGTTAATGGTTTCCATAGAACAACAAGACCACTAGAAGCTCCGATCATGGGAGAATGCACTAAGAACCACCTTGGCCATTTTTCCAGGGCTTTTTGAAATATATCTTGTGATAATTTTGTCTCTTGTAACAACACAATATCAGCTTTCATGGATTCAATAAACTAGTGAATCTTGCTTCTCTTGTTAGAGGCATTTATGACTCTAACATTCCATGAGATAGTTTTCATTATTAACAAGGAGAACAATTTTTTCTCCTTGCCACTCACTTGTTAACAAATTTGTCATCTAATGTGGTTTGAATACTTGAGGCAATCTCAATTCTAGTCTTTGATCCCTTAGGACGCCCTCTTGATTTGGGTGTCTTGGAAGTCTGTAGTTGAAGAGAGGGAGACTGAACAATTGAGAAAGTTTGATGAAGATCAAAACTATTTGGATTATTTTGAGAATGAGATTTAGATTGATCTTTGTTTGCCTCAGAATGGTTTTGACATTCAAGTGTAAACATACTTAACCAATTTCACTATACATGTTGAGTACACTTTGTATGCCAAGCCACAATGTGTGCCAAGTCAGATTTCCAATAGGTGTTGAGTGACTTCAGGTGCCGAGCATCATACAAGTACCGAGTGATATATAGGTGTCAAGTCACATTTGATGTCGAGCAAGTCAGAACACTATATATGTCGAGAGAACTAAAACTATACATGTGCCGAGTAAGACATAATATAATAGGTGTCGAGTAATCTAGGATCAAACATGTGCCAAGACTAGTAGTCTAGTATGTGTCGAGTAACTCAGAATCAACATATGAGTTTTTTCCCTCAAAAACTTAGATGTAAACCATTTTTGGAGCTGACATGGAAGGATTTCAAAGGATAACAAGGATAAGGATGAATCTTTTACATTTTCTATGTAATCAGCATGCAACCAATGAGAAAAATGGAAGGAATGAATAAGAATTCAAGATTCAATATGGATCATAGATCCATAGCTAACCCTAAGTCTTCACAATCTTTAAAAGGAGGAAAAAAACCCCATTGTATGTGTGGAAGAGAATAGTGTATGGGAAAACTATAGTGAAATTCAGTGTGAAGTGTGAACAAATTAGAGGAACAGAGCAACAATTACATATCTAGTTGATTAGAATAGTACAAGGGACACGATCAGATATCAAACCTCAAAGGATCAAGATCAGATTGATTAGATCAAGTTCCTTAAATAAGCAATTGAAGATTGTAATCAATCAGGTCAAAGGTTTCTAATACTTTCTAGCCATTGTATTAGACAATGAAAACCCTATGTTGATAGGTTAGCCTAACAAATATTTTGTAGATCCTTTAAAGAGGTGATTAAAGCCTTTAATAGGGTGACACTTCATGTAAAGTGTTTGTAAATCCTTTAACCAGGTCACTATTGACACGGTGTAAAGCCTTTAATAGGGAAGACCATTAGAAGTGGTCAAACAATTATTGCTGCAGTGATTTTGTGGGTATCATGCCCACCCCAATTTTACCTTCTTATGCCTGGAGGGTTTCTAGTTTACCAAATTCTTGGTGTCATGTGTTGATGCATACTTTTATTTCATATTTGTTTAAATGTTTATATGCATGCAGTTTACTTTCAGTTATGTGTATAAAAGGATTTAAAAGGATGAAAACTAGTTACTTTTGCACCCCCCCTCTCAGAAGTACTCTTCCCATTTTGAATATTTAAATAATTTGTATCAAAAAACTAATTCTCACAAGGAGAAGCCTAATAGCTTAGAGAAAAGGTTTGAAGATGGATGTCTTCGAACTTGGGAAGATCATAGACAATCAGGTGATTGATGTGCATCTTGCTCTACACAAATTGGAAGAAGCCAGAGAAGAATTGAGAAAGTCCTTAAAAAGAAGGAAGGATATAGCCATAGCTGAAAATGACATACACTAGAAGGAGATTGATACCACACAAGTGTTTTCCAATGGATATTTTAAGGAATTTGATGCAACAATAATTAAACTGATGGAGAAAAATAGAGCACAAGCTGAAGAAATCAGAATACTCAAGCTTGAACAAGAATCACAAGCCATAATGCTTTGTGAAGTGATTGAATAAAAGAAGAGAGCCATTGAAGACAAGGCCATGATAGAAGATGACAAGAGAAATCTAACTGATTGACTGGAGTAGAAGACAATTGATTTTGAAAGAATCTCAAACATGCAGTTGGACACCTTGAGCCAGATGATGAATGCTCACCATGAACTAAACATGAAGGACATTGAGATCTCCACTCTAAAAATAAAAAATGAACAATTACAGAATGAGTTGAAGAGAGAAAAGGAGATAACATAGAGCTTCAACAAATCAAGTGAAGCCATCAAGCACTTTGAAAAATTGTTGAAATCACCAAGATCCAACAATGACACATTAGGACTTGGTTACACCAGCACTGAGCAAGGAGAATCATCCAAGACTATAGAAGAAAGGAATAAAAAAGGTAAGAACACTAAACCTACTTGTCATTTCTATGGTAAAAAGTGAAATACCTCTAATGTGTGTAGGAGCAAGAATGGTCATTAGCATGATAAGCCTAAGAAAGTAAGCTTTTGTCACAAGTGCAAAAAATAAGGACATCAAACACATGAATGCAGAACCAAGACCAGGAGGACACAAAGATTTGAAGGTCACTGCTACAACTATAAAAAATATGGACATAAAGCTTTTAAATGCAGATCAAAGCCTATGTGGACACCTAATAAGCCTACAAGAGGAAACAACCATGGTCATCACTACAACTGGGATTACAACACCAGGTCTAGCTATCACTATTGTCAAGAGCATGGACACATTCCAAAAAATTGCATAAGGACACATTTTAGAGGAAATTACAGCAGATTGTTAAGTCAAACTACATGTTCTAGTTTCTTGAAAATTGGTCATATCAGCAGGGATTGTCCAAAAAAGTCAAAAACACCCAAGATAGAAGTCAACAAAGGAAAAGAGAAGGTTGGTGTTGAATAAATAAGAGGGAAAATGAACAAGACTTGGAAGAAGTAAGATGAGTGTAGCACATCAAATGGAGAGATCACATCACCCAAAAGGTCAAGTGATCACATCTCATCCAACTAAGCATGAATAGGTGTATGAGACTGATATACAAAGTTATATCATACATTAGTCCCCAGAGAAAGAATTATTGCAAGGAAGAAATTTGCATGAGCAAAGATGCCAAGACAAAATTTAAAGTTTTTGCAAATACTACGAAACTATCCTCAGATGCTAAGTAAAGCTCCAATGGATGCCAAGTTTCTAATAGCAACCGAGTTGATAGTTGAAGCTAAGTGAAATACAAATCTAATGGAAGCCAAGTAAATAAAATACAATGGGAGCTAATTCATGGTGAAACCTTCAAGTGCTGAGTTTACAGCTGTATGCACTAAGCATTTAATGCTAGGTTTTGAATCATATAAGGTTGAATTTCACTCATTTTTATGCCATTAAAAAATAGAGCAAAGATAAGAAGAGTGAAGAAGCAATCAAGTAGCAACCTAATAGCCATTTGCATAGATTTCAACAATAATTAAGCACAAACTCATTGATTTAAAGGTATTTATTAGGTGCCGAGCTATGTAATGTTAAAAAGTTTGTTACATATTTAAACCCTAATTTGGTAAAATGGCATCAAGCTCCAAAAAACCCAAAGGAAAAGAGAGTCATGAGGTTCAATTAGTCAACAATGAGGTCAATCAACCTGAGTTCAAACCCATTTTTGAGGTTTCGTATAAGAATGACCCAGCCAATGCTTTATCCGTTATCCCATCCAAAGTAGTCATGGTGCAAGATGTGAGAAAGTGTTATAACTAAAAAATTGGCACCATAGGTGATCTTGAAATCTTCCAAGCCTATGAAAAACTATGTGAAAATAAGATTCTAAAGGAGAAATTCTAAATGGTCGAGAAAAAAGTTTTGACCAACGCCCTAGTTTACCCTACAGGTGTCAAAACTGAATGGATATGAATTTTCCTCAGTAGAATTCACACTGGATGTTTATGGTTGGAGATAGGACTAGTAAAGATTACAAAAAGGATGGTTATAGGTTTCCCAACCCTAGATCAGTCGAAGACTCTATGTAGTGATTCCAAAGAGATCATTGAAAAGAATACAGGTGCCAAATGGAATAAGAGGGGTATGCCTATTGACACTGTAACTGATCCTCTTCTAGCTTTTTCTTTGAGAATAATATCTGAAAAATTCTATCAATCTAGTAGATTGAACAGTGTGCCATGCATAGCTATTGATGTAGCCTACAAATTAGTAAAGAAATATCACACATATGATCTATTAGAACTAATGTTACAACAATTAAATGAAAACCTAGGAGCAATAAGGAGATCAAAAGGTATTGAATGCAAATTTGGTTGAGTTCTTATGTGTATATTATTTTATGTTATGGAAGAATTTCCTTCTATTGGAAAGGTGAATTGGAATCCTAACAAAAGTGAAATTGCATAAATCAATGAGTTCATTGATCAGATGGGTTACAATTTTGAGGCCCAAATGACAAGGTATTTTGAGGATCTTAAGAAATACATGAAGCAAAGGGTGAGAATACCAGTTTCCCTAGTAAAAAGAAACATCAATGACATATGCTTCTTGGTTGACATTGACAAATCTACATCTAGGCAAAAATACCAAGAGTAAGATGGCTAAGGAAATTGGGATATGAGCTTGATATAGATGAAGCCTCAACAACAATCACAACATTGCTTGTAGAAGAGATAGATAAGGTAGCTCCGCACTTTGGCACATATGATTTTGTCAAATCAAAAGTTAAAATTAAATTGAAGATAGCCTATATTATTAAGAGGAAAGATAAATTGGTAAAGAAGATAAAGAAGAATTTTGGAGCAAATATTGAAGAAGAAGTAGGTGGTGAAGAAAAAGAAGAAGAAGAAGAAGAAGAAGAAGAAGAAGAAAGAGAAAGTGAAGAAGAAGAAGAAGAAGGAAAAGGCCCAATGGAGTTGACCCAAGACTTAGGAGAAGACAAGGAGGAAGGTGCCGAAGGAACAAGAAGCCAAGGAAGCACCTACACCTATCAAAAAAAAGAAAAGAAAGGCTAAAACTTAGCATCCAACTCAACCCAAACCTAAGAAAGTCACTAAGCCTGCACAAGCCAAGCCAACACCAGCAACAAGAGCTAGTACAAGTGCATCAACAAAAAAGGCCAAGGAACAATCAAAAGAGAAGAAGAAGGCCATTGATGAAGTAACAAAGAAGAGAATAAAGTATGTGGCATAGCTAGATACTGATGATGAAGAAAGAACATAATTAGAGGATATAAACTAATTTGGAGTGGTAAGTCATCCTCCCAAATTTGCCTTATACAAAATTTGTGAAAATGTTCGGAATGTAGACCTAAATGACTTGAAAAACATTGATTTCAATAAGCTTAGTAGAGAAGAACAAAATAAAATAGAGGAATCTATATATTCCATGATGGTTGAATTCAAAAATACACCTCTAGTTCTAGACAATACCATGTCTAAAGAGCTATATGAAATAATTAAGAATAAATGGCATTATTGTCTAAAAATGGAAAAGGAGATCAAAGAATCTACCTTAGCTCAAGTAAAGCCTAACATGAAAAAGGGTGAAATAAAAAAGGCTAATAAGAAACATGGTGGAAAATTTGCACCTAAGTATAGAGCCTTCAGCATCCTACAAAACAAGATTGAGGATGTAGTGAATAAATCCACACACTTGTGGAAAATAATTTATAAGATAACTGATGACAAGGATGAGGAAACAAATAAGGCAAAAGCTAGTGCCAAGGAAAAGAAAATAGAAGAGAAGAAAGGAGAAGAAGAGAAGGAAGCAATAGCAAGAGTAGATGAAGAAGAGAAGAAAGGAGAGGAGGAGAAGCAAGAGGGAGGAATAGCCAAGGAAGATGAGGAAAAGAAAGAAGAAGAAGAGAAGGAAGAAGAAGAAGACAAGGGAATAGGTGAGGAGGAAGAAACATAAAAGGAAGAAAAAAATATGGCAACATCTAAAAAAAAGCAAGAAGAGCAACAGAGTGTGCAAGACACACAAATGCCACCTCCTAGCCCTCCTCATATAGCCATCACACCTACAAACACAATAATTATTAAGGATGTTCCTGACAATTCAGCTCAAAACATCAATCCCCTAACTGCATAAGATCTCTCTAAGATCCTTCACCAATCCACTCTATAGGCATAGTTATGCACAAACCTTGTATTGGTGAGTGTAGATGAACTACAAAAGGTAGTAGTAGAGCCAAAAAGAGAAAAGGTGAAACCAAAGGAACCACCTTTCACCTACATAGCTACTAGCAATAAATTTTGATGCTTCCACCACCTATAATAGCAGATGACACCACACAGAAGGAAAATGCACTAGAAGGAAAGTCAGATGAGATGGAGGATACATCAAAAGAAAAGGAGTAGGCCACCATAGAAACATTGGTAGAACTACCAAAGATAGGCACTCCAACAAAGACCCTTCAGAAGCTAAGCACTGAATCCATTCCTTAGCAAATCTCAACTCTAGGCTTGAGCTCAATTAGAGTGGCCAGGGTACTTCACTATGGAGACCTTGAGTTAGATGAAGACATTGTAATACCTGCTTATGACTCCAAGACTATCAAAACATTAGATAGAAGGAAGAGGCAGGAAATACTTAGAAAAGAGTATAAACACAAGCAAGCACTACATGAGATCAAGGACATCTTTATGGATGCCTTCAGCTTGTAGTCACCAGATGAAACAAAGCCCATAATAGAACAACTATTTGATATAGTTGACCAGGTGACTAGTGAAGACCAGGATACAAATGTTAAATTTATTGAATGGTCTGAGAGAAAATTTCAAGGGAAAGTAAATGAGAAGATATCAAGTGGTATAAAACTTGAACAGGTTGAGTTGGCTAAGAAAATTGAGAAGGTCAAAGCTGTACTTGAGAACATTTTCTCATTGTATAAGAAGTTGTGTGATTTTTCCAACTTCACACAAGAGACAAATCAAAGGATATTGAGCTTGGAGAGAAATTTGAAGATTTCTAGCGTGCAACTACCAAGAGATCCAGCTCAAAGTGAGAAGCATTTTTCCCAATCACTTCACACTCAAAGAGAGTTAGCTACATTAGCTAGTGAAGAGACCGATATAAAGGTCAAATTGGTGCAAATTCAATCCTCTATCACCCCACATTTGGAAGTCCTCCACAAGGAGCAAGTATATGTAGAAATAGTTCTAAAGAAAGATCCTAATCTTTATACACTTCATGGACTCTACACCTTGTTGCAAAGACTATCATCCAACACAAATCACTAGAAATTGCTTTGGAGAATTGGGATGTAGCTCTGAAAATAACAATGGAGGTAAATAGTAACTTTTTGGCTAAGTATGGTATTACTCCTTAGAACCCTTTGACATTAGTGTCAAAAAGGGGGAGATATATGTTTTAGGGGAGATATAAGGGAGATATAATATTTTGATGAAGATATAACTAAGGGGGAGCATACTATACATTTTGATTACATTCTTTCATTCATTTTGAGAACTAAAAAAAGAAAAGTTTGTAGATAGGCAAAATGCAAGAATTCCATAGCTCTAATAGATCAGATAAATAACATAGGTATAGAATATAGGTATAGGGAAAAAGACAAAGAGTATTAGGCATATTAGCATAGAATTTGGTTTCAAGAATGAATAAGGCACAATCAGCTCAAGGGGAGTTATAAGGTATATTGCTCCTTATAAAATTTTGAACAAAATTGCATATATGCTGAGCAAAATGAAAAATGTACTCATAAGGTCAATTCAATAATGCATAGTTAAGTGTTTTTGACACTCATGTCAAAGGGGGAGATTTTTGGCCTTAGAATGGTTTTGACATTTGAGTGTCAACACACTTAACCAATTTCATTATGCATGCTGAGTACATGTTGTATGCCAAGCCACAGTGTGTGCTGAGTCAGATTTCCAACAAGTGCCGAGTGACTTCAAGTGTCAAGCATTATACAGGTGCCAAGTGATATATAGGTGCTGAGTCATAGTTGATGCCGAGAAAGTTAGAACACTATATATGCTGAGTGAACCAAAACTATACATGTGCCAAGCAAGACAGAATGTAATAGGTGCTGAGGAATCCAAATCAAACATGTGCCAAGCACCAGCAGTCTAGTATGTACCGAGTAACATAGAATCAACATATGGGTTTATGACCTCAAAAACTTAGGTGTAAACCATTTTTGGAGCTGACATAGAAGGATTTCAAAGGATAATAAGGATAAGGATGAATCTTTTACATTTCCTATGCAATCAACATGCAACCAATCAGAAAAATGGAGAAGGCATGCAACCAATGAGAAAAATGCAAGGAATGAGAGGAATTCAAGATTCAATATGGATCATAGATCCATACCTAACCCTAAGTCTTCACAATCTTTAAAAGGAGGAAAAAAACCCCATTGTATGTGTGGAAGAGAATAGTGTATGGGAAAACTATAGTGAAATTTAGTGTGAAGTGTGAAAGACTTAGAGGACTAGAGCATCAATTAAATATCTAGTTGATCAGAATAGTACAAGGGACATGATTAGATATTAGATCTCAGAGGATCAAGATTAGAGTGAGCAGATCAAGTCCCTAAAATCAACAATTGAAGATTGTAAGCAATTAGGTCAAAGGTTTCTAATGCTTTCTAGCCATTGTATTAGATAGTGAAAACCCTATTTTGATAGGTTAGCCTAACAACTATTTTATAGCCCCTTTGAAGAGGTGATTAAATCCTTTAATAGGGTGACACTTCATGTAAAGTGTTTGTAAATCCTTTAACGGGGTCACTATTGACATAGTGTAAAGCCTTTAATAGGGTAGGCCTTTCATAGGGCAGACCATCAGAAGTGGTCAAATAATTATTGTTGCAATGATTTTGTGGGTATCATCCCCACCCCAGTTTTACCTTCTTATTCCTGGAGGATTTCTGGGTTACCAAATTATTGGTGTCATGTGTTGATGCATAATTTTATTTCATGTTTGCTTAAATTTTTATATGCATGTAGTTTACTTTCAGTTATGTGCATGAAAGGATTTAAAAGGATAAAAAATAGTTACTTATGATTCACCCCACCCCCCCCTCAGAAGTACTCTTCCCATTTTGAATATTTCAACAATCCTTGTGAGTCTCATGTTCCCTCAAAATTTTTTCTTCAAGTTGAAAGTCCAAATTATCTACCACTTGTTGGAAAATGCAATCCTGAGAACTATTTGGAATATTCTAAGATTGAGAATTAGATTGATCCTTGCAAATCTCAAGTTTCCTCAAAGTTGTCTCTTCAAGTTGAAAATCCAAATTAACTACCACTTGTTGAAAAATGCAATCCTCATCACCTAATGGATCTTGATCAATGTGGGATTCTAGAAATGAAACCTTTTTCTCCACTTGACATGTAGTTTCTACAAGTTCTACAATCTTACAACTAGAGGCTTTCTTCAAGGTTATTTGACTATTCCAATACTAAAATTCTTTGAGCAACACATCAAGATCATTATTTTCCTGATTTTCTATATTGAGTCCTCCTTCCTCAGCTATACCAAATATTATATTATTAGAAATTGTAGATACAATTTGATCTTTGATTTGAAGAGTTTTCCAATCAGCATACTGGCTCTTAGAAAGAACATTCCTTGTTTTGTGACAAACTAGTGGCAATTCTGAATGTGATTGCTCCAAGCCATCCAAATCCAAGTAATGCAAAGAACACTTTAGTTATGGGGGATCATGAAATCCCTTCAGTTTAGCTAACAAGTATTGGATAAAAGGCAAGACCAATTGTAGAAACATAGAAAGTTTGATTGTTGTGGAAGAAACTAAACTCTAGTTTTCTACTAGAGGAGTGACAAACTGAGAAGAAGCCATAATATCCATATTATAGATCAATTCTAAATGAACTTTGTGCACACATAAATTAGGGTCTGTATTATAATTTGGGTAGACTTCTTATATGTCATGAACTAAATGTTGGCATTGAGTATTAAATTGACCCAGTCTATCTTGAAACTTATGAACTATTTGCTCATTCTATATTGTGATTGACTGATCCCATAAACCCCATTGAGAATTTATATCTAAATGAGAAGGAAGAGGTTGCTACATATCTAACAACAAACAAACTCTCACTTCCAAATATGGGCGATCATAAGGTATAAGATCATCTTTGAGGAAGATTCCTGACTTGTTAGCAAAGATTTTGATAATCTGAGGATCCCTAAACTTGAGAGGTAAAGAGGGAAAGGAAATGAAGTTTAGTATTAAGGGGATTTTAAGAGATTGAGGTTTAAAGTTAGGAATTCAAATCATGGTAAAAAGCCTAGACCCACAACAAAACCAACCTTTTTGCTTATGCACCAGATCTTTAGATGCTTTTGAATCAAAAATAGCTAAAAAACATTTTTATTTATGAATCATTATAGAAAATATCCCTTAACTGTTGCCTAGACATAAGAGCTCGATCTTTAATAGTAGGAAAACGCAGAGAGTTAGAAGAAAACTTACCAATTAAAGTAGTTTTCTGAAGAAAATCAATAGAGTCTTATAGAATATGACTTGGAAGTTTGATCATCAACCTATCTATAGGTTGCACATGAGAATCATTTGAATTGGGGTCAAACACTTTCTTCTTTCTCCATACTTGGTGAGTTTTAGTTGGTTTGAAGGGGGCCCTAAGTGGATCTTGAGTAAAATTTTTAGGAACCGAGGCAACAAGAACTAATTTAGAACCTTCCATACTATAGGATTCATCATGAGAAACACAGTGCTGATTTGCATGGAGATTCACTATTTCCTAACCTGAATCCTTTTCCCTAGCTATGGTTGGTTGAGGTTGATATGGGGGACCTAGAGGAAAGCCTTGACAAATATCAAAAATAGTTTATTTGTCTTGATGACGACGATTAGAAATTTCATTAAATCCATTCTTTTGGCTTTGATTTGATTGACCCCTATTCACTAGAAATTTTGATTTGTTCCCATCCTATGACAAAGGTTTTTTAAGTCATTTTGAAGCTCACATTGATGATTCTCCTTTTTCAAATGTTGAACCATACCCATGTCATGATTTTACCCTAAACTCCTGCTGTCAGAGATCATGAAATCGAGGGTTAACAAAGAAAGGTTTAGCTTGCCAGACGAACATTTTCCTTCAAAATATTGAGTTTTCCCCTAAAAAAAAAAGAGTTTCCCTAAAATGGTAGCACTAGAATTAAAAATTATCATGATCCTTCATAGATGGCTACACGATGGGGGTTGAGGAAAAAATACTAGAGAGGGCATAAACTTGCTAGTTCAGACAAAAGGTATCTTCAAAGAATTGTTCAGGTCACTATTTGGAGTGAGAGTTTCCAAAAGTTCTTAAAAGAGGAATCTAGAGGTTATCAATCTAATGAAAGAATCTAAGAAATGAAATTAATGCCTTAGCCACATAGTTTAAGTGTGGTTAGGGTACGAAAAAAAAAGAAAAAAGGAAAGATGGTGTTAAGAACGAAAGATTCCAAAAGGTCTAAGAAAGGGGACACACCCTCCAAAATGGCCATCCAATATCTATATAAATCACTTCATCGAAGAATCAAATGGAAAGATGCAAGCTCTATGAAGCAGAATCCAAAAGATTACTCAAAAAATGCAAAAATGATAATCCAATAAGAGCCCTCTAAATGGGTTCTCTCATCTAGCTAGATAATGATTGATACACATGATCTAAGAGGATTCCTAATGAATGAACTGGTTGTGTAGAAGATTGCTTTCAAGTCACTAGAAGCTCATGATAGACTACACCTTAAAATGTCAAAGGAAACAAATACACTGTGCACACATTGAGCTTGAAGATTCAAGATTTTGAAGTTTTGACTATCAAGGAACTCGAAAGCTGTTTGAATTGCTTGGGATTTAATTTTTATTTGAAACATGTTAGAAGAATTCTTGTTGATGAAGAAAAGCCTTTTCTTTACTTTTTTTGGCACTATTTTTTCTAGTTTCACAATGCACACCCCATTTCTCCTAGAAAAATGGGGACTCCCTTGTAATTTTTTGTCTCCTAGATCCCTACTCTAGGGCCTAGGTCATTTTGGGACTCTTCACAAGTCTAGGTAAAACCTTAGACTTTGATTGGGTGAGTTTAGGATGCCATAGAAGGATAAAATTGAAAATTTCTAAGTGTTTAGTGCATAAATGCACAATAATGCACTATGCACATGTACACCTATCCGAGGTGCACAGGCGTGCTAAATGTGCAAGTGCACACTTGTCTCCCTTTGGAGATGCACACTTGTGAACATGCATAGTTGCACACCTCCAAAGGGTGTGGACATCAAGCCTGGGCCTAGATAAGATTGGGACTCCTCCACCCTTTCCTTATTGTTCTCATACACTCTTGATCTCCTGCACCTCCACACTTCCTAAGGTGCACTATACCCTGCACACAAAACAAGTGTTCAGAAACCAAAAGGTGCACAGATGCACACCTACTCAAGGTGCACATGTGCACAACTTTGTGCACATTAAAACCTAAAACATAAAAAATAATTAAAAACCTAAGGCATTAAGACTAGAAAAGGTGCGCACATGCACACCTATTCAAGGTGCCCATGTGTGCACCTTTTCTTTTTGAAAACTTAAGACCAAGCAACAAAAGCCTAAGGAAAGGCTCCCATTTGTGGGCCTCCCCAAGGCTCACACATGCACACCTTTTAAGTGCTTTCCAAATGAACATAAAAAATATAAGGGTGCACATATGTGAAACCCATCAAGGTATGCATGTGTGCACCCTTTTTGTACAATGAAAAAACATGGACTTAAGTCCCCCCTTGTACTTCCCACATGCATGTGCATAGTTTTGCACATGTACATTTGTGCACTATATAATGGTGCATAGGTGGGAAATTACACTAAAATAGTCTAAGTAAAACAAACATTAAGCATACTTGATGCACCTATAAGGGTGCACAAGGTGTGCTATGTTTCATTCTAGGGCTTTGTGGGGGGAACTTGACCATTTTGATTATTTTCAAGTGTTTTGGGTTAGATTTTCTATCAATTAGGGTGTATTTTGGGTTAAATTTTTATCTCTCTAGACTAATGTATTTCCATTTTGTGTAGATAAAATGGTGTCTTCATCATCCTCAATTGTAGAAAATATTACTTCCAAACCTATAGTGTTTAAATATCAAGGTAGTCCAAGGAATTCATGCTTTTAGGATGAGCAAGCAAAAGTTAGAGACATTGAACTAGGCCATATTGAATGGAACACATTCTTATGCATTTGTAACAAGCCCAAAGAGAGATCTATAATGGTGTTAGCACTTATCTAATCAAGGTTTGTAAATGCAGCATCCCATCCTATATCAGTGCAATATTCAGAACTCATCATGGCCCTCAAGGAGAACTATGTCATGGAAGAAAAGGTTGTTAAGAGTGTCATAGGTGAGATAGTCGTAGACCTTTGACCTTAAAATATTGAGAAAGTCTTTCACCTCCCTAGAGATGATCAGTATTTACAAATATCCAATGAGGGAGAAGAAAGATGGTATTGATAGAATGAAACGGAAGCCAAAGAGATAATGCAATCATTATTTTTGATTGATAGAACACTTGTGGGCCACAGAATCAGCAAGATAGACATGATGAAAGAATACATGAAGGATGACATGGGATACACCATTGTGCTTTTAAGTAAATTCACAGGCCTACTAACAACTATACATCTTCATATTTGGATGGTCCATTTCATAGAAACTATTATAATTGCCGAGCTACCAATTGACTGGGCCAAGATGATGAGTGATAACGTGGATGAGAAACTTGTAGTTGTTAAGGCTAATCCTAAATTTTGCATCACATCATATTTGGTGTACTTATTGGTGGAAAGGATTAAAAAATACCTAATAATTTACAAATGAGGTAACATGCAAGATGCTAACACATGACCTTATGTGGTATATCCTAAACTAGTAAAGAAGAAACTCTTAGATAAGGAGCAAATAATACATGATAGTGAATGATGGTTTTATATTTGTGATCATCCAATTTATAGAGGGTGATTATGCTAAAAGGATGTCAGTAGAGGTAGTAGCAAGGATAACAAAAATTGGTGCCTACTGCATCCAGTTTAAAACATTCACTTAGGAATCTATCAACATCAAGCAAAAATAAGACATCATGACATTCAATTTAGAATGGGATCAATATCCCTTAGAATACTACAACTCCCCTCAACTTTATTTTGATAACATAGGGAGGGTCAAATATCTAGTAGGGAAGTAGTTTGTTCATGAAGATGTACTGGAGGATCACTAGATGAATTCCATAGATGACTGTTATGTCCAAATTACTTATTATTGTAAGATGAATCTATATTTAGCAAATAAATAACTTAAAATGAAGATCCTACTCAAGGCTATCAAGAAAGACACAAAATATGTCTTAGATCCACTATACAATAGGGACAAAATTTATGAAAGAATAATAATGAATGCAGAGATTGGAAGGGTTGAGAATGTGGACATCAACAACAAAGCCTACCATATAGTTTGACTAATGAGGGAATGTATCAAGAAACCTTTCAAACTTGATCTAGAAATGGTTCATCAGCAGGAACGAGAAGTTGAGTATTTTGAGGTAGATAGAGGAGTAAAGAGGAAGAGAAAGGATAAAGATAAAACAAATCAAGCTGAAGAACCTCAACAACCAAAGCAATATCTACCACAAGTGGAGCCTCAAGATGAGCATAGAGCTCAAGTCCAAGAGATTGAGCAAGTACCTCCATGAGGAGAGGAAAAATAATAAGAAGAGGAAGCACAAAGGGTGCCACCAACTCATCAAGATGAATAAGCCTCCTCCTTAGCTCCTAAGAAGGTGAGGATTGAGTCCACTATGGGAGGGATACGTAGGAGAAAATCACTGGAAAATGAATACCCCTCCCCCACAAGTTCTTGAGACCATCCCTAAAGCTATTGCAAAACAAAAAGAGGATGAATAGATGGATTATGTTCCCTTAAGCCAGAGGACTCACCCATCTAGGGTGACAAAAGAAGAAAGAAGAAGAAGCTCCACTATGATGCTACGATGTTGGAAATATGGTTAGTTAGATGTCTTGTTGTTTGTCATTTATGACAACATATACTCAGCGTTTCATTTATGCATACAAAGATAGAAAATTATCTAAGTATTAGATAGTTTGCAATAGAATAGAGTATAGATCTTAATGGTATGAACATTGCATAAAGAGTTAGCTTATGCACAATTGAGGAAAGATCTGTTACATTATCATGATGACATGCACCAGTGCGCAAGGTATAAGTAAAGATCTTATCTTGTGTAGATAATGGGGAAGTTGTGTGGTTAGATGTAACATGCGAACTATTGTGAGAACTATCTATGAGCCTTATGCAATGCGAAGTCTAATGTAATATTAGAATAAGTGTGAGTTACAATAGCAAAGAAAAGTACTATATGTATACTTATTTTGTGAAGGAACTCAATTGTGTAATTGCATGTTATGGTAGTGGGCTCTTCTTGCATACATTGTAATTGATTTACTAACTCCTAACAAAATTGAGGATTCTAACAAGGACTCAAGACACTATATGTACTTCATAGACTCCTAAAAAGGTCAATATCCTTAAGATGATCCTTTTGTATAGTGAATCACCTAGTGGTAATCATCCCCACTGGGTTTTCCCTTGGCCAGGGTTTCCATAGTTAAAAAATAATGGTGTTATGAGTTCTCTATGTGCATAGTTATATTTATTGTTCAACATTGTTGGTTTACTTTTATATACAAGTTATAAAGTAATTAGCAATATTCAGTTGTGGGAAAAAGTTAGTTAAATACCAATTCACCCCTCCCCCCCAGTATTATCTATTTCTAACAATTGGTATGAGAGCCCAGTTACTTTGAAGAGGCTTAACAACTTAAGTAAGATCCTAGTGAATATGGAACTGTTAAAGAATAATCTTGAAGAAGCTCTTGAATAGATTGACCTTCTTACTAAAGAAAGAGATAACTTGAAAGATAGATACAAAGATACAAAAGTCTACATTGGAAAACTAAAATATGAAATTGATGATCTTAAAACTAGCAAAGAAACTTTTGTGTAGATCAATGTTAATGATGATACAAAAAATATAAAGAAATAGAATGAGATCTTGAAACATGAGTTAAAAATTATTGAATTAAAGTTGAGTCTTAAGGTTAGTGGCAATAAGAGTGAGCCTAATCTAAAATCTAAAAATGTAGAACTTAGATCGCAGTTGAGTCAAGTGATATCTAAATTAGACTCTATTAAGATAGAGCATGTAGAGTTGGAAAAATACAACATCATTGTGAAAGGAGAATTGACACAAGGAAAATAGCAATTAGAGAAAATTTATACAAGGTCTAAGAAAATTGATGAACATATATTTCATCAAAGACATTCTTATGATAAGACATGCCTTGGATATCGTCTTGGACAGAAGTCAATAAAGAAAGATGAGAGTAGGATAGAAATAGATCCTATAGTAGATATTCCTAAAGAAAAGTTCAAATGGTTTGATGAAGTTGAAAGAGTTGAACTAATAGAGAAATTTATTGTACCTAGAATAACAGAGCAAGTTGAATAACCTAAGCAAGAATATTCATCCAAATAAGTAAGACATGAGTTTAGAGGTAGATGCTATACATGTAATGAAGTTTGGCACATGATGAGAGATTGCACAGGTAAGTCTTTCAAACCTATTACTAATTTCTATTGTTATAATTGTCATGGTTATGGAAATAAGGTAGTAGAATGTAAGAAACCTAAGTTTGTTGATTATAATGAGAATAGTAGAATGTTTAGGAATACTAACCTTGTAGGTAATAGAAGAAGTAGATCTCAAAGAAGATCTAATGATGGAGAGAAACCTTATTGTGAAAGAAAGTAGTTTGTTTGTTACAAGTGTAACAAACCTGGACATATTGCAAGGAATCGCAAAGCACCTAAAAGTCAAGATGGAAAAAATTAGAGAAGGAATGCACCTGTATGTCAATTATGCAATAACTTTGGACACACATCAAGATTCTGTAGAATGGATTAGAAGAAATTTAATAAAAAACCCTAATTAAAGAAGGAACAACAACAAAGATAACAAAAGGAATGAAGATAGTTAGAAAGAGGCAGTCAAAGAATATGTTGAGGAATTCAAAGAAGCATTTGTTAAGGCTAGCAATCTAGAGAATTCACATGTAGTATTAGAAGAGAAATTATTTGATGCATCTAATGGAAAGACAAAGTCATAGATTATTTGTGACTCAAATTGTTTGAATTAAGCTGCTTCAACAACAACAAAGCATTAGTGGTCATAACTAATGCTAGAGAGTTTGTTAGAGATTGCATCTTTAATAGAAGGTAGAAGACATAGAGAGAAAGCTATGGTTTAGTGTACAAGTCTTAATGTGATTATAGTTAGCAGAGATAATATTCTAAGTTTGTGGTAGATACACATTTAATGCATAGTCTATTTTGAAATTATTTAAGGATCACGAACAAGATTTGATGTACCATTTTTTCATGTGAAGTGTCTTGAGCAATTTGACAACAATTGAAGTCTGAAGCAAGTTTGTGAAGTCTAAAAGTTGCAGAAGCCCTAAATATGGAATTGAGGTATTTTATAGTGTATTGAATCTAATATCTTGAAGTATTTTATAGTTTTAAAGGAATGGTGAGTCAAAGAGTGTATGATGTTAGTGATAGACCAAGATATGAGTTCAAGAAACTCCATTTTATTATTATTAGATGATCTTGTAGGCACATTTTCACAAGTTCTAGAAAATGTGTTATATGTGGGAGACATAAGAAATTACATACATTGCAAAATTGAGAGCATAGGTGATGAGGAAATTCACAAGGATTTAGGTAAAATATGCAACAGTGACTTAACCTTGAAGCCTAAGTTTGTACACATTAAAGAATTAAATTTGGTGAAGTATATGCTCTACACAAAATTTGATAATCATGAGTGGACCCAAATTATTTTAAAGTAACTGATATGTTCTAGTTGGGTGATGAATAGATTGTCATTGACAATGACCTAATCCATAAGGTCACATGATTTAGCAATGAAGTTTGTAATCTTGTTATTGAGAAAATTGTTAGGAAATTAGTTGAGATTAACTTGAAAACCAACTTTGACAGAAGAAATATGAGAGTCAATCCTATTTAGGATAAAGGAGTTAAGTTTTTAGCTAAGATTTTGGACTAAAAATTTAACCATGGATCAATGCTTAACTCTGCACTAGTGGATTTCTTCATATAGAATATGTGACGGCTATTAAAAGGAGGAAAGTGAATTTATGTGAGATTTTAAGATTGTAACTAGTGGATAATATTGCAAAGATAAAGAAAACCAAGAGCATAAAGTTTAGATTTGAGTCCCTACTAAATAATTTGTTCTTTTATGCTACAAGGAAGTTTCTAGGTATAATAAATTGGGATAGCAGTGAGTGTGCAATGAAGATGATAACTCAATGCTACAAATCCAAACCTGAGGATGTCAAAGACATTGACATTGACAAAATGATGAAGACTTTTTAGTCTCAGATGAAACTAAGGTATAGGATACCTCCCTCTATGGTGGATAAATATAAGGATGATTTGTGCTTCATGGTGGAAACTGACCTGCATGGAAGCAATAGTACCTAGGATGAAGTTCATTGAGCCTATGGGATATGAGATGAGAACAGATTTAATATAAGGGTATGCTCAAATTATACTTGAGTTTGAGCAAGACACAAAATACCCTAGATGGGGTATATATGATGAAAGATTGAGAATAGTAGAATTTTAACTCCAAAGCAAAGAAAGCAAGAAGAAAGTAGAGAAAGAAATAGATTCCATCCTTAAGGAATCTGGCATTACCAAACAAGAATGCAATGTGATAAGGGGAATTTCACTGGAGATGAAGGCTAGTGGGTAGATAGAAGTATTGGCAACATCACCTATTGCTATAATAGGACTGTCAGAAGGAGTAACTGTGGCACAACCATGTGCACAAGCTCCTATTGAGCCATATGAAATAGTTATGGAAGTGCAACTCATAAGAGAAATCTATGAGAAATCAAAAAGGTAGTCAAAGGTGGAAGCACGTACTACACAAAGAAAGTTAAGAAGATTGGTGAAGGTTAAGAAAGAATCTACACCCCAAGCAAAGAAATGAGTGAAGAAAATCAGCACTGGGCATGGAAAAAAGAGGAAAACCATGCAGGTGAGTAATTTTGAAAGCTCAAAAGATGACACTAAAGATAGACCTGTTGAGTAGGATGTGTAGAAAGCTAAGACTACTACAAGGAAGAAGGCATGGAAACCTAAGGTACAAAATCTAAACATGTAGATTATTAATGATGATAGTTTTGTATAGTTAAATAAGTGTTATAGTATGTATAGCAGTATGGATAGGAGGAACTAGAGAATGTCATAATAGGAAATATGATTTTGAGGAATAAGAGATGAGATAGCATTCAAAATTAAATTCTTGAAGACCTATACAATAGGTTAATCAATAGGAAGAAAAGAGTTGTAGAAGAAGACTTAAATATGAGGATCTCATCCATAAAAAAGTTATGTGATGTTGGATCTAAAGAAGAATCTGACAATATTTTGAAGTGTATTGAGCCCTTGCTAAGGAACAAAAGAAGAGAAATTTTTTTGATGGGAGATAATTATGAAGAGGTCAAGCAGGAAACACAACATCTAAGGAAAGTGGGCAAGACAAAGATGATAGTTCATTTCAGGGAAAATGAAGAAGCAGATGAGACACAACAAAAATTATTCCCATCTCATATTGTTACTAGTAATGAATCCATGCAAGTGGATAGTACACACATAATTGTAGACATCAAGGAGAACCCATTTGTAGGGTATGGAGCAAACATTGTTGGTAATATCAATAATATCACTCATTACTCCAGTTCTGATGATGAGGAAGAAGAGAAAAATAATAAGGAAGAACAAGAAAAAAGGGAGCAAGAAGTAGAATAAAAGAAAAGAAAAGGAGATGAAAAAGAAAGAAGAAGAGGAAAAGAGAAAGAAAGAAGAAGAGGAAAAGAAAAAGAGAGAAGAAGAAGAAAATAAGAGAAAAGAAGAAGAAGAAAGGAAAAAGAAAGAGTAAGATATAAAGAAAGAGGTTGAGGATAAAAGGAGTGTAGAGGAACACAAGATAAAGACTACTATACTTTTAGTAGCACTAGCAGCAAGAACATCAACAAAAACATCTATACCATCTGGTGATGAAGATCAGAGAGACCTAATGGGTACTTTGAGCAAGTTATTCAAGAAGAATAAAATGTTAAAGTCTTTAGTGAAGGCTCTTGTTGAAGTCTTGAAGTGCAAGTAGAAGATAGTTTTGAACACTATTTCAAATCCAAACTTGTAGATTAAGGAAAAAGAGTTGGTGAAAACCTTTGATGGGGAGTTCATAACATTGGCTGAAGTAGCAAAATTGCATGCATGAAATAATCATGATGCAACCTTATTTAATACAGTGTGCACTAATGTGTGCAATGACTTGAAGGCACTTGGTGGAAACATCAAGGAACTTAGGAAATGTGTGACTAAAGGTAAGAAGTTGTATGAATGTGCACAATTCCCTATACTTGCTTATCTAATTTTGATACAAAGATCAAAGGCCATATGAGTGAGCTTCAGATACTTACTACAACATTGCAACAACTAGAAATCAGAATTGAAGATTCTAAGAGTGAGATTGAGAAGATTCAAATGCTGTTAGAGGAATTGAATTTGATAAAGAAAAGGTAATTAGGATATTCTCTATTCTAAAAGAAATTTTGATACCCAAAATTGTAATTTTGCAAAGGCAATTAGAGGAATGTCTTTCAACAAAGAATTCCTATTACAAATTTGCCTATACTAACTTGAGCGAAGTTGATGTGGCATCTTATGCACTTTTTGTACTCATTAGTATATTAGATATAGTCAATGGTAAATGGTAGAAGGACCTTGATAGAAAAAATATTGATTTTGCAGATTGTATATCAAGAATGACAAGTTGAGCAATAGGAGACAACAAGTTTTGTGATTAAATTTTTGACACCTTTGCCATTGATGTCAAAAGGGGAGTATTGTAATAAGAATTTTTTATTGATATAATTACATATGTAATGGGGAGCCTATGTATGTATCAATTTAAAGGAGTCATAAGGAATGTAATGATCTAAACATAAAAAAAATTGTTATGTTTTGAAGGAAAATTTTTGTGTAGTTATTTTATTTGTTTTTGTTATGAATGATATCATTTTGAGACTTAGCCAATTTTCCAAAATATTTCCATCAATGCAAAAGGGGGAGATTATTGGAAATATGGTAAGTTATATGTCTTTTTGGTTATCATTTATGGCAACATAAACTCAACATTTCATTTATGCATTCACAGACAGAAAATTGTTTAAGTATTAGATAGTTTATAGTAGAATAGAGTATAGATCTTAATGGTACAAACATTGCACAAAGAGTTAGCTTATGTGCACTTGAGGAAAGGTCTATGACATACTCATGATGACATGTGCTAGTGAGCATGTGTGTATGGATAGTACGATGCAAGTTATACTATGTTTAATAGTAAGGGTATTTAACAGTGCATAACAATAAATAGAGCTATACAACTTTAGGAATTATTTTGTTTACAAAATAATTACTAGGTTATGTTGAGCCAACTATATGGATATTATTGTATAAATTATATTATATTATGTTAAGCATGTGAAGATATGAAGGTTGACAATTTAGAGTTTTGAGAATGTGCAAGGTATAAGTAAAGATCTTATCTTGCACAGATAATGAGGAAGTTGCATGGTTAGATGTAACATGTGAACTATTGTGAGAACTATCTACAATCCTTATGCGATGTGATATCTAATGTAAGATCAAAGGAAGTGTGAATTACAATAGAAAAACAAAATATTGTATGTATACTTATTTTGTAAAGGAATTGAATTGTATAATTGCATGTTAGGGCAACGAGCTCTTCTTGCATACATTGTAATTGATCTACCAACTCCTAACAGGGTTGTAGAGACTCGTAACAAGGTTGAGGCTTCTAACAAGGCCTAGTCCTCTAACAAAAACTTAAGAAACTATATGTACTTAACATGATCCTTTTGTTTAGTGAATCATCTACTGGGTATCATCCCCACTAGGGTTTTCCCTTGGTAGTGGTTTCCCTAGTTAACAAATAATGGTGGTATGAGTTCTCTATCTGCATGGTTATATTTACTATTCAACATTTTTCATTTAGTTTCATATGCTAGTTATAAAGTAATTAACAATATTTAGTTGTAGGAAAAAGTTTGTAAAATACTGAATCACCCCCCACCCCCTCTTAGTATTATCTATTTCTAACATGCCATGCATTCCCAAAGAACCTATTCAACTGACCACTTAAAAAGATGAGCAGTAGAAGTGAATTGGAGACTAGGAGGAGCAAGAAATGAATGCCTTTGACCTCTCTAATTTTGACTTTATGCTAGTGGTAACAAGATGGTGGGTGCTAAGATATGAGATACTCCTATGAAACAACTCTTAGGAAAGGATTAGAATCAATTTCCACCTCAACCTCAAGGACCCCTTGGCCTACCATCACTACTATCTTAGGATTTGTCATTTTTGGACAAAGGCTCAGTCATTCCACTTCCTTTCACTACACAAACATAAGAACATATAGTAGAGGAGGAAGAGTTGTAAAACTACAAGCTGATGAAATATTAAAGGAGGGTCAAATACTCAAAGAACCTTAGAAAAATCCTAGTGATAGAGAGGCTAGGACCTTAGCCACAATAGATACATAGACTCCAAATATAGATCTTTCTCAAAAGGAGAAGACACCAGAAAGGAGTGATAAGGGAAGGGGCTTGAAGTACAAACTCCCTTTGCAGCCAAGTACATGTCTCCCATGGGCACTACACTTGCTTGGCTAAAGAAGGAAGTTATGGTTTGACAAAAGAGGCAATTGGATCTGAGTTCAAATGAGGGTATGGATGAGCTAGTAAAAGACATCAAGAATCCTGAGCCACTTACGGGTGATGCACAACCATTGCCCTTCATTATAAAGAATCAAGATTAGGACTTTCTTGTGCACATTTCCATCCCTCCTCCACATGCTGACACTGAGGATTTGATTCCTAAAGAAAACCAAATCAAGGATGTCCTATTAGGAAGGCCCACTATAGATACTACTAAAGTATTAATCATTACAGGCATAAAAGAGGTGTTCATACATATAGACCAAGATAAGTCCAAGTTGATACTACTATGGAAGCAAAACAAGCTTTTGAGAGGCTACCTACATGGAGTAGTGGGCCCTATAGGCCTAGATCATCTAGAGATCACTCTTATTTTGACACTAGAGAGGAAGGAAAAGGGTAGCATATAGATGGATTCATTTTTGGGAGCATGTTAGAAATAAAGTGACAATTTTGAGGATAAAGGTGTAAAATCAATACAAGGCAATTTGAACTTGTTGCATCATATTAAGTATAGTGCAGATAAACTGGTATCCATAGTGAACCAAGATTTTTGGCTAATGGATGAGGTACATACCTAAGGAAAGGACCTTCAATGAATTCAATTAATAAAGGGTCAAAGGCATCGTACACTCATGGAGGTGTACTCTACTAAAGAGCTCAAAAAATAAGATGATTGAATTGAGAAGATAGCCACCAGGAATAAAGTTATAGAGACATTACATGTAGAGATACAAAATTTGAAAGACCAAACTCAAGAGAAGATTTTGGAAGTAGAGTGGTATTAAAATGCTACTTGCCTTGACATTTTTGAAGATGAGTTGAAAACCAAGCTCAATTTAGTGCAATTAGTTGTTCAATAGTTCCAAAGAACCTTCAAAGATGCTTCATTAAATGAAGATATTAGACAACCATTTAAAACTTAAGAGGTATTGTTGGAGTTGGATACCAAACTTGAGAATTTTTTGACAACACGTACATAAGTTAGTAATTACTCGCTATTAGTAAAGGATAAGTATCAAGCATTGGGTTTTCTAAAAGTAATCCAAGTGAAAAAAACAATAGAGAAATTCAAGAGAAAATATCAAAATGTCACTCTCTTATAAAGGGGTACAAAACTCAAAAGCTAGAAATTCAATTTTTACACTTTGAAAATTTTACAATTTTGAAACTTGTCATCAAGGTGCATAGGTATGCTTTTCATAGAGGTGCACTGATAATTTTTAAGAAGTAGTAGTGTGCCGATAGTTAACTAGTAGTTCCTAATTTAGATCATTCCATGCACTGGAAACACATTTTGATGACAGTTCAACTCCCAAAAATGTCTAGAGAAGGTCAAGCTTCCATTTTTAGAGCTTCTAGTGACTCTTAGATCCTCTTGAAACTTCCTTCTTCTTATATTCTTCTTCTTCTATTGTTTTAAGTCATGTAAACACTCATGCACCAATAAAATTGATACAAACAAGGGTGGATACCTACTTAGCACCATTTAGAGAGTCATTTTGTATATAATTAGATTTATTTTGTTAGTTTTTAGCATATGTTTGCATGATAAGATCTCTTACTATCAAGACAAAAAGAGGAGATGATTTCTTATAATTACAAGGATGTAATATGTAATTTGGGCCATTATTTTAATGCTATAATATATGCTATTGGAGTTGTCATTCTGAGTGTAGTTATTCTTGCTGGAGTGTGTTATTTTTGTGAATGCACGGTCATGAATAATAATGGATCTATTGGTTTTATTGTGTTGTTATGATTGTACAATATTTTAGTTCTAGAGTTTTCCTCATGTTAATGAATTCCACTACTGTATCGAGTTGGAGAAGAGATCACCTATTGTTCCTACATGGCTTCTTGTCTTGCATGAGTACTCTTTTTGTAGCCTTGCAATTTGGTGAGAAGTGAAACATCTTTTAGTTATTACTAAGTTCCCTTTGACAATTGCATCAATGAAATTAAGGAAGCGCTACTCCTATTTTCATTGGTTTCCTACTTGATCTTTTTGATGATTTATCTCAACGACGTGTTACCGTGGTTTATGTCTATATTAGGAATTTCACTTTCAAGTTTTTTTTCTTTTATCTCTCATCACCCTATCTTTTTTATTTGTTTTTCTAACACTTGGTTAAAATAGGAATTTATATAGTTGCATCAATAAATTGCATTCATCATAAAACAATAAATACCAAAAATATAACTCTTTTATGGTTACTTTTTGAGACAACAAGAAAATCAAACATCTTATCCAAAATTGGTTTGGACCAGAAAAGGCCTACTTGTGAACATACACATTTAACTTCAGTTGAGGGGATTTCAGTAGGTCACAAGATCATCTGCAACCTTGGAGTTGATCCTAGATTAGCTTTTCAAGAGAGGAGTTTGAAAGGATTCCTACTATTAAAGCATCATGCAAAACCATAGCTCAACAATAAATATGCCACATAAGACTTGTAGCCAAAGATAGAATAACTGTAAATTTATTCATTTTAGTGACATGAGAAAATGTTTCTTCATAATCAACACCCTCTTTTTAATTATATCCTTTAGCAACCAATCTAGCATTTAATTTTTCTATATCACCATTTGATATGATTTTTTTTTTGTTTAACCACTTGCAGCCAATAACAATCTTGCCTCTTGGTTGGAGTACAAGTTCCCAAGTTTTATTTTCCATTAATGCATTACATTCTTCCTTCATGGCTTGCTCCAATTCTTTCTTTCCTCTAGCTTGTTTGTATGATTTTGGGTCATTTAGTTGTAATGCTTTGACCATGAGAGGAAAACAACTCATTCCTTGGATCTTTGAGCCTTGCCCATAGATTTCTTCAATAATCCTTATCTTTTGTCTAACTATAAAAATATCTTCTTCATCATCACTACCTACAGATAATGGCTGATCACTAGCATCCATTTTTTCATTAGTATCGACAATGCATTCTTCATCCTCATCATTATAGTCTTCACTTCTTTATATAATCCAAGAAGGATTTATTATTGTGAAAGGAGAGGAGTTGATTGTAAGTTTTGAACTCTCATCAACCTTTACATCTCTACTCAAAAATAAATTGTTTGTTGTCAAATCAAATAATCTATAAGCCTTTGATTCTTCACTACAACCCATAAATAAACACTTGTGACTCTTTGGTTCTAACTTATTTCTCTTTCCATAAACATTATGTTCCCAAGAAATACACCCAAATAGCGTAAAATAACCAATGTGAGGTTTTCTACTACTCCAAGCTTCTTTACACTTGATAGTCATGAGGGATTTGGTGGGAATTCTATTCACAATATATGTAGAACAAGAAATGATCAAAACCCAAATTTTATTGTGTAAACTTTTAAAGTGTAACATACAATTATGACCGGTTTTTTTTTTTGCTCTGCTAGGGTTTTCTTGCTTCATGCGAACTTTCAATTTTTTTTGCATACGGCCTTTCACTTGCACTCCCCTTTTGTCGGCACTTGTCATACCACATTTACTATCAGAGCTTTAGGTTAGGTTATAATGGCTCTGGCTAGCGGTGAACTAGTTGTTTCTGGTGTTCACACTGCTACTTCGGACTGCCATGGCGCCGCCACTGAACAAACACCCACGCAAGTTTGTCCCGAAGGCTTTCCATGAGGTAATCCTAATATTGTCCTCCCTTTGCAAGAATTTGATGCTACATGTGACTGGTTAGAACAACATACCTTGATAGGGTATTTTGTTGGTAGGACTCCCCCTAAATCTATGCTCAGAGAATGGGTCAACAAAAGTTTGACTCCTCATGGAGTCTGGCTTGATGCTGTGCAAAACCTTACCAAAGGTTTTTTTTTATTTCGCTTTGCTAACCCGTCGCAAGCAGACACAATTTTTACCAACGACACTTGGTCTGTGCGTTCCTCTCTGCTTATTTTTCAGAAATGGTCTCGAGACATCTTTGTCTCAGATGATAAAAAGCTTAGGGTTCCTATTTGGGTTGAATTCCCAGGTCTACCCTTGCCCTACTGGCCTTTTATTGAGTCTATTGCCCAAGCCCTTGGCAAAGTTGTTACCAAGGAGCCAGAGAAAATTTTTAACACTCACCCTCAGCGGCATGTCTGCATTGAAGTTGATCTTTCTAAAGATTTCAAGGATTCTATGGAAATCCAGATTGGCACTCAAACCTTCACACAGAAGGTGCTTTACTTGAACCTACCTAACACCTGTTATAGGTACCAGTCTGCAAAACACAAGATCAGGGATTTCCCTTTGGCCACACCTAGGGTCAAACCTTAGCCTAAAGTGATGCCTGTCAAGCAGGTCGAAGGAAAAAAAGAAGAATGGGTTACTGTTGGCCGCAAAGGCAAGCTTGCCTTGAATCCTTTGGCCCCCAAGCCATCCTATGCAGTAGTTACCATGATTCCTCCTGCTTCCATCGAAGTGTTAGTGCCTGCTAGCATGGAGACGCCAATGGCTTCTGTTGCACTTGTTTCGATTTCGCAGGTTTCAATTTTTGAGCTAGTCCTGACCACATATTGAAACATCTTGATCATGCTATGATCTCGGCGCAATCTTTTTTTTATTTTTCTGAAGATCGTGATCTACATGTCATTCCCCTGAAAGATGTGATGTTGTCAAACCACTATCCCATTTATTTTGGCATTTCTTGGCAAATAACTGTCCCCAAAGTGGTTAAGTCTCAATTCTTCCTCAACACGTCTATGCTATTGCATGCCTCCACCATCTCGCACATACAATGTGTTTGGTATTTGGAACTAGGTCCACATTCCCATTGAGGTTGGATTCAATGATGGAATGATGCCATTACCAGAACGGCTCATTTTTCGCGCATCTATGGGCGTCAGCTGGAAATTTTCAAAAAATGATCTTATGAAGCCAACATCCTTGCCCTCAAAAAAGCCTCTGAAGAGCTCTCCTTCAGCCCTTTTGATATGGATCTTCAACTTCAGCTTGCCAAGCTTCGCCATGAAAAGAAAATTGTTGATAACTATGCTGCCTGAGGAGCTCAATTCAAAGCCCGTCTCCACTGGTTGGAGGTTGGCGACAAAGCCTCGAACAAGTTCTTCCAGGCTCTCCGAGCCCATCATACCAATATTGGGATTAAAAAGATAAAATAGGGAACTGATGTTCTTTCCAGTTTGCCAGACATCCTGCAAGCTTTTGTTCTTCACTATGAGAACGTTTTTGCTTCGCAGGGCCATTCGGTTGCTCAGGAGGAGGCTCTCAGAAAGTGTATTACTGTTACTCCAAACTGCCTCGTGGTTGAGCAACACGCTTTCTATGAGCAACTTCTTTCACTCCGAGACCTTAAAGAGGCAGTTTACTCCATGGCAGATGACAAATCCCCTGGGTGTGATGGATTTCCTTGTGAATTTTACAAACATCTTTGGGAGCAAATTGGTCCTGATCTGCACAAAGTCTATCTTGAAGCATACCATTCTAAAAGCTTAGGAGCGATCATAAATAAAGGCAATATTAAATTTATACCTAAAGCTGGTGATCCTGAGGACATTTGCAACTGGAGGCCCATCACCCTCCTCAATGTGTCTTATAAGATCATTGCTAAGGTGCTCTCTCTCAAAATATGCCATATGCTTCCTCTAATTGTGTGGCCTGAACAAACTGGCTTCATCAAATCCAGTTATATTCTTGACAACATCATTGTTGTCTGGGAAGGTATGGAATGGGCCTATAAGTCCAAGCAGTAGGCTATCTTTTTAAAAATAGATTTTGCTAAAGCCTACGATTGCATTGAATGGCCTTTCATTTTGGCTATGCTTCAGGCTCTGGGTTTTGGTCCTAATTTCCTTCAGTCCGTGGAGATGCTCTTTGGTGATGCTAATGCTTGCATCACCATCAATAATTTTCAATCTAAAGCTTCTGGACTTTTTCATTCCATCATACAAGGTTGTCCGTTAGCTCCAACGCTTTATGTCCTTGCTGCTGAAGGTTTTAGTTATTTACTTGCTCACTCTGTCTCTTCAGGGCTGGTTCGTGGCATTTCCTTGCCTGATTCTTCCTCCTAGTTAGTCAATGGTCATTTTGTTGATGATTATTTTCTTACTCTTCTTGAAGATGAAGAAAACATAAAAAATGCTTTAAATTATCTTGACACTTTTTGTCAAGCCTCTGGCTCTGCCATTCAATGGCATAAAATGCTCTGTTACCGACAGTCTTTTTTGCTAGCTCCACCTTGGCTCAACCAATTCCAATGGAAATGGGTTACTCATGGAAAAAATTTCCACTTTCTTGGCATTCCCTTTTCTTTCCAGGCTTCCCCTATGGAACTTTGGAATGCTGTGCTTACAAAGATTACCAAAAAGCTTTATTATTGGATCACTAAGCCGCTTTCTCTTGCTGGTAAATTCTAGATTTGTTTTAAGATTTTGGTTGCCACCCATGTGTTTTATTCTTCTTGTTGGGCTCCCTCCAAAGCTTCCTATCTCAAATTAGAATGTTTTCTTAGAGACTTTCTTTGGGCCTCTGGTTCTGACCATCATGGTTTTCACAGAGTTGCTTGGGATTTCTGTTGTCTCCCAAGGGAATCTGGGGGTCTCGGCCTGCTTTCCACTCGAAAGTAGGGCCTTGCCCTCTATGCTAAATGGATTATCAGAGCTATTTTTGGAGATGAAGCCTAGAAAATTCTTGTCAAGCATTGCATCTCTTCAGGCTTCCCCGCTAACAGACCGGCGTGGAAGGGGATTGGTTTTTAGACCCTTCTCACTATGCATGAACCAGTGGTCATACAGGGCTCTTTTGTTATCAAGAGCATTTGGAAAGCCTGGGAAGCTGTTAAACCTTGGCTTCATTGGGCTGGTGTTGAGTTTTGCAATGGGCTATCCTTAAATCAGTAGAACATTTGGTGGACTCCCCTGTTTGCCTTCTAGGGTATTCCTCTTGCCAAGACTCAAGGTGCCAGTGCTTTGCGTTTCTTTAAACGTGGCATTCGCACTACCAAGGACATTTTTTCAAGAGTCACCATGAATTTCAGGTCTTAGGAGGATATGCAAGTTCAATACCACCTTGTACATGCTGATCGCCAGACTTATGAGCTTCTATTGTCTTCCATCCCTGTGCACTTACTTCATAAAGTGGGGATTTAGTCTGTTTGACCTTGGTGGTATGATTGGAAGTGGTTTCCTGCCACTCCATTTACCAATTATAAGCCCAATATGGGATACAAATGGCTTTCGCCCCACCTTCCGATGGTGGACATGCTTAATCAATGGTGGCATTTGCATTCTTTGCTTTCTCAATGGAGAAAACGGGTCGACACCATTTGGAGTGCCATTACAGAACCTAAGATTGCTCACTTTGCTTGGTGCCTTACTTTCCAAGGTCTTCCCCTGGGGCCTCGGCTCAAGCACATTGGGGTTCCTAATCCAAAATGCCCCTTATGTGGCCAACTTGAGTCCTTTCTGCATAGTTTTTGGTTTTGCAAGCGTGCTCATAATTATTGGCACTGGATCCATGATTTCTTCAAGCCTTTCAGGTCTGAACCTTTTTCATGGCACATGATCCTGCTAGGTGATTCCCCCAAATTTCCTCAAAACTTTTCCCAGATTTGGCATACTTTCAGGATGGAAATATTGTTTTCTCTATGGAAAGATAGGAATGTAGTTTTATTCACTCACAGTTTTTTGGATGTTAACATTGCAATGTACACTAAGGCATGCATTTGTAACAATGTCATTATGCAGATATAGGTGCAAGCTAATAAAGTTGCTTTGGAGGTTGCCCACTTACAGAAATTGTTAAACCACTAGGGCAATGCTCCTTGTACCATTACTAGAGTGCCTTCGGATGCTTTGGTTGACGCCTCCTCATCTCGCAGTTGATGTTCTATATGCCAATCCTCTGGACATCATTCTTACACGCCATGCTCCCAAGGTCCCCGCCACCACTCTCCCAGTGGTGGTCATGGCCGTTGGAGGTGCCGTTCTGCTTCCCCACCACGTGGTGGTTCTGGCTGGTCCCCGGCTCCCCCCCTGGGCAAGCTTCTGGCCGATCTCTGGCTCCTCCCCCTAGATGGGCGCACTCTGACAAGTTTCCCTAGCTAGCCTTGGCAATTTCTCCTCCATGGCCAGACAAGAGGGATGCGGAGACTGCAACTACCCCAGATCTTGCAGATGCTGCTGACGGCTAGACTATTCCAAGTCTGCCTCACAATCCCACTGATGCATGGGAATTTCATGATAAAGATGATCCTCCTCCCTCTGCTGGTACTACCTTGGCAGCATGAGGTTGTTTTAAATTTTTTTTTTTGATGAATAGTTTATAGTTGCTGGTTGTGGCCATGTTGTTTACTTTGGCTCCGACCGATTGAACTCATTCGTGGGGTGATCCTGTATCCCTCGGCCCTTTTTTGTGAATTGTAATCTTAGTAAATTTTATTAATTGAAAAGGACTATTCATCAAAAAAACATACAATTATCCATTTCTAAAAGGGTTCTATTCATTCTTTCAACCACCCCCATTTTGTTGAGGACTATAAGGAACTATTCTTTGTACTTAATGACACAACTTTAAAAAAATGACTCAAATGAATAATTACAAAATCCCCTCTCCCCACCCCCAAATGATCTATTCTTAATATTTTGATCCTTTATCCCACTTTGATTCTCAACTAATGCCTTCAATTTTTGAAAAAAATAAAGCACTTCATTCATTCTTTCAATGAAATAAACCCATACTCTTCTACTATAATCATCAATAAAAATGAGAAGATACTTGATACCTGCAAGTGAAGAATAACCTAGTTCACATAAATCAGTATGAATGACTTGTAATGGGTGATTAGTTGTCCATGATTTACTTGATTCAAAAAAATTTGTATGACGTTTACCTAGCACACATCTTTCACAAACTCCTTCAAATGGTGAAATTTTTGTTAGTCCTCTAACCATATCCTTTCTAACCACATCTTGTAATTTTCTATAATTTATATTTCCAAGTCTAGCATGCCAAAGTTTTGACATATAATCATCTTGATCAATATAAGTAAGAGAGCGTGTAAATTCTTCATCAACAAATCCCACACATTTAAATAGAATCCCTTCACGATCAACTCTACTAATAGAAATTATATTTCTTAAGTCTTTTTAAGTCTCTAATAATAACTTGATTAGTAACTTAACAAAAAAATTATATCTAGCTTGAACTATTTTGTAAACTGAAATAAGATTCATCCCTAATCCTTCAACCAACAATTTATTTTTCAAAGTCTCATTTGTTACATTAATAGTTCCAGTTCCTAGAACCATAAGTTTCATTTTATTTCCAATTTTAGTTTTTTAATTTGGATTCTTTCCTTCATAAAAATCAATAAGAAAATTTCTATCTATAGTCATGTGAGATGATGCCCCTAAATCTAAAATCCACTCTTTAATAGAATCTGAATCAATGTAACCCCCACTTTGCATTTGATTTTAGATGTAGCAATTACCTCCTTACTTGTTTTCTCTTGCCTTTTGTGCAAGATGGCTGCAAAGTTGTGTCTATCCTTCTTTTTGTCCTTAAATGTTTCTTGTTTTGGCTTGAACCATTTCCTTTCATTGTCCTTCCTTTAAGAAAAAAAAATTTTGCATGTGATTTTCACCACCACAATAACTATAAATAATGGGTTTTCTTCTAGCTTGTTTTTTTACACGATCATTTCTAGAAAAATGGTTAGAACCAAGTCATTGTTTTGAAATTTCTTATATCCTTTCTAATTCTTCTTTCCATCATTTATAAAGACTTTAAATTTGTCTATATTTGCATTATTTTTCTTAAAATATCCTTCTTTAATAAGCTAATCTTCTTCATCTAAAATAAAATTACAAAATTGATGAAACATTTGTTGTGGAGCATTAGGATTTAGTTGAATGACCCTTTTCCTTGATTCCTTAAATATCTTGTATGGATGAGGGAGCTAATTTAAACCATTGCAATCAAGTAAAAATATTTTTTTGCATACTCAACACCTATTTTCTTTAATTGAGCATTTAAAAAAGTAACTTCATTGAAACAATTAGTCATTTTTTCAAAACAAAATGGATCTAAGTACACCAATATTTCTTCTATACTAATTGTGCTAGCAATATCTAAATCTTTATAATATTTTTCTAAGTTCTCCTATAGCTCTATACGATCATCAATATCAACAAAGCTTCTATTAAGATTGGGGCTTAAAGCTTAACTAATAATACCTCTAGCTTGCTCCAACTTTTTCTTCCAAAACTCTTTTTCTCTATCAGTTTGGGGTTCTTTAATTTCCTTGCTCACAATCCTTCATAAAGCCTTTTCCCTTAAAGCATTCTTGACTGAAATCTTCCAATCTACAAAACCACTTCCATCAAATATAAGAAACACCTCATTTCTAGAGCTCATGTTAGCTACACAAAATAATTCAAAAAAATATTACTCCAACAATATAGAAGCCATATAAACAAATAAATTGAGCAATCTATCTCTAGCTAAACCAACCTTTTCTTTGATGCCTTGTAGAAAAATGAAAAATGAAACAATCTATCATAGAAATATAAGAGAAGAATATTTTCTACAAAAAATTTGAGGAGAAAAAATTATTATTGATTGGTGTGACCAATTACATTGCCTCTATTATAGAGGACATTTACAACTTCTAATATCTAATGTGATAAGCCTAAATTAAGTTCTATCCTAATTGACACTGCAAATGGATGGTTGCATGAGAAGATGGATATATAGTTCACCAATTTATTAGGAAATGTGTGAATTTTTTTTGTGACTAATAGCTATTTTAGTGGAGTCAAAAACTACTACTCTAGTCCAACTATAGATGTAGATAGTAGAGAATTAGTTTAGGAACTAATTTTCTCCCATCTAGAACATTCTAGACAATCTTCTTTTTCCTAAAAGTTTGACTGATTTCAATATTGCATTTGTTAAATTAAGAAGCATAGTTTCTTGCTTCTAAAGTGATAAGATTAAATTAAATTCTATCCTAATTGAATCTACACATAGATGTTTACATGAGAAGATCGAGATATAGTCCACCAATTTATTAGGAAATTTGTGGAATTTGTTTTTGACTAATAGCTATTTTAGTGGAGTCAACAACTACTACTCTAGTTTAGTTGTAGATGTAGATAGTAGATAATTAGTTTAGGAACTAATTTTCTCCCATCTAGAATATTCTAGACAATCTTATTCTTCCTAATACTTTGAGTGATTCAATATTATATCCCTTAAATTAAGTTCTATGATTATGATTACATGTTTTTCAGGTTCTTAAAGTTAAATGTCTTTAGTCTAAACTTATAATTTTTGCATAATGTGTTATTTCTTCTTCATTGTAAAATTTTTTGTATTAAGCCTGTAAATGTATATTCTTGGTTAAGGAATCATTTCTTTGTAACTAACATGGACATGACTAGCCTAACTCAAATAACTTAGTTGTATTGATAATATTTTGTTATCCCCAAAATGGTATCAATCCATTTAGGACTATTTCCTCTATTTTTTACTGGGTAGAGATTGTATTAATGTGATCTATGAATATACATTGATGTTTAGTAAAGTTCAATTTTTTACACAATATTTTAGGTACTCATATAATATAAATGATAGGTTTCATCAAAAAGGTGTAAAACGAATATGTGCTTGATGATAGATTACATAGAATTAGTTCAAGATATGATATTGTCACTCCAACTATAACATCCCTCTAATTGAAAACTAATCATTTGTTAAATTTCTTTAAATTAAAGAAAAAATGTTATTACTTCTCTTCTACAATACTACCTATACAATGTCTTCTTTGCATATATAGTACTCTCTTATTTTTAACTCTAAGACAAGAAGCTCATTATTGTAAGCTCTAAAACAACATACCTCGTCAGATCTGGGTAGGAACCATGTTTCCCTGTAGCTCTTAATTAACATGGTTTTCTATTGATTGATGTGTTACTTTCAAAATTGAGGTTTATTAAAATGTGTGCAAAGCTATGGTGTTATTAACATTTATTGCAATGTTTTCTTAGCATTCTAGAAGTAGTATTGTCAAACTTCAAAGCATGTATAGTTTTTAAACATCATATTTCACACCATGAATCTTGGTTTAGACTTGTCTAATGAAGGTGAAATTAGAGCATGTTGTGTTTTTTTAGTGGAGATATAACATGGCATACATGTATAGGAACTATTGTGTTCTAGTTAATTTTAAATAATGGGAATTTCCATTCATAAGGCACATAATGGATGTCCTTCTAGGACAAGTTTTCAATACTCACTATTTTTTAGTATATATAATCTATTAAGTAGCTAATTGGTAAGGAAATTTTATTTCAAAAGATAAGTAGAGTCATTTTTCCTTCTTAGTTGCTTTTAGTATTTTTTTTTCAAATATCATAGATTTATTTCAATCACTTTCTTAATGGAAATATTTTATGAAAAAGTTGATAAACCAATATTTTTATATAAGAACAAATTGATTAAGGGTGTCCAATAACACAAATTGTTGAAATTCCATGCACATGTGGTGAGTATTTCCCCATTACAATTTATCCTTAATAGCCAGTCATACATGACTATGCATGACCGACTTAATTTTACACTGGATATACAAATTTTTGGGAATGTTAATAATGAACTCCAATAAAATGTAATGGTCCTTGGTGATGACTTGGTCATACAAGTCCAAAATAATGTAAATACCCTTATTTTAATTTTGGATGATGACAATGTTGAAGGTATACTTGAAAGGATGCACGCTAACAACCATAGTTTCCATTTCTGAATATGTTGGTTGGTAGAATAGGGTTTGACATTACAATCCTAGATAAAGCTAGTACCACACAGTCACAAAATGGTGACGAGGAACATGGAGAGAACCTCCTATTTTACAGGAAAGGTGAAAGTGAAGTCATAGATGTCACAATGGAAGACTATTTTAAGCTTGCAAGGTTGTATGAGTACATATGCATGAGCAGACGAGCTTCAAACTTTTAAATTTCCGTGGTAGTTAATATCTTTTTTAAATTATAGCGTTCATTTTTATTTGAATTTATAAAACACCTTTGATTGTCTAAACTTCTACAAAGCTACTATTTAATTTCAAGGAGCCTCTTGTATCTGTAATTTTTAATAGTTGTCTAGTTATTCAATCTTATCTCATCTTTCCTAATAACTTAGCGATTAAGTTTCTAAAGCTCCTTTGTGATTTCTTAATAATAAGATAGAGAAAATATCCCATTTATAGATTTTTGGGTCTCTCTTAGTTTTAGGATAGGTTTGCAAATTAAATCTATGATCTTATTAGATTTTGATTAATGGACTTAAATGTGATGGCCTACAATTTTGGGTTTCGAGATTCTAAGCTTTATGAGTGACAATATATTTAATTAGTCATTTATCTATTTCTTAAAACAAAATAGACTATTTCAAATTTATGTAAATCTATTTTTTTTGTTTTTAATTTTAACAGGAAATCATCATAATGATATTCACATAAAAATTATGAAGGAAAAACTATCACATACATGAATCTATAGTCATAGACTCTTGGAGTTGAGAATCATAACAATGATAGTTATATAAAACAATTATTAAAGGAAAAATTGCAATGAAGTTTCTTAATTTCTATAAGAATATTCTTCAAACTAATATGGAAATAAGGAGACAAAATAATTGATAAAAATCATAGAGAATGAGACATAGATATAGTATAATAGATTCTTGAATGTAATGGAACACAAGAAAATATTTTTCATTTATGTTTTAACAATGAGCAGGTAAAAGCACAAACATGTGTCACCCTTTAGGATATCTGATAGGGTTATGACCAAACCAGTTATGATCAAACATGTTATAGCTAAATCTTTTTTAGTTGTATATATGTGGCACCACTTGGTGTTGACGTGGCATAGAGGTGGCTGAAAGGTTACAATCAAAACTCTTCCAGTTAAAACATTTTTAGCGAAAATGGTACATAGAAAATATATATTTTCCATGGTGACCCTTAGAGGGTCATTTTCACTATAGTGGCTTCCAAAGTTCATGGAGTGGGTTAGGGTGTTTCGGCCATAAGAGGTAGGTGGGATTTGTTTTTTAGTTTAGTTTTTTAAAGTTAGTATATGTTAGTATTAGTTATATTTATTATTTTTAGGTGTTTTATTTGTTAGTTAGTTAGATTTATTAGTTAGATTAGTTAGATTTATTTTCTTTAGTTATTATATGCAAGATAGATTAAATACATTAGAAAATTATATACTTCAATTTAATCTAATTAACCATAGGTATAGATTCAAAATAGATAACTATAGTGTTGCAATTTAATATCTAGTTAATAATAGACAAAGATTAAATATTGATAAGTATGGTCAAATTAAACATTAGTTAATTGTAGTCATAGAGTAAACTTAGTTAACATAGATTAGTGTAATTAGTTATTTTTTTAGAAGAAGTTAACTTAGTAAACCTAGAATCAAGAACATCTAACTTTTAAGATATATCACTAAAATAGTCAAACATGAGGTATAACTAAACTAGAATAACTTAGTTGTTCAAACTTAGAACTAAAAGTTAACCAATTTATAAATATATATATATAGCATAAAATTTAAAGGACCAACTTAGTAGTTCAAATATTTATAGCCTAGACTTAAGTTTCATCTAGACATCAAACCTAGAAAATTTGTTCAAACCTATAGTTAACTTAGTTGTGCAAATTTAGTAAATAACCTTTATCCATACGCTTAGTTTCAAATTGACTCAACTAGAGTTTTTTTTATCATGCACATGTACATATTTCTTGTTCAAATAGATGAGCTATACATTGTTGATATATATACATATTTTAAAATGGTCTATACTTTTTAGTTATTCAAACTAGATTTGATTAAATAGTGTATATACATAATGTTGTACATATATATTTTAAATTAAAACTTGATTATTTTTATTTACATTGTATGTATATGTGTAAATATATGCATGTGTAGATCTATCTTTTTCATACTTGCATCTTAGCTCAATTTATAGACATACATATGTTTACATACATCATACATTATGACATCTGGTACTTAGGTGCACCTACATCCTTAGGGGAGGATAGTGTTCAATGAAGGGGTGGTAGTGCTGATTCTAGTACAACATGTAGAGAGATATCATCTACTGAGGAGAGAGAGAGAGAGAGAGAGAGAGAGAGAGAGAGAGAGAGAGAGAGAGAGAGAGAGAGAGAGAGAGAGAGAGAGAGAGAGAGAGAGAGAGAGAGATTGTTTAGAGACATCGTTGCTAGGCTATCTCATGTTATCAAGGTCCTAGATTCTACATTCTTGACTTTTACCACCCTCCTTAATAGGGATAAGGCTACTGCTATGAGATATTTTAGATGGTTGAATCATAAAACCCATATGACACTATCAATAGTGAGTCTTTTTATTCTTCTCTTTCATGCAGTGTCATTGGTACTATAAAGTATAGGAATGTTGATACATATGTCTCCACCACTATGGTGAAGACCATGTTTCCCTTTTATATAGATATGAATAGGGTTAGAGGTTACTTAGATACAAAGTGTATAGATGATCTTGTTGCACCATTTATATATCCTCTCTAGATAGCCTCACATCATAGATCATGCACAACATGATCATAGGGTTCATAATGGGAGGATATTCCTACATCTTTTACAATGCCTGTGTTAGAGTAATTATTTTGTTCCACTTATTAATTAGATCATCTTGATTTAATTAATTAAGTGGTTTATCATTCTAGTTCTTAAGCTTGCTTTTAGATGCATATAATTAATATTTTATATTAATTATAATGCGCAAACCTAGTTAGGGTTTCATGATTCCTTTTATAAGGATTCACCTCTTTGTATTTTTTCATTCATTTATTGGATCATAATAGAGATTGCTCTTTGCATGTCCATAAGATGTATCTGGCTTTTTGGCCTCAATAATTTTTTCTTGCTTCTGTTCTTTGCTTCATCCATGTGATAGGGTTATGCATGCAAGTGTTCTTGGGAGATTAATTTTTTACCTAATCTGACATGGTATCAGAGCCATCTTGCTGCTTGTTGTTCATGTTTTGTTGAAGTGTTTCAAAAGTAGGAGTTTTTTCAAGGGTTTCAAAAGCTTTTTATGTGGATTTAGGAGGGATCTTTGTTTCTGGTCACTTTGGGCTCAAACGGACATCACCGTTGCGTTCAGAGCACCCAAAAACCCTAGAATCCATATAAAATTTGTCCATTTTGGACAACATTGAACTGGAAGGCAAATTTTTTTTGTCCAACAAGCCCGTACGGCCTCCTGCATGTGTTATGAGGAGGAAAAATAAAAAAATTGCAAAAAACTAATATATTTGCAAGGTTTTGAACCTCCGACGGTTTACTAACTACAGGGGAACTACTGACGGTTACCGCCGTGGTCACCACTGGCAGTTATCGCCCAGTGGCCCGCAGCGGCTCCTGCCATGACCTCGCCGCAGCTCTGCCCCATAGAAGCCATCCGCCCTCCCACCACCCCGGCCACCGCTCCGCTGGTGGTGCGGGGGTGGCACTATTTTTTCATTTTTTTATTAAAAAATAAAAAAATTCATGAATTCCAGAGGCCTTGTTGGCTTTTTCTCTGTAACTTGAGCATACGGATGTATTTTTTTGATCCAAAAAATGCATCAAAAAGCTAGTTCTGAGACAAAGATGATGGTATAGGTGTTTTTGGTTTTTGTTGTAGTTTGGTTGCCTGTTTTGGTAGTCAAGGCCAGATTTTCAATTTTGCCTTTCGAGAGCCATATCTCGCTCATCTGGTCTCTTTTTTGGGCTTGCTAGATATCATTGGAAAGCTAGTTCTGTGAGTTATTCAGTTGCAGAGGTCTTTTATCTAGATTCTACTCCAAGTTATTTATTCTCTGAGTTTTGCACTTTTGCACATTGGCAGATTACTTGGATTCTACAGGTCCTGGGATCTCTTCTTCTGTTCTTTTGGCTCACTCTTCTTTCTGTCTTCTGAGCATTGTATGCTTCTCTTCTATTGCATTGTTTTTGCTATAAACACACTAAGATAAAGTGTCTGCTTTTGCTTTCAGTGTTCCTGTCACCCCTCTCCCTATTTAGCATTATGAGGGGGGCTCACCTGTTGGCTCTATTGCTTCCTTGGTTCGGTTGAGTGATCTACATATTCAATTTTTGTTCCTATGTACTAGGCGGATGTAGTGGCTAGGCACCTATGCATTTCGGTGAGATGGTTCATCTACTATATAGACACTCATTCATTCCTACTTCTGGAGGTCACCTCTTTGATTGATCAACTCTTCAGACTTTGTCTTCTCTACCTGGTCATGCACTATTTCAGTGGGGGTTCTAGCAGTTTCTTCTGACAGTGTTTGTAGCTTCATGCTTCAGAGATGCTTCATGCTCTTTCTTGTTCCTTTCTTTGGGACATTTCCTAGATTGGAGGCTTTGTTTCCTTCATCTAGTTCATTTCCTTGTATTGGGTAGCTGATCAAGCCTTATTTCCGAGACCCATTTTCCTGCTTTCATAGCTTTGCTAGGTTCACTTCCTCCCGAGCTTTGCTTAAGGGGGGGTGTTAGAGTAATTATTTTGTTTCACTTATTAATTAGATCATCTTGATTTAATTAATTAAGTGGTTTATTACTCTAGTTCTTAAGCTTGCTTTTAGGTGCATATAATTAATATTTTATATTAATTATAATGCGCAAACCTAGTTAGGGTTTTGTGATTCCTTTTATAAGGATTCCCCTCTTTGTATTTTTTCATTCACTTATTGGATCATAATAGAGATTTCTCTTTGCATGCCCATAAGATGTCTCTGGCTTTTTGGCCTCAATAATTTTTTCTTGCTTCTGTTCTTTGCTTCATCCATGTGACAAGGTTATGTATGCAGGTGTTCTTGGGAGATTAGTTTTTCACCTAACTCCTACTAAGGCCCCTACAACACCTCCTACAATACCCCCCTACTCAGGCCCTCAAAGTACTCCAACATCTATTTACCACTATGCTTACATATGAGATGATTGATTTAGACATTGACCATGTTTTATCACTTCACAATTTATATATCAATTAGATCGAAAGAGCATTACATAATGCTATGATAAATATATATCTATGTTCAATTTTATTCTTTGTAATTTATAATTATACATACATGTACTTGAGTTTAAATACATACCTAGAGACATACATATTCTTGATTCAATATATCTTAAATATTTGTACATGTACATGTCCTACAAGTGCTTAGTGATAGTATGTTACATTTTGGTGATCTTCAGACACCTATAGATCCCAAAAGAATTGAATTAGAGTATGTAATTTATATAAATTTTATATACATGTAATGTGTTTAATTTTATTACTATATTAACAAAAATTATGTATTTATTTATTTCATTTGACACAGAGTTTAGAGACACATCATAAAGCTTTCTAGGGTGATAGATCAAGAGGAGGATGCAGTTGATCAACATGTATATGTAGTGCGTGTCTTATTTTAGATGTTCATTTCATTATCTAGAACTCTCTTATTCTATATTTTGATATGGGGACTTTTTATATGTTATTTTGGATACATTTGATATGGATAAATTTTATATTATTTCTTGAGATATTTTATATGGTATTCTAGAGACATTTTATATGAGCACATTATTATCCAGAGACATTTCATTATATAAACATAAATAGATACATGTTATTTCATAGGTGTATTTTATGTTCATGTGTCTTATGTTTAATGTTCATGTTTATGTTCACATGTTATGTTCATGTTGAATGTATGTATGTTTTCAATATTCATATTTATGTTCATGTCATGTACATGTTATAGATCTTGATGTTCATATTTTCATTAAAGCACATATGATAATCAAATTACATCACATATCTTAAGGGAATCTATTTGGGCGATTTCTTAATCTAACTTTAATGAGCTATAAAATGTTATGTCTTAAGGGAAGGTTGTAAAACATACATATAAGAGCATAAAGAATACATATGAACATTTGTACATTAAAACCATAAACTATTTAGAATAAGTAACATCTTAAAACACATATATACATCAAACCATGTAATGCACACACAAAACATATAATCTTAAAATCATATCTACCAAGTATATGACTTAACGGGATGTCTTAAGGGGAGGTCCTAAAACATACATAAAAACATAGACTAAAGCATAAATAACATCTTCAAGAAAATCAAAGCATTCAACCATCAAAGAAAGTACATAAGAACATATAAAGAATAAGTACTAAAGAATACATTATAGCATTTAATTGCTAAAGACTACATATAAACATGTGTACATAAAAATATAAACTATTTAACATAAGTAACATCTTGAAACACATATATGAACCATCTAATGCACACACAAAACATATAATCATAAAATCATATCTACCAACAATGTGACTTAAGGGGATGTCTTAAGAGTTGGTTCTAAAATATACATAAGAACACAAATTAAAGCATAAATAACATCTTCAAGCAAATAAAGCATTCAACCATCAAGGAAAGTACATAAGAACATACATGAGAACATATAAAGAATAAGTGCTAAAGAATACACTAGAGAATTTAATCACTAAAGAATACATATAAACATGTGTACATAAAAAAAAACTATTTAGCATAAGTGACATCTTGAAACACATATACACATTGAGCCATCTAATGCACACATAAAACATATAATCATAAAATCATATCTACCGAGTATGTGACTTAAAGGGATTTCTTAAGGGAGGTTAATAATGTAAATTAAAGCATAAATAACATCTTCAAGAAAATCTAAGCATTCAATCATCAAAAAAAGTACATAAGAACATATAAAGAATGTGTGCTAAAGAATACATTAGAGAATTTAATCACTAAGGAATACATATAAGCATGTGTACATAAAAAAAAACTAAAGCATAAGTAACATCTTGAAACAAATATATACATAGAACCACCTAATGCACACATAAAATATATAATCATAAAATCATATCTACCAAGTACGTGACTTAAGGGGAGGTCTTAAGGGGAGGTCCTAAGAGGATGTCTTAAGGGGATACATAAGAACATACATAAAGACATAGATCAAAGCATAAATAACATAGATTGAAGCATGAATTTAACATTAAACAATTGAATCATCAAAATATAAATAAAAACACACATAATTAGTGTATCCAAGATCCAAGATCCAATGTATACATTTATGAAAAATATATCCAAAATCCAATGTGCATTAAATATCAAAGTATGAGAGCTACATGAAAATAAGTTTAGCTCTAGATCTTGATAAAAATTTTATTGTTAGGGTCCTCTCTATTTTTTTATTATTTCTAAAATTTTTTCATGTTCTTCAATAAAAAAAATTCCACTTTTGATTTCTCCAACATCCTCTTCTTTGTATTACTTCTAGGATTTGAAATGCAAAAATGATAACCTATTAAGAGCCATCAAAATGAATTGTCTCATCTGGTTAGATAGTGACTGATACAGATTATCTATGATGATTCTTGATGAATGGATTGGTGGAGTGGAGGATTTTTTCCAAGTTTCTAGAAGCTCATGATAGACTTCACCTTGAAACATTAAAGGAAATGAATCTGTGCACACATTGAGCTTGAAGATTCAAGATTCTAAAGTTTTGACTATCGAGGAACATGAAAGCTGTTTGAAGTGTTCAAAATTTTTTTATTACTTGACACATGTTAGAAAAAACTATTTTGGGTCATTTTTTCTAGGTTTTGATATGTTAGGTTCTTTTTGTGTCATATTTTTAGCTTTCTAGACTAATGTCTTCTTTCTTGTGTAGATAAAATGATGTCTTCATTATCCTCACTAGTAGAAAAGATTGCTCCCAAACCTATAGTTCTCAAATACCAAGGTACACTGAGGAAATCTTGCTTTCAAGATGGACATTCTGAAATTAGAGATACCAAACTTGGACACATTAACTAGAATGCCTTCCTTACCATTTGCAATAAGCCAAGTGAGCAATCTATAATGGTATTAGCACTAATCATATCTAGGTTAGTCAACATAGCATCACATCCTACTTCTATGCAATCTTTAGAACTTTTCATGGCTCTTGCTAAATGCTATGTGACTAAAGAAAAGGTTGTTAAGAGTTTCACACAAGAGATAGTCCTAGATCTCTAACCTCAAAACATCGAGAAGGTGTTCCACCTTCATAGGGTTGATTAATACTTGCAGATATCCTATGAGGGAGCAGAAAGATGGTATCAAAAAAATGAGAAGGAAGTCAAAGAGATAATCTAATCATCATTTTTTATTGATAGAACACCAGTGTCTTATAGAGTCAACAAGGTAGACATGACCTAGGGATACATGAAGGATGACATGGGATATACCATCATTCTTGTAAGCAGAGTCATGGGCCTACTGGTGGCTAGACAACTTCATATCTGAATGGCCTATTTCATAGAAACCATCATAATGGCCAAGAGACCAATTGATTGGGCCATAATACTGAGTGATATCTTAGATGAGAAGTTTGTATCTTTTAAGGACAACCCCAAATTCTACATGACATCATATTTGGTTTATTTATTAGTGGCCAGAACAACCGATTACCTAGGACTTTACAAAAGAGGTAGCATGCAAGATACTAATGCATGGCCCTATGTGGTATATCCTTAGATACTAAAGAAGAAACTCTTGGAGAAGAGTGTATAGTATAGGATTATTAATGACAACTTTATATTTGCAATCATATGATTCATAGAGGGTGATTATGCCAAAGGGATGTCAGTAGGGGTAACAACTAGAACCTTAGAGATAGTAACCTATTATATCTAGTTTAAGACATTCACCTACCTAATGGTAGCTGGTACCATTGTTAACCTAAAGAATATCATGAGGTATCCATTGGCTTGGCTCATTTTATTGGAGATCTCTAGGCAAATCACATCTGCATATGCCAAATTGAGAAAACAACACAAAAAGACATGGGTATGGCCAATCACCATAGGTGCTTTTGAGGTCAAACATAAGCAAGATATTATAACCTTTGATTTAGAATGAGATAAATATCCCTTAGAAGAGTACACCTCCCCTCAACCTTATTTTGAAAATATAGGTATGGTCATGCATTTGGTAAGGAAGTAGTTTGTACATAAAGATGCACTAGAGTACCACTGGATGAATGCAATAGATGACTATGATATCAAAATTTGGGATTATTGCAGCTTGAATCTATATATGGAAGAGAAGGCCCTAAAAATAAATATCCCACTAAAGTCTTTTGAAAAAGACAAGGAATATGTCTTAGATCTGCTATACAATAGGGACAAAATTTATGATAGGCTGATAGTGAATGCAGGAATCAGAAGATATGAGAACTCTGACATTAATCAAAGAGCTAGCCACATAGTCCAACTAATGAGGGAATGGATCATGATGCCTTTCAAAATTAATCTAGTACCACATGTTGTTCCTCTACAAGACACAACATGACCTACCAAAGGAAAAAGTGTAAAAGTTACAGTACCAACTCTTCCATGTCAGTCCCTAGTAAGGCTAGAAATGGTTCATTAACATGAGCAAGAAGTTGAGTAATTTGAAGTTGAAAGAGGAGTGAAAAGGAAGAGAGGGGAAAAGGGTAATAAATAAATGGCTCAAGACTAAAAGCATAAAAAACAATAGGTATATACTAGATAGGTAGCACCTCAAGCCTAGCTAGCTGCTCAAGGCCAAGAAGCTAAGAAAGTACCTCCATAGCAACAAGAAGAGAAAGAGAAAGAGCCAATATAGGAACATGAAGAATATAGGCTACCACCTATAGGTATAGAGGAAGAAGCCTCCCCCTTAGCTCCTAAAAAGGCTAGGATAGAGCCTACTATGGTGGGGATATGTAGGAGATGATTGAAGAAAAATAATACTCCTCCCCTATAGGTGCCCAAAACTATTCTAAAAGCTAAAGTAGAAGAAGAAGAAGGGGAAAAAATTGAATATGTCCCCTTGAGTTAGAGGAATCACTTAACTAAGTCCCCAAAATAGGAGATAAGAAGAAGATCCATTGCAACACCACCATCTATTCCAAAAGAACCTATTTAGGTTACTACTTTAGAGGCTGAGCAACAATAGTGGATCATAGACATGGAGGGTTAAGTGATAGATGTCTTTGAAATATTTGATTTTAATCTCATTTTGGTGCACACTAAGATGGTGGGGGAGAAGATACATGATACTCCTACTAGTCAATCCCTAGGAGAGGAGTGGAACCAATTACCACCCCTTCCTCAAGGAACTCTAGGCCTACCACTACTACCATCTCAGGATTTGTTGTTCCTAGATAAAGGTTCAACAACACCACTTCTTCCCATTATAGACTTAGAGCAACAAGTAGTAGAGGAAGAAGAACCCCAACAATTATAAGATGATGAAGTATTGGAGGAGGGGAAAATACATGAGGAACCTCAAAAAACTCCTCATGGCACTAAGGCTATGACCTTAGCCCAAGAAGATACAGAGACTCAAACTAGTGATTTTTATCAATGGGAAAAGAGTCTAGAGATGAATAATAAGGGAAAGGGACCTACAGTGTGAACCCCCTCTTCAGTCAAATATATATCTCCAATGGGCACTATACCTGCCTAGCTCAAGAGGGAGGTTCTGGTTTGATAAAAGATGCAGCTGAATGTAACTATTGAGAAGGGAATGGATGAGCTAGCAAAAGCCATCAAGAAGCTTGAGCCACCTATGGGTGATGCACGACCATTGGTCTTCATTATGAAGAACCAGGATCAAGACTTTATTGCACACATAGTCATCCATCCTCCACATGTTGACACTCAGGATTTGACTCCTAAAGGTTACCAAATCAAGGAGATCCTATTAGGAAGGCCCACAATAGATACCTCCAAAGTATTGATCACTATATGCATAAAAGTGGTGTTTAGACACATGGAACAAGATGAGATTGAGTAGATACTACTGCAAAAATAGAATGAGCTTCTAAGAGGCTAACTTTATGGAGTTGTGGGCACAATAGTCTTGCATAATATAGAAATCACTCTTATTGTGGCACTAGAGAGAAGGGAAAAGGAAAATGTATAGTTAGATTCATTTTTGGGAGCATGTCAGTAGTGGTGTGATAATTTTGAGGAGAAAGTTGTACAAATAATACATGGGAACTTGAACATGTTACACCATATTCAATTAAATGCGGATAAACTAGTATCCATAGTGAACCAAGATTTTGGATTGATGGATCGGGTACATACCTAGGAAAAAGACCTATAGATTTTGATATCAATAAAAGGTCAAAGGTATCATACACTTATGGATGTATATTTAGTGGAAGATCTTAATAAGCTCAATGATTGGATAGAGAAGATAGCTAATGGTAGTAAATTCATGGAGGGACTACATGAGGATATTTAGAGATTAAGAGACTAGACTCAAGAGAAAATTTTGGAATTAGAAAGGTACTACAATTTTTTTGGCCTTGATATTTTTGAAGATGAGTTGAAAACAAAGATCAAATCAGTGCAATACATTTTCCAAAATTTTTGAGGAACCTTCAGGGATGCTTCATCAAATGAAGATATTAGGCAAGCATTTAAGACTAAAGAGGTATTGTTGGAACTGGATACCAAACTTAAGGTTTTTGCAAGAACCTGGATCAAAGTTAGCAACTAATGATAGGATGTTAGGGATAAATATGGAGCTTTTGATTTTCTAAAAGCTACCCAAGTAATGGAGATCATAGAGAAATTCAAGAGCAAACATCTAGACATCATTTTGGTATAAAGTGGAAGAAAATCCAGATGTTGGAAATTCAATTTTGACACTTGGGAAAATTTTAAATTTTTTGAAACTTGTCATTAAGGTGGACAGGTGTGTAGGTGTGCAATTCATAGAAGTACACTAAATTTTTTGAAGAAGCAACAATCTGCCAATAGTTAATTGCCAGTTCCTAATTTAGATCATTCCATGCACCCAACACACATTTTGATGGTAGTTCAACTCCCAAAAATACTCAGAGAAGGTCAAGCTTCCATTTTTAGAGCCTCTAGTGAAGTTGATATCCTCTTGCAACTTCATTCTTCTTATCTCCTTCTTCTTTTATTTTTTAAAGTCATGTAAAGGCTCATGCACCCATTAATTGATATAAAAAAGGGTGGAGACCTACTTAGCACCATTTATAGAGTCATTTTGTATATAATTAGATTTTTTAAAATTAGTTTTGAGCATATTTTGCATGATAAAATTTCTCACTCTCAACACAAAAAAGAGGAGATGATTTCTTATAAATACAAGGATGTAATATGTACTCTAGGCTATTATTTTGATGCAATAATATATACTATTGGTGCTTTCATTCTTAGTTAGTTATTCTTGCTGAAGTGTGTTATTTTTGTGAATGTATGTTCATGAATTATAATGGAGCCAATGGTTTTATTATGTTGTTATGATTGTGCAGTCTTTTGGTTCTAGTGTTTGCCTTGTATTAATGATTTTTTTTGACATATCAAGTTGGAGAAAAGATCACCTATTGTTCTTAAATAGCTTCTTGTCTCACATGAGTGCACTTTATGTGGCCTTGTGATTTTATGAGAGGTGAAACATCTTTTAGTTATTACTAGTTTCTCATCGATGATTGCATTAATGAAATTGAGGAAGTCTTGCTCTTGTTTTCATTGGTTTCCTACTTGATCTTTTTGACAATTTAATTCATAGATGTGTTGCTATCATGGTTTCTATCCATTAAGAATTTCCCTTTCAAGTTATTTTCTTTAATATCTTGTCACCCTATCTTTGTCATTTTCTTTTCTAACACTTGGTTTAAATAGGAATTCATATAGTTGCATCGATAAACTACATTAATCATAAACATAAAATACCAAACTTATATCTCTTTTATGGTTTCTTTTTTGAAATAGCAAGTAGATCAAACATCTTGTAACCTGAAATTGGTTAGAACCAACAAAGGCATCCTCATGAATATACACATTTATCTTCAACTGAGAAGATTTTAGTAGGTCACAAAATCACCTGAAACCTTGGAGTTGATCCTAGATTAGCATTTCAAGAGAGGAATTCAAAAGGATTCCTACTATTAAAGCATTGCCTTAAAATGATAGCTCAACAAGTATCTCAACTAGAAAAATGAACTTTTCACCATTCAAAAAGATTAGCACTCTCTATCTGATTACCTGTATATGTAACATGCACATATATGAAAGTTAGATCTTAGTTTTTAATTTAATTTGAAAAAATCTAGATCTAGAGAAGATATATAAATAAGTATTGAACACACTCATGCTTCTCCTACATCATGCTCTCCTTTTCCATGTCCACTTTCAAAGAAGATCCACAAAATCCTAACATTGGTTCTATCATGTTGCATGGCTAATCAATTAAATGCTTTTGTAGATTTAAATTGTTGTGTGAACATGAAATGAGCTTAAAACCTTTCATATGTCAAATTGAAATTGAAATACATATGTACACCATTGGAACCATTGGACCAAATCTAGTGCTCTAAAATATTTATTCCACGATTTCTAAGATCTTCATATAACATTAAAAAATAATGGGCCACATAACACCTATCGTGAATTCTATCATCACTAATAAACAAATGAACCCCCTTGATGATAATGTGCTCATTTTGGTCCAAAATTTCTATCTCATGCACCTCAAATTGTGTGTGTCTATAGGTTACTTGCAAAAATTTTGTGACTTGTTCAAAATGATAATATTGACATTGAAGCTTTGTTTGAGGTAAAAATATATAGTTCTCAGAGAAATCTACAATTTAAAGAATACAACCTAGTGGACAATAATTTATTGAATCACAAAATTGTTTAGATTTCTATTGTGCACCTTGATAATTTTGGATGTGTGGATAGATTAAAAGACAAAATTTGTTCATAAACTCATCATACCACAATTCACTCTCCTTCAATACAATTTTTTTTTTATTCATCTCCTATCTTAGTTTGGTATGTCTCATATTCATATCTCATCCATGAAACTAGTATTGATTCATTAATATTCTTTTATTGTAGTGGAAATTTGCACAAATCTCTACAATCTTCACATTGAATTTTGATACATTGTACTTTAAAATCATCTGAATCTTCAAATTCATCATGTAATATAGACTTCAAAAATTATGTCGTATTGCTAGGGATGACCAAATTTGGATTAAGTACTGCCATAACTCTTTTATATAATTGCAAGTTTAGACCAAATTCAACATGATTTTGACAACACCGAGTTTCACGTATGTTATTTATGCATACAAAGGAAGGACATAGGCTCTCAAACATTTTGTGACATATTTTAACATTAAAAAATTCTTTCTTGAATATTTAAAATAGTTCACTCTGTGTTATATCTATAAAATGTTTTTGATGTTCAAAATTTTCTCCTATCTCTTGATCATTAATTTATATAGTGTCATGTCTACTGGAATAAATGTGAGAGGATGTTGACCTTATTAAAATAACCTATCTTTTGACATCTTTAGAAATTTTGTCTTTTTGAGTAACTCTACAAATATTCACCCAATTATTCTCAATGTTTTCATCTATCATATTTCTCCTTCTATTGCATATTTGAACAATTCTTCTAGAAATATGTTGTAAATTAGAAATTGCATGTACTTGTTTTCTCTGTGTCAACTTTCTACTAGCATTTTAGTCATCAATGATCTATGTGTAGTGCTTAAATCACTTTCTCAAGTTGTGTTGTAAATTTTGTTATATGTAGTTTGCAAATTTTCAACTATTGTTTTGTTAATATTATGCACATAATTTTTCCTATTATCAACACCCAAAAACTCCAAAATAGGCCTCATTTCTTTTCTCCTAAATAACATAACAATTAATTGTTCCTTTCCAAATATACTTTTTATTTTTGAAATATTCATCTCACGTGTTTTCACAATTCTTTTTAGTAGTGTTCTTAGATACCATATGCTCAGATGGAATTTGACTAAAAAATAGCTCCTCATCCATATCCATCAACTTTTCTATGCCTAATAATGTGTTTCTATCATTAGAACTACCAATTTGTTCCTCTTCTTAAATCTTATTTGCTTCATGAACTTTAATAGGTTGATTTTTATTATGGTTTGTATGATCTTTCATTTTTTTATCTCTTGTTCTTGTTTCCATTTTTATCACTGTACAAAAATGGGTAGAAAAGTTGACTAGTCTCCTTTCATCTAAGGTGGTAACCATAATACACATTCTTCTATGTGACTCATTAAATGCCATGCATGCATGAGAGAGATAAGAAAAAAGATTAACCATGTTTTATCTCCTATATCCCTTAGTTTTTCTAACTCTTTGAGTTTTTATATCTTATGCTTTCCTTCAAGCTTTGTTGAAAAATTATGTCACGATCTTGCAATATTCTTTATGTTCACATGATCATGAGTAGTTATGGCTTAATCATCAAAATAGTGGTGATTGTGTGACATAGTTAGCAGATAGCTAAATCCCTCTTCACATGCTCACAGAAGGTTAATGCTAACTCAGGGTTAGTGCAATGATGTAGCGAAAGTCTTATTCACACATTCACAAGTGGTTAGAGATAATCATGGGTTTAGATCATGAAGGTGTGAAAGCTTGTATCATTTGATTGCAAGTTTAATGGTCAAATTAAATTTCCAAGTCAGGATGATGGAGGAAACAGTCAAATTAATAGATAATTGTGTACTCGTAACACTAAATGCTAAGGTCAAGAGATAAGTTATGAAGAAATGAAATGACTTTGATTGCAAGGTTGCATAGGGTTAATGAGAAATAATGGTTAAGATTGTGAACATGCAATTCTTCATGTTTGCATGTTCACGAGGGGTTAAGACTAATCATAAGTTAAGATTGTGAAGCTGCGAAAAAGCCCTGTTCATGTAGTCACAAGGAGTTAAGATTTAATTAGAGTTCTGGATATAACACATCATTTTCCTTGTCACATGTTTGCAAGGATTAGAGGTTGAGTTAGCCTTTTAAGTTGTGAAGTGGTGATCAGGGTTAAAATGTGCAATTTTCACCTAGTCACACTAAGTTAATGTTGACCTGAGGTTTGAGTAGTGATAATGCAATTCCTCTCTAGTCACATGGCCATGAGGTTAAAATATCAATCCCTACTTATGACTATGAAGGTGCAAAGGAGTGACAACTATCTTATTGGCCTTGTTGTGATTTTCAAGTAAAGAGAATGGATGCATCTTCCTAGTCATCAAATCTTAGCAAATCTACAGATGTCATATTCTCTCTTTCTAATGACACATGATTAATAACCAAAGTGAGAATATGACATGTCAATACATGGGCACATGGGACCAGTTTTAGTTTGTGAAAAAAAATGTGGAAATATGCTAGGAAAGTGTGATAGATTGGCAGTGCTTGATTGGTTCATATGTTGGCTATGCCAAACAAGTTTTAGTTATATTGTGACAATAAGATCTTGACATATCAAGGGCTGTCCTATTCTTGTAGAATGAGGTTTCTCATGGTTTAGCTAAAGCAAGAATATGACCATTTGACACATGTACCAATGGGCCAAGGATCAACCTATACAATTTTGCATTTCAGTGTTAGGATGACATGGCATGGAGACACAGTCCAATTGGTTAAAGGTACTGACATAGACATAAGAAGACTTCAATTTTTCCACTATCAGATCTTAGTAGATCTATGGACATTGTATTCTCTCAATTTGATGATGCAAGAAGTTTAACTAAAGCAAGAATAACATGTGATGACACGTGTCCTAGTGGGCCTAAATGGTGAAGTCTAGCAGAGGTGAAAAAATCACAAGCAACCACATGGTACATCTCCAAGAAGGTTGAAAGGTTAACAATAAATGGTAGGGTCACATTTCAAATGAGTTTCATAATATCAGTGATAAAATAAACATGATTTCATTTGACATTTTCATTCGAAGAAACACTAAATAGTATATTATTCCATGATCATGCTAGGTTAATGTTGACCTAAGGTTAATATAATGAAATGGTGAAGATTTTGATCATGCATTTTTAGGGGTAAGTGGTTGAGTTAAGGATTAAGGTGAACCTATGAATTCATAGAGAAGTAGTTGTTTACAAAGTTGGTACATTATCGCAACTTAAACCCAGCGGTTAATCAATCAGAATATGAGGTTGCAAAGTAGTTAAAGTTTCCCCTTTTTGCATGGTCATAGTCTGGAATGGTATTAAGGGAAAAACTATAGTGAAGGAGCATCAAGGACATGATCATAGCATCATAACATTGCATGATCACACATAGGGCTAAAGTTTAGTTTTTGAAGGAGTATGAATCGACAAAGGAAAGCATGATTCATTCAATGTTATTTAGCCAAAAAGGAATGGTTATGACCTTACAATAGTGCCTTTATTGTAAGATTGTAAAGAAAAGGTCAAGAGATTGAGATGATATGAAGGGCATCCTAGGATTATAGGTGCCTAGTTTCAAGGATGAGATGCTATGCTTCATCATAAGATTGTGCAAGCATAAGATTAGGTAGAGAAAGCAGTAAAGCTAAGATGTCAGAATAAAGGCTCAGAGCTCCAATATTATGACATGTAGTATATAAAGAGATCCTAAGGTAGAAGGTTGAAGAGTAAGATGATAGGATGGTCGTGTGATCATATGGTCATGAAATTGTAAGGATTGGTCTTTGATCATAGGATTGTAAAGCTAGAGTAGGAGAGGCTCAATGACATGGCAAGGACATGATCATAAGATTATGAAGATGTGAAATATAACTACTAATGCTACAAAGGGGAAGCATTTTGTAAGATCAAATGAAGAGGTAAATGGAGCTACAACCTTACAATGTCATAAGCTCAAGAAGGTCAAATATGGGAGTTGAAATGTTACGATGAAGCCATAGACTCAAGATGTTAAGATGATATGATAGTGTCACAATTGTAAGATCATAAGGAATGAAAGCTGAATTCATGATATTATGCCAATCTAGATCATGACACTATAGAGGTCTAGATATTGATTGTCAAAGATATGAAGTGGTTAATTAGCCATGATCATGAGATCATAGGGTAAATGCAAATGAGATAAGATGCTACAACAAGGGAGTATAAGCCACGATCATAAGATTGTAGGAGGCTAAAAGATATATTCTAATGCCATGGTAACTGAGGTATTGTATGATTGTAGAAGCCATTTCTAAGGATTATGATGCCACAATAACAAGTATAATTCTAATGATCATAAGATTCTAAATCTAATATTTCCATCTAGAGATGATACAAAGGGCTTCTTCTCCAATGTATCATGAGATCAGAAGTTAAAGAGGTTCAATAGAATTTAAAATATTGTGTACATGGATCTTAGTAGCAATTAGTTAAGAATTTGACCAAAGGTGGTAGAAAATAATAGGTCCAAGTTGTAGAGCTAGAATAAGGAAATACAAAGCTTTGATCTTAGATAATGTACATTAGAGAAGTTGAGAGAAAAGACTAGATATCTCAAACAATCTAGAGAATAAATGCATGTGGTAGGACCAGTTAAAGATATCATGGCTCTATCAGCTGATGAGTTGAAGAATTTCATGATTAAAGACAATATAATCTAACAGAATCGGTTAAAGGACTCCTACAACAAGTACCACCTAGAAAATTTCATAACCATCTTCTTGTTTTACCTTAATATAGAAAGTGTAGAATGTGGATGTAAAATGTAATTTTATAAAAATATCTCTATATTTTTCCAATAGTGTTTTGACATGCGTCTTCACATATGAAACTTGTTGCAATCATTCTCTTTATAAGGATTCCCAAGATGTGCAAAAGGGGCTAGAATTTTGAAGTTTTTATGCAAAAACAGTGTTGTCATGATTTCTAAAGAGTCCGTCATGCTTTTCCTATAGGTCACTTTATAGTCAGTCTTAGTGAATGTTGTAAAACTACCTTTAAAGCTTAAATAAAGGAATAGTTTAGGAGCCCTTCTTGTGTCTTTTGCTACTCAAATTACTAATCTGATATAACTTTTGTGATTTATTTTGAATTCTTGAGTTTTGTCTTAGTTTTATCTACAAGTGAAGTTTTGAAATATTCATAGAGGTTGCAAGACATGGCATTGTGCCTTCTTTCAAGATTTTGTTGAATTCTGAATGTTATCATTCCCTTTGGAATCTTATTTGAAGTATATCCTTCTTGTGAAACATTTATGTATGAATGTTTTGAGGTCAATATTGTGCTTAACTTAACTATTCAGAAGTATTTCATCATGTCAGACCATCTATATTCTCATCTTAATATTTTGGTGTATTACCCCAATTTTACTTTTCAACATTTTCTTTTAAGAAATCCTTCTATCCCTTTCCCTCTCAAGTTTAATTGCATTTTTAAGAAGAAAATAGGTGAAACATCATAAGGAACCAACCTATAATCTAGAGATTGACTCCATACCTTGGTACACCCACTAACTAGGAGTGTTTCCATGTTACTCGAAGTGACTAAATTGTAGAATTCAATTAATGTGCAACTTTTAGAGATAACAATTTTGTTATGCCCAATGGGACCGAGAAAATTGTGTTTAGTCTTTTCTCCATATTTTCTTCCTATTGTTGGTGTGTAAAATAGTAAATCAACCTAATAAGAGGTAAACATATACACATCTAGCAACTCTAATTGTCCAAAGAAAGGTTAGTGCATATGATTTATGAGAAGAGTGTAGACAAGAAGTATCTCTTCAAGTTTTGAATATAGAGAGCTATCCCCACCTAGAAGGAGAGGAAGAACAACTAAAAAAGTCTAGGAGATCCTTGTTCATACGAGAAGACAGAGATCTACTCCATGAGCTATTTCTATCATTATTTCAAAGCAAGTCCTTGTTCTAGGGAGAAGTAATTTTCAAGCACCAATGGCAAGGCAGTTTTATTCCATTCATCTCAATCAAGGGAGGTGACTAAATTTTTCTCAACATCATGATATTCCTGTAGCTACCTTGAAAAGCTTACCAGAATTCACTAGAGAAGGTGACAGGAAAACATTTGAGCATGTTAGAGATGTTGAAACATTATATAATGTGCACCATGTCATGAAGACGTTGTTGTGAAGCTTCTTAAAACCTCATTCAAAGGAAAATATTTGAAATGGTTTTGAAGCCTTGCCGTGGGTTCAATTAATCCCTGTGATGCATTGGGAGATGTCTTGACTAGATTTTTTGAAGACAAACTAGATTTTTTATCCCTTGTTGAGAAAATCACAACTATCAAGTGTGCTCCTCATGAGAAGATGATGGACTCCAATTATAGATTCCAAAGAACATGGAGAAGAATACCAAATTAGGTAAGGCCTTCAGAAGAACATGCTTTTCTATATTATTTGAGAAGCTTGAGTAGTGATATCTCTATTATGATCCAATCTATGAGGATTTTTTCATTACCATGATGTTATGACATTTCTATAAGAGCTAAGAATAGTTTTACTCAAGCAGGTAAGAGTGCCCCTAGGCCTCCAATGCCCATATATCCAAATATCCAACCTAATGTACCCCTAACTATACCATCTTTTAATCCATTACCGGCTATTCCAAGCCAAGAAGTCAAGGTAGAAGACCCTTCACCAGAATTGAAAGAGATAAGAGATGGACAAAAAAGCAAGGAAAGCCTCATGCAAAACCTTACCAATTAGTTGGTAAGTATTAAGAAACAAAATTTTTAGGCTAGGTATCCATCCTAATCTTAAAATCAATACCCACCTAATAGGAAAAATTATAACTAGAGATCTTTAGGCCTTATAATCCTATGCCTTTGAATGTTGCTCCTCCTCCAAATATTGCTAGAGATATCATCCTCACTCAAAATAACCCAAAAATAGACTATAATTGATGTTACCCTTGTAATCAGTAGCACAACTAGGCTACATGCTCTAATGGGGTGATGAATCAAGCCTTAATTGTCCAAGGTGCTTCTAGTACACAACCTACATCTGATGTTGATGCTAAGAGACAACCAATGATTCCTCTTGTGGATGCTACATTCATGAACTGGCAAGAAGAAGAACATTTTAGTGTGAATAGAGATAGTAGCACAAGTGGTGTCTACACTAGATCAAAGAAAAGAGCCCTAGATAGTGAAATAAGGACAAGTAAGGATGTGTTAAATAAGAAACCATCCTCATTCCAAGGACATAAAGAGAAACAAAGAAACCCTCTTGTTTCTACTCAAGAACAATCACAAGAATAAGTACATCATGATATCCCTAGAGACGTCCAAGCAAAAGTGCATGCTACTATGGAATTTAATATTGTGGAAAACATGAAAAGGATGAGCATCACCATGTCTATGTTGGATTCTCTAGCTATTCCAAGACAATTTGACTTGTTGAAGGAGGCCTTGGTAGTAGATATTCCAAATCAAGTTTCTGATAAGCCTTGTAGGACAATCAAGGAGCTATTACTCAAGATAGAAGCAAGAAAGGAAATCAAATCCAAGGTAAGGATGTTAAACCTCTACAATTTTATGTTTCATTGATTATTGGAAATAATTTTGTTCATAATTGCATAGTTGATAGTGGGGCCACAAGCATTGTTATGCCCAAGAAGATAGTAGGCTAGCTAGGTTCAAAACATAAACTATTAATGAAAGGTGTAGTCCAACTGGATGGTTCATGTGTTAACAAATTAGGTCTCATAAAGAATGCAAGTTTGACACTCCATGAATGTCTCACTTTTTCTATTCCCCAAGATATATTTGTGATAGATTTGCTTCCATATTTTTCCCTTTGCTTGTCAAGAGAATTCACATCCAAGATAGGAGGCTATTTATTTGCAGATTGATCACATATGTTATTTAGAACTAGATATGGGACCAAAGTAGCAATCAAGTCTAAGTTACTGGAAAAAGACCACATTGATCAAGAAAAAGAAAGACCTTGTTGCCAGAGATACAAATATTCAAGTTGATAGTATCTCTGATGTCTTACTAGATGAATGGACAATAGAAAATACCTCAACAAAGGGGACCATTGATATTACCATTGAAGATATTATAAATGCTGGTCTAGGAAATTATATCTCCCAAGAGGCTAGTCTTGTAATCCCAAACCTTGTGAAAGATACAACTGATAATATTGAGTAGCAAAATGAGGTTTGGGAGTTATACTTTGATGGTTCTAGGAGCAAGAATAGTTTAGGTGAGGCAGAAATGTTGATCTCACCTTACAAGGATAAATATTATGCAACTTTTCATTTCAGCTTTGCATGCACAAAAAATACAACTGAATATGAGGGGATAATTCAGGGATTGGAATGAGATAGAATGAGAGGTGTCAAATACATAAAAGTATCTAGAGATACTGAATTGGTTTTCAACCAAGTGAGAGGGTTGCACATGACCAAAAATGACAAATTAAGAATCTACAAGAAAAGAGTTTGGGGGATATCATTGAAGATTTTGATGCTTTTAACATCATTTCTATTCTTAGAAAATTAATTCAACATGCTGGTAGATTAGCTACTATAGGGGAAACATTTGATATAGTTGAGGATATTAGCAAAGAAAATGTACAAAATCATATCAAAGTTATGGCTAGACCCTCTATAGCTGACAATGATGTCAATTGGAAGGTTTTCGACAGTGATGAACAAATTTTGAATTTTTTTCTTGAAGAAGACATGCATTCAACCTTCAATCAACATAAAGTGAAACAACAATATGGTGATCAGATTATGCAATTGAATTCCAATAAACTTCCGAAGGGATTGGTTACTCTAGAATCTATCTTTAACATTGATGACCAAGTCAAGAAGAATAAAACTAGCTTGGTGGTTCAACAACACCATTATGAAGATCTTGAGATTATAAAGGGAAAGAATTTAAATTTTGTAAGGCAACTCCTATTGAACAAAGGCAATCTTACAACCAACTTTTCAAGAGTTCAATGATGTTTTTGCTTGGGGATATGCAAATCTTAAGGGTTTTGATCCTCATCTTGCCCAATACACTATTGAGTTAGAACCCAATTCCAAACCCATATTGCAAAACAAAAGGTCGATCAACCCAAAGGTAGAACCCTTAATGCAAAAAGAGGTTTTCAAGCTCATTGAAAGTAATATAATTTTTCCCATCAAGCACACCAGTTGGGTGTCATAAATGACTCCTAAAAGAAAAAAGAATGCGGAGTTGAGATTATTTGTTGACTTTAGAGACCTCAATAGAGTGTCATTGAAGGGTTGTCACCATTTTCCATCTTTGGAACAAATGCTCCAATATATTTTAGGTTCTGAGAGATTTTCACTTCTTGATGGATACTCTAGCTATAATCAAGTTTTAGTTAAGGAGGAAGGCCAATTCAAAACTGCATCCACCATGAAGTAGGGTACCATGGCATTCATTTTTTTTTTAACAAAAGACCATCAACTAATATGTAAGGTACCCTTTTGTATACCATGGGTACCAGTAAGTTTTTGGAGCAATTCCATGATGTAGGAGGTCACTTTTGTCTAAAGATAATAACCTATAAAATCATAAGGGCTAGATATTATTGACCCAACCTATTTAAGGATGCTCATTCTTGGGCAATAAAATGCAAGCAATGTGCATTATTTTTTGGAAAGGAAAGGTTGGTGGCCTTACCCTTGCATCCTATTTTAATTGACCAACCATTTATGAAATGGGGTATCAATTTGTTGGGCCGTATAAATCTACATTCTAGTGCTAGACACAAATGGATCTGAACTACCATAGACTATTTCATGGACTAGAGAGAAGCAATAGCTCTAAAGGAGGCCAATGAAACACTTTTTTTAAGTTTCTATGATGATTTGATCTACAAATTTAGAGTTCCTAACTCCATTATATTTGATAATGCCTTAGCATTTTAGGGGACAAGAATAATTGAATGGGCATTGAAAAATGGAGTATACTTCAATACTTCATGAAATTATTATCCTCAAGGCAATGGTCTAGCTGAAAGCACTAACAAAAAATTGCTAAGGATTTTGAAAAGGACTTTAGAAGACAAAAAACATGATTATCATTCTAAGTTGAGATCAACCTTATGGCTTGATAGAATCACTCCCAAATGGATTCTTGAAAGTTCACACTATGTTCTAGTTTACGGGAAACAAGCCAAGCTACCTATTTCTATAGAGTTCCCTTCATTAGAACTAGCTAATAATCTAATGCTTTTTGAAGAAGATGATCCATTGAAGCTAAAGTATACTAAGTTACTAAAGCTCAAATAAGAAAGGAATAAATCATTGTAGACAATGGAATACTAGTAGATTCAAACTAAGAAGGTGTTCGACAAGAAATCAAAGCTCAAAGTTTTTAAAGAAGGAGACCTAGTTCTACATTGGGATGTTTTGAAAAGTAGACTGGGCCACCATAACAAGTTTGATCACATGTAGATTGGACCATTCATGATTTTAGAATGCAAAGAGCATAATGCGTACTGGCTATTAACTTTGGAGGGAGAAGTTCTGCTAATCCCTATGAATGGGATACACATCAAGCTTTGCTTTGAGGTATAATTTGCAGGTTCTTTCTTGTATATACCTTTCTTGCTTTCATTTTCCCTAAGTGTTGTTCCATCACATGTTTGTTTAGTTTCAATTTTTCCTGCTTTCAATAAAGCTCCTATGTTTCCAAGGGTTGAGCAAGAAAAGTATGTTGCATAGCTGCTAGTGTAAAAGCGTCCTCATTCTCAACTATTTTTATAGCCATATGTCACCCAAATGCACATATCTAAGAATAAACAATTGGTTTAGAAACCCATTATCATAATTGATTTGACTCTGTGCCCAAAAGACTATCTAAGGCTACTAATTTGATGTCTAGTAGGCAACTATTTAGTAGAAGTCACAAATTTTTTTACCATTTTTATCACTGTACAAAAATGGGTAGAAAAGTTGACCAGTCTCCTTTCATCTAAGGTGGTAACCATAATCCACATTCTTCCATTTGACTCATTAAATGCCATGCATGCATGAGAGGGATAAGTAAAAGGATTAATCATATTTTATCTCCTATATCCCTTAGTTTTTCTAACTCTTTGAGTTTGCATGTTTAATGCTTTTCTTCAAGCTTTGTTAAAAATTTAAGACACGTTCTTGTGATATTCTTCATGTTTGCTTGATTGTGAGTAGTTATGGCTTAATACTCAAAGCATTGATGATGCTGTGACACAATCATTAGAAGGCTAAATCCTTGTTCCCATGCTCATAGAAGGTTAATGCTAAGTCAGGGTTAGTGCAACAATGCAACAAAAGCCTTGTTCATGCAATTGCTAGTAGTTAAAGATAATCATGGGTTCAGATCATGAAGATGTGAAAGATTGTATGGCTTGATTGCAAGGTTAATGGTCAAGTTAAAATACCAAGTTGTGATGATGCACTGATGGAGGAAATAATCAAATTAACATCTAGTCACATGATTACAACATTAAATGCTAAGATCAAGAGATAAGTTGTGAAGTAGCAAAATGCATTTCATCGCAAGGTCACATAGAGTTAATGATAAATCATGGTTAAAACTATGAACATGCAATTATTCATGTTCACATGTTCACGAGGGGTTAAGAATAATCACGAGTTAAGATTAAAAAGCTATGGAAAAGCTCTATTCCTATAATTACAAGGAGTTAATCTTTAACCAGAATTTTGGGTACAACATAATGATTGCCTTGTTGCATGTTCACAAGGGTTAGAGGTTGAGTTAAGATTTTAAGTTGTGAAGTGGAAATCAAGGTTAAAATATGCAATTCTCTCTTGGTCACATTGAGTTAATGTTGACCTGAGGTTTGAGCGATGATAATGTGATTCCTCTTTGGTTGCATGGTCATGAGGATAGAAGCTTAATCCCTAATCATGATTGCAAAGATGCAAAGGAGTGACAACTATCTTATGGGCCCTATTGTGATTTTTAAGTAAACAAAATGGATGCATCTTCCCAATCATTAGATCTTAGTAGATCTATGGATATCATATTCTCTCTTTCTCAAGGTGCACGATGAATAACCAAAGCAAGAATATGACATGTCAACATGTGGGAATGTGGGACTAGTTTCAGCCTATGAAATGAAGATGTGGAAATATGTTAGCATAGTGTAACAGATTGGAAATGCCTAATTGGTTGATGATGTTGACTATGCCAATGGAGTTATAGTTATTTTGTGACCATCAGATCTTGATAGATTGGGGTTGTCATATTCTTGTAGAATGAAGTTGCTCATGGTTTAGCCAAAGCGAGAATAAGACCATTTGAAATGTGTACGAGTGGGTCAAGGATCAACCTATACGATGTGGCATGTTAGTGTAAGGATGACATGGAATGGGGGTACATTCCAATTGGTCAAAGGTACTGATGTAGATAGAAGAAGACTTTAATTTTTCCACTATTAGGTCTTAGTAGATCTACAACCATCTTATTCGCATGATTTGAAGATGCAAGAAGTTTAACTAAAGTGAGAATACAACATGATGAACCGCATCCCAGCGGGCCTAGATGGTGAAGCCTAGCAAAGGTGAATAAATCACAAGCAACCATGTGGCACATCTTCAGGAAGGTTGAAAAGTTAACAAGAAATGGTATGGTCACATTTTGAATGAGTTTCATAATATCATCCATAAAAGAAACATGAATTTGTTTGACATTTTCATTCAAGGAAGCAGTAAGGAGCAACTTGTTGCATGATCATGCTCGGATAATATTGACTTATCTAGGTGAATGTTAAAGAAACTCATTTTGATTTCTAGTAGAGTGAAAGGCTTATTTAGGGTTTTATTGTCTTCTGTTGTAATGAACTTAGGTATATTTTTTAGCATTTCTTCTTGTTCAATTCTATTTGAAGTATCATAATTATTGAGTATATCTTTAAAATAGTCTACAAAGATTTCAGCTATTTTGTCTAGATTTTCAATAAGATGACCTTGCAAATTTTTGAATTTTGAAATGTTATTGTATGCTCTATTATATAGTGTGCTATTGTTGAATAATTTTGTGTTATGATTTCCTTCATTTAGCCATTTCTCCCTAGATTTCTACTTCCAGTATATCTCTTCTTTTGCTAAAATTTCTTCTTGTTTTAGAAGGTATTCTTTTTCTAGTTGATATGTTTCATTATTCATTCATTTTTTGATAATTTCTTTGTTTAATTTTTCCAATTTCTCTTCTATATCTAACTTTTCTTTAAAAATGTTTTTAAATTGTGTTTTTTTCCACTTTAATATCTTTTCTTTTATGCTTTTTAATTTACATACAAAAAAAAAAACATTTTAGATCCCTAAAAATATTCCTTTTGGTACCACGTTTTTGTCTATTCCATAAAAGTTTTATCCATAAACCAGATATTTTCACATTTGAATGGGTTGTTGCTAGGTTTATTCTATTCTTTAATTTCCATTTTTACAGGGAAGTGGTCTGACCCTACCATTAGTAGAATTTCTACATTGATCTCTTTGCCTAGTTTGCTTAGCTCTCCTTTAAAGAAAAATCTATCCAATCTTTCTGCAATGTAAAAAAAGCCTTTCCTTCTATTGTTCAAAGTATATGTTCCATTTTTGGTGGGGATATCTATTAGAGAGTTATTTCCTATCCATTCTCTAAAATCTTCTATAGCTATGGATACTATCTTTATAACCCCATATTTTTCCTCTTTCTTTAGTATTACATTGATGTCTCCCCCCATTATGATATTCTTATCTAGTATTGTATTAATGAATGATTTAATCTCATTGCAAACAACTCATTTATTTGTTGTTTGAGTAGACCCATAGACATTTATTACTATCATCTAGATATTTGACTTTGTGCTAGAAACTCTGCTTTTGATCGAATATATATGGCTAGATATGTCTTCTATATTGACTTTCCAGGTATTCCATATAATTCCCAGTGTACTTGATGCTCCCTATTATGGCTTAAATTTAGATTTCCATGTTCCTAGTTTTTGGACTAATTTTATGCCTTCTTCTTTGCTTAACTTATTTTCTTGAATTAATATAATTTATGAATCAAATAGTGTGAGATTGTGCTTTAGTAAGAATTTGTTGCTAGGAGCATTTAGGCTCCTAGCATTCCATTTAGTGATTTTCATTGTTCTTTGGGAAGGCTCTTCCCCTTCCCACCTTGTAGGATTTTGGAGATTTTAGTTTGTTCCTTTACCTATCCTGTAGCCTCCCTCAATTCTTCTAGTGATTTTCTTCCTCTCTTTTGTTTGGGTTTTCCACAATTAGGTGTCTCTGACGCGTCCTAATTTATTGATAAACCTATATTCTCCAAATTTAGTTGCTTGTTTACTTTTCCCACTATATTTGATTCTTCTATTATCTGAATGTCTTTTGCTATTATTTCTTTGAGTAGTAATTTATTCATTTGGTAGTCTTATGCTTCTACGGTTTGCGCCGCTTCTTCAAATCTTTTTTCCTTGATTCCATTATCCCATTGGGACTATCCACCATAGCTCTAAAGTCATCCCATATTGTTTTTTTTTTACTTTTATTTTCCTATCTTTTCTCTTGGATACTTGTTTGCTCTCTATCTTTCTCTATGTCTGGGATTGTTTTCCTTGTTTTTGTTTCTTTCCCTTTTTCTTCTTTGTTATGATCAAACATGTACTTACCATTGCTTGGAGACTGCCAAAATTTGTAACTCTTTTTTTTTTACTTTTTTTCTTATAGTGATATTGCTCCATTGAGTTGAATCCACTAGTGGGATACTTAGTTTTTGTTCTAATTTATCCAGTATTTGGGTTTCTTCTTGATTCCTTTCTTGCTCAGATTCTATTTCTCTATAGTTCTTATATTCCATCTATTTATTACCAAGCTTCCCCTCCTATGCTACTAATGTTTCTAATTCTATTAATTTGTTCTAAGTCTTTCTTCTATGTTTTGATGCCTTTTCTTTATCTATTATCAACATCTTTCTACGTTTATGCTCTATATGAGTAGCTTATGCTAATATGAATTGATCGACCAAATCATTCTCTAGTAACAAAATCTCATGTGAATGCTTCTTTATTTTTTATATATTGAGTTCTATTTCTACTTTTATTTCCTTCTCTGTTTGGCAATCTTTACATTTTTTGAATTTATCTAACGAGTGTTGATAGCTCATGTTTGTCATCCAACCACTTTCCTCCTTTTCTTCTCTTACCACTGTTTACTACTGAAGCTCCTTGACTATCTCTACGTTTCCCATGATTTGATTGTTTTCCTTCTCTAATGATGCTTTTTCTCTATTTTCCTCCATTTTTTTGTCTTTTTTTCCCTTTCCCTTTTACTTCCTTTTAGATTGTTCTTGATATGAATATTTCTAAAGTCTATATCCTTTATTTTTTCTATTTCTCATGTGTACTCAATAAATGTTAATTTGTATATCAATCCATTTGTTATGATTTTCCTTTTTATTTCATTGCTTAGTTCTGTTTTTAGTAAGGCTCTTATTTTGCTAGTTTTATTTTTGTTGTCTTCAATTCCTATGAGGGTTCCTAATGATTCACCTATTCTTTTGATAATGTTATTCTCATTTAGTTACAATGGTATGTCTAAAAATTTCATCCATTTGATTGCCTTTTTTTTATTGTGATTTTCATTGAAATTAGGTTGCCATGCTATGAATTTAATGTGATGGCCCTTATAGAAATAGTTTGATAAATCTAATATTTCATATTTAGATTCTATATCCTGGCATTGTATGAAGCAATGTTTATCAGCATAGGGGATTATATTACTTACCTTCTTACAACACCTCTTGGCCAGATTTCGTTCCAACTTACTTCTAAATTTCATTGGCCCATTCCAGTATGTATAAACACCTTTCTTAGTGCATTCTGTCCATTTTTCTTCACTAAGGATGTTGCTGATGATTATAGTGTCCATGTTCTTGATTTTGGTTGAGTGCCTAAAATTGGGGTTCCTTCCTTTGCTTGGATTATTTGCTTCATGATTCTTCTTACATTGTGGGGGGATATATACCCCCATTGCTGATGGGTTGGTTCCCTTCTCTAGATGATTTTTTAGAATGGAGACATAAGTTTCATATTTTCCTATTTGTGCCCATGTTTCAACCAATGATAGACTTAGGGGTATGTTTTTGGGCTCATAAATTGTTTTGGGCTAATCCACTTGGTTTTCATGGTTGAAGTTCCCCAATATAGGATTTTGTTCTTTGTTATTAGAATATTTTATTTTAACAAAGAAATCCTTTTGGTTCCACATTCGCTGATCCATTTCATCTCCCCTATTGCCTAATGATATGCATTGTCTATACTTCTTCCTATTTTGAACAATCTGCCATCCATTTTCGTTTTTGCTATCCTGAATTTTGTGGATGGCTACATTTCATTCCACATGGATTTGTATTAGATTTTCAAAGCTATTTGAATTTGATTTTCCACTTTGTTATTCATGTTGATCTGAGGAGAGGGCTTCAAATTCGTTTCTTGTTTGCAGAGTGCCTTTTTCCTCCTTTTGGGGGGCTTATTTGCATAATGGAAAGGGGCATATTTGTTTTTGGGTATGTGTTTCATTATTGTTTTCTTCAAGTTATTCACAAATTTCTTCATTTTGTAGAAGAAATGATTTTTTTCATTAGTAATTATTAATAAAATATTTTTATTCTTTATATTTTATTCAAATTTCATATTAAAAGATACAAAATATATATAGTATTGAATTGAATAAAATAGAAACTATTATATGAATTACATTAAGTATTACTTGCAACATATTTATATTTGTTTTTTTATATTGTTCAACATTTTACAACAGAAAAAAAATTTATTCAAAGTTATTTTTAGCAGTAGGCACAGTACTATTTTAATCACTATTTCTTATCTAGTGATCAAAAATAAAAATTTCAATCAATTGAAATTGATAATTTTAAAAATTTCTCATACTATCACTATTTTATAAGAATAGATCATATTAATTTTCAATTAATCAAAATTGATAATTTTAAAAATTTCTCATATTATCAGTATTTATAAGTATAGATCATATTTTTTTAATTTATAAATTCAAAAGTTTATACTAAATATGCACAATTTTGTAGCAATTTTCACAGGATGTTAATTGTCCTAATTAAAATTATATTATACTAAATGGTTATGTCCATGGTTATGATCTAAGATATAATGTTTATATAAAATAGATTTATCCTTTAGATGTACAAGTAAAAAACAATTAAAAAATTATATTAAAAAAATCAACAATTTAAAACTTGATCTTATTCATCTATTCAAATAATAACAATAAATCTTTAAATACAATTTCAAAAAATTTCAAATGATATTTTTGTTATAATGAAATTGTAGTGGACTAGCAATAATAGACTATGAATCTATAACATATTGGGAATATTAGACTCTATAATTAGATTTTTCTCAAAGAATTTTCCAACAATATTTAATCTTTAATGTACAAATAGAAAAGCAACTTATATAATCTTCATCAAACTTATTAAAATATTTAATACTTAGAAAATGTAGAACTTCTATATACCAATAATAAAATAGTTTAAAATTAACATCTCCATCTTTTTCTACATACATCTAACATCTATTGAACATATGTACAATTTAGAATTTTAATAGTACAAGAGTTGTGTGTTGTAGCTAAAGTTTTTGTATGTGAATTTGTGTTGTACTTGTTGAAATTACCTTTTATGTTTGTTAACTATATTTTCTTTAAATTTGGACATTTTTTTTGTTTTGTTTATAGTTTGGGTAACAATGTTATATGATTTGTATAATTATGTATAAGAAAAAGACTCTTATTATAGAAATACATATTAGATTAGAATTGAAAAATTTAAGAATGTTATACTTTTAGTCTTTTAGAAATGAATTTTTTTATTAATTGAAATATGACATTCGTGTGGCTAAATCTAGATGCAAAATCTAATGGACATAAATGAGATTTTGCATTACTTTTCATTAAATCCCAAACAACCTTGACAATAGCTTTAATAATTGAAAACTTAACCTTTTATTCATATTGTACTCTTGATAAGTTGTATCCATATTCAATATATTATATTTTAAAAGTTCTACTACAAAAAAAAAAGTTTGAATGGCTCTGTAAAGTTTTAGGAACAAAGAAATTAATAACGGCTAATAATCATTCAACATTAGATTTTAGAGCAATATAGGTAGATTACTTACCAAATGATTTTGAACTTATAATTTCAAATTACTTTACATGCATATGTGGTTGCCCTATAGAACTAGGGTTCTTTGAATACCTAAGAATAGTAGAAAAAAATAGGACCTTAGTTGATTTTTATGATTTTCAAGAAACAAACTAATTAGAAAAGGTGAGATAAAAACTTAAGTGAAGACCAAGTGTCATTTTCAAAGCCCTTTAACCACCTCAATTAAGACCTTGCTATCCAAGAAACAATCAATCAACCATAATATATAGACATACACAATGATGGGGCCACAAAAAGAGTTTTGAATTTTGCAGTCAGAAGGAAACTCAAGTACATTCTCAAACAAGGTCAGGAATTGGTAAATGAAAGTGAAATAGGTAGAAATTGATGATGAAATTGAAATGCTCCTATCATTGAGAAGAAAATTATTTATTATATACTATATTTTGAAAACTACTATTGTTTTACTCTTACAAACATATGATAGAGGGCATACTCAGTCCAATAGGAAAGGATAAAAGACCAATCACATTGACCTAAAGGAACATGGTAAAGGATTGGTGAATGTAGGCACCTATTCCCCAATTGAAAATTGGAGATTTTATTTCTAAATTTGAATCAAACATACTTGTTATGAAGAAATTAAAAACACAACATTAATATTTTCACTCAACACTAACTATTGTCAAGTGCCAATTTTACTTGACACCTTAATAAGCTGAGTGGCAGAAGTGTGTCGAGTGAGCTCGACACAAGAAGGAGCCAAGTGAACTCAACATGTGAAGGGCAACTCAGCACCAATGGGTGCCAAGTGAGCTTGGTCACCACTGCAAGGTGGAGCTTGATAGAAGTAGATGCCGAGTGAACTCGGCAATAACTGTAAAGTTAAAACTCAAATAAAGACCAAACTGAGTGACAAAATTCCAATGTGAATGTTACCACAATTAAAAATAGAGAGCCCAAGTATGAAGCCTCCAAATAAATTTCTCAAATGTAATGAATAGAAGAAGAAAAATTGAATCAAGTATGCCTACTTGGTTGCTATTCAACTTTGATTTAAAATATTACAAAATCTGGGAGCATTTGGCTATAACTAGAAAAACCCTAAAATAACCCTAAAATTTTAAACTAATGAAACTTCAACCTTTAAGATTTAAACTTGCAAATCTAATGGCTGCATACAATAGTACCTAGAGAAATCCTTGCTTCATAGATCGAACCACACAATAAACCATGAACTTACAGAATGACAAGTAGAACCACGTGCAATAGTAGGCACGAAAAAACACTTCCTTCTGTCTCTGCAACAACTGGATCTATTGATCACTTTCTTTCTCCTTCCTTCTTTGCTCTTCTCTACAACTTCTCTCTACTCTACTGAACATGCCAAAATGAGACTATTTCATTCCTTTTGTCTCTTGCAACAAAAAATTTCCCCCTCTTTTCCAAATTTGAAAACTGACCTACCACATTCAAATTTCTATCTAATGTGTAAGTCGTCAAAGGTGGTAGGTGGGCATTTTTCTCTAGGGACAAATTATTATAGCATTTAATATTCCAACACTCTCCCTTTGTCTTGAGCCAAACAAACAATGATCACTATTGATCCAAATCAACTACACCAAGACACTCTCTTAGGTGTACAAAACTTCCAATGCCTAATGGCTTGGTCAAAAATATCTGCTAGCTGCTCCTTAGACCTACGAAATTCCATTTTGATATCCCTGTTCTCCACCAACTCTTTGATGAAGTGATATCTGATCTCTATATGCTTGCTTCTCCCATGGAAAAATAGATTCTTAGACAATGCAATTGATGAGATGTTGTCACAATAAATTATGGTTCCATCCTCTTGCCTTTCATTCAAGTTTGTCAAGATTCTCCTTAACCAAATAGCTTGACATGTTGATGCATTTTCTGCTATGTATTCAACCTTTGCTATAGATTGAGCAACAATAGGTTGCTTCTTGGATGCCCATGAAATTGCACCCGATCCCATATGAAATACATATCAAGAAGTGCTCTTCCTATCATCTATACTTCTAGTGCAATCACAAGCTGTATAACCTACCAAATTGAATTCATTTGCTACCGTATACAAAATTCCAAATCCCTTGGTACCTTTCACATACCTTAGGATCCTCTTTCCCACTTGCCAATGGGAATCCTTTGGTGTTTCCATAAATCTGGAAATCAAATTTACTAAATGCATCAAGTCTGGTTGAGTTGCAGTCAAATTCATCAAACTTCCAACCATACTCTTGTATAGTGTTGGATCCATTCTCTTGCTAGAGTCTTCCTTACTCAACTTTAGACCTATTGCTATTGGTGTGGGGGCTAGCTTACTGTTCTACATTTTCAATCTCTCCAAGATCTTCCTTGCATATTTTTCTTGAGAGATGTAGATGCCATCATGCATTTGTTTTACTTCTATGCCTAGAAAGTACTTCAAGAGACCAAGGTTTGTCATCTCAAATTCATTTTCCATGGCCTCTTTGAACTCACCAATTAGAGCCTTGTAATTACCAATAAAAATCAAATCATCTACATAAAAGACAACAATTAACACATTTCCATTTGTTGCCTTGATGTAAAGAGTAGGCTCACTATTACTTTTGCTAAAGCCATTGCTCATCAAATATGAGCCAATCCTACTATACCATGCCCTTGGAGCTTGCTTGAGCCCATAGAGAGATCTCTTCAATCTATATGCTTTGTGTTCTTCACCAAAAAATTCATAACTAGGTGGTTGCTCCATAGACTTCTTCCTTCAATACACCATTCAAGAAAGTAGACATCACATCCATTTGAAATACCTTCCATTTGTGCTAAGCTGCAATTTCTATGATAGCATGCACGATTTCCATTCTTGCAACCGGGGCATATGTCTGATCATAATCTCTGCCATACTACTATTTGTAGCCCTTGACTACCAGCCTTGCCTTATGTCTATCAATCTTTCCTTTAGCATTGCATTTGGTCTTGTAGACCCATTTCACTCCAATCATTTTCTTTTTGGGAGGCAATTCAGTTAGTTCCCATGTCTCATTCCTTTCTATAGCATCTATCTCCTCATCCATGGCCTTACACCATTTCTTATCCTTAATAGCTTCTTCAAAATATATTGGATCACTATGAGAAAATAATGCAAAATTAACACTCTCATCATAATCTTCATACCTTTCATCATGGTATATCTCACTAAGACTCTTGATCTTTCTTGGTAATAGGGAGGAGAGTGTGGGATCAAAATCTTCACTGCTACTACTTTGCTAACCAGCTCGGTCTTCGCTATTACTCAGAATTGACACTCGGTCAAGCCTAGAGGAGCTTGGCAAAGATTGAGGTTGCTTGCCTTTTCTTCTATCTGCTCCTTCTTTTTGATGTTCATTGGCATCCTCTTCACTCATAATTGGCACTTTACTTGAGGTTCATGGTGATTCATCAATCGGTCCATACCATGACTAATTTTCAAGAAATTCCAGATCTCTTAAGAGAATCATCTTGTTGTTCAATGGGTCATACAATATGTACATGCCTTTGATTTTGAGATATACCCTGTGAAGATGTACTTCAAACCTTTGTCATCTATTTTTTGTCTTTTCTCTTTAGGCACATGTGCATATACAACACATCCAAATACCCTTAGGTGTTCAACTGTCCATCTTCCTCATGAACATGCTTCCATTGGAATTCTATCAAGGACTGCGTTTGTAGGACACCTATTAATTAGGTAAACTATTGTTGCCACAGACTCTCCCCAAAATTTAGTTGGGATACCTTTCTCTTTCATCATGGTCCTTTCCATTTCAACAATGGTCTTGTTCTTTCTTTCAACCACTCCATTCTATTGTGGTGTATAGTTGGCTATGAGCTCTTTCTTTATGCGATGTTTCCTACAGAAATTTACAAAAGAATTGGAGGTATACTCCCCTCCTCTATCTGATCTTAGGACCTTGATAAAGTGTCTACATTGTCTTTCAACCTAGGCTTTGAACTCAATAAACTTATCAAATGCTTCAGATTTAGATTTCAAAAAATAAACCCATGTCCTACGTGCAATGCCCTGCTCAAAAACCAAGAGAAATAAACCTAACATGTTACAATGTTTACTGAACTATTTTTTTTTATAAGGTTTAAATAACATCAAGATAATATGAGTGCTGAAGCAATATGAACATACACATCAAATACATATTAGCTTTTACAAATACAGTTTCAATTCCTCAAGGGTTTCTTCACGTTGAGTCACATTTGAGAAGTTTAAATTAATTAGTTTAAGTTTCAAGTACAATGCCACATGATCATAAAGAAATAATAGATACATAATCGCATAAGCAAAGCATAAGCATAACTAATATAGTGAAAGTACATCCAATTAATAACATCCACTGTACATGTCACAAGGTATGTGAAAATAGATACAATACATCAGAATACATGATAACATATATACATCAATGAAAAAGAAGTCTCTAAGATAAGAAATAAGAATGATAAAGGTACATCTTCTGCAATGAACATCAACAACTGACAATGTAAGGGGGACCCAAATGGTAAGAAGACACTACCTTGTAACCACATGGTTACCTAATTAGGCTTCCACTCCCAGCTTGTAGGAAGATAATGAACGATCCACATACGGCTAATCAAACATAAAACATTCTTAGGCATAGAATTCCTAATAGCCAAAACTACCTCAAAGCTAACACATGCTACTCAAGAAGATAAGATAATAAAAAAGAAAGAACACTCAATCCAATACCAACACCACATAACCAAACATCATACATGAACCAAGTATAAATCGAATACCAAGATCATAAGATAAAGTCAAAGAAAGATATTCCCTCAAGTCAAGAACTACATGTCAAAAGTAAATCATCCATGAATCACCAATCATCATCAACAATAAGTACATCACCAGAGATACACAAAATCTATAGAGGAGACTCAGGCTACATACTAGAGAGTGTCATCACATGGTCAAACTACTTGAGTTACCCTGGACTGATCTCTTAATAAACCTTGGACCCTCAAGCATTGAGTTACCCTGGATTGGTTAGTCTAAACCCCGGACCCTCAACGTAACACATGTGGAACTAGAAACCCCTCTCAAGAAGGCAAGGCAACCAATTATATTGTCATCCCATTCCCATCCTTAGTCTATACAAGCACTCAAGGCATGGGTGGATCAAATATCTCTAACTTATCTGTTTAGTGTGCTTTCCCCCCAAAATATTAGTTACTAGATTATCACTTATTAAATAAATTACAATAGGTTACCCTGGCACTGACCACTTTGGGTCCTAGATCCCTACTGGAAGCCACTCTCAAAGACATGTACCTAGACAACCTAGCCTAAGCATATAAATGCATAGTTGTGTCCCATACCACAACAACCATAAAGATCAAACTTGGTTCCTTAATAGGCAACCTGAAAATAAGTTGTTTTTCCAACCCAAGTACACATAAATGCTCCACAAAGTAAACCTCATAAATATAAATTTCAATTTGAATCACAAGACATATCATGACATCTAGCCACATAAATGACATAAAAGAAATCTCACAAAACCTCTGGTGTACATCCTAGACTGGTCAACATCTAATCAGCCCCAACAAAATAATCATCACATAGAAGATAGGATATTCTAATAGTATGGTTTGTTTGTAAACACATATAGTTAAGTCATTCAATAAAGTTTTCAGTAGTTAAGTCATTTAGTAAAGTTTTCAATTTCCATTTTCAGTATAAGTTTCCGGGTAGATAAGAATCCAAATTTAACCCTTGCAATTAAAATCATTCTGATTCATATAAAATCATATAATGACTTAGAAGTAATAATAATAATTATTAAATTATTTGATCATTAAATAGAAATATTTCCCAATTCCATTAATAATCGAATTGTTAAATAGTAAATATAATTAACAATATTAATTGCTATTTATTGTTAATTCAAACTTATTCTAATAATCATTTACATTAATAATTATTAATTACTTAATAATGATTAATTATTTAATAATTATTAATTACTTACTAATTATTAATTATTTAATAATTATTAATTAATTAATAGTCAAAAGTAATTAACAAGAATCTCAATAAATGACATTTACTAAAAAATTAATTAATTTTTTTAATAATTAATATTTCAAACTATGAATTAAATCCTTTTTAAATAAATAACATTAATTATTTAAACAATTAATAATAAATTTATTAAATTAAAATTATTAATAATTAATAAATTAATATTAAATAAATTCAATTCAATTTAGTTAAAATAAAACCATTTTTAAATTAATAAAAATAATAATAAACTTAGCATATTTTAAAAAAGCCTACTGGCTTTATAAAGGGCCGCCAGCCACAATGGGCCTCCGGCTGCAGTAGCAATAAATGCTACTACTGCTGCAATCCACACTGCGGTCAGCGCAGTTAAAACCTGCGATAAAGGAAGTTAAGGTGGGGGCGAGTAAACCCCCCCCACGTTATATATATATATCTTATTATTATTATTAATTAATTAATTAATTAATTTTTTATTAGCAAATTTACAAAAAATGAATTCTCCAATGTAATTTGATTTAAATTTCCTTTTTTTTTTAAATAAAATTTATCCTTAACCAATTTCTCCCTTCATTAATCATATATATATATATATATATATATATATATATAAAATACTTTTTTAAAAATATCATTTAAGAATATAGTCTAATAGAGTAAATATCGTTAACCATTCAAATTTCCAACTTAGAATTTTCCATTTTTAATTTCAAACCCTTTTTAAATTAAATTCTAAGTTCTTCAATCTACAAAATGGAAGTTTTTTTATTAGTTTTCTAATCTCTACGTTCACAGAAGATATCGACAGGCATCCAGTAAATTTACAACATTGAGTGTTCAAGGGTTCATCACAGAGAATTTATGATTCTACAATCCATAGGTACTAAGAAGATAGGAAAGGAAATTGCATAATTCAATCAGTGATCAAAATACAAGACCCTATCTAAACCGATGCTAAGCTTTGACAGCTAGATGAAAATTCCTACAAGAAACAAAATTCTTCAAGCCACGAAATATTCCCCTTTTTTTCCAAACCCTCTCAATTGCTCTCCAAAACCTGTGTGTGCAATAATGACCCGAAAAACACTCTAATATAGAACTCTAATTACCTTTTTAGGGTTTCTATCTCCACAACTTTAAAATTATAATTATTTTATTTAATTAATTCTTTAATGCACAATCAATTTTGTTTTTAATTAAAATATTATTTTATTATTCCTTTCATGTACACCAATTGAATTATTACTTTATTTAATTTTCCACTTGACTTCACTTTTATTTAATTTATTAATTTTTAAATCTCATACACATTTTATTAAAATATCTTTATTAAGTTCACATATTTTATCTTTTTAATTAATTTCCTATATTTTAATCTCATGCAAACTTAATTTTTTTTCATAATTTAATATCTTTCTCCTTTTTATATTTTTTTTAAAATTAATTGATTAAATATTTATCAACTTAAATAATAATAATATTTAGCATTTATTTAAAAATGAACTCTAAATATATTATTATTAAATTAAATTAATATTATCACGTTCTAAAATCATTCTTATAACTTTTATCTCCAAATTTAATTATTTTTATTTAATTAATTTCTCAATTAATTAAATATTAGAATGTCATAATAATATTTCATTAGATTAAATCATTAATTTAATCTTTTAATTAGACTTATTTAATAGAAAATTCATCAAAGACTCATAAAACAACATATGCACAAAAGACTCACGGGTTTTAAAAAAGGTAGACAGTCTGTTACGAGTCCTCCTTGCAGGACAAGTATTTTAGGCTATGGCTAGGATTGGTCCTAATCATTATCTTCCCATTCTCACCATTTGAGTATTTGTAATAGGGCATGCTCATCCTGACAATTCAAGGAAGTTGATGCCTAGTACCTACATCCTGCATAAAAGATAAGCATGTATATGTATATAATATATGTAAACTAAATAGGCAATGGTGGGGAGTGGTACATCATGTAGATCCCGACTAGCATTAGACATGTCAGATAGAAAGATAAAATAAACACGTGCACCATACACATGCAAGTATGAGGCAAGTATCATAAAAATCACAAGTCAACATCAAATGCTCAGGTATAATAATGTATCTCTATCAATACAAACATAGTCATTAATAAAGACATCATGTTAACATTGTTATGAAAGAAACCACATTTACTAATTAGGAACAATCAAGACATCATTAACAACATGTGAAATGAAATCAACTAAGTAATCATCATTGATATATCACTAATTCAAGTCATGAAATAAAATCATAATATTGTAAATCCAGTATCTATAAAACTAATCAATGCATAAAATCAGCCTAAAAGAATTTGACAATCAGAACATAAAAGCAAACTATAGCAGGGCATTACACTATGACTGAAATTATCAATAAATTTCATGAAATAAGTACTCCCATGCATAGGATTGGCTAGGTTAGTATGCACTAACTCTAATGGATATCTAGCCCTCCTAAAATTTCTAGAATTTAAAGGGAAGCCCTTGTTGCTTACCCAAAATACAAGCCTCACACTTGTCACATGAATTTCCTATTCGTGGCAAACCTTCTACCATTCTTTTATTTGATAACAAATTTAAGCTAGTATAGCCAAGATGACCATACCTGAAGTGCCATAGCCATGAAGGGTCTTCAATCACACTCCTTGGAGTTGTTTGTGTGGGAGGTGTAGCACCAACTTGAGATGAGAAACATGTCTCTATCCTCAAGGGAAACATTATGTTCTTTGTCATTTGAACTGTTGCAAGTAAGTTCTTGCTCCCATCCTTTTTGTGAATGACACACCTGTTATTCTCCATCACCACTTTGTATCCATTTTGAATGAGCTAACCAATGCTCATCAGATTGTGCTTCATACCAAGTGAAAAATACACATTTTTTATTTCCTTCTTCTCACCTTTCTTGGTGTGGACCATAATAGACCCTTTGTCCACTACTGGTAGGGTTCCATTGTTACCCATTTTGATCGCTGATTTGAAACTCTTGTCAATAAATGAAAATAAGGTTTCATTACCACTCGTGTGGTTGCTACATCCACTGTCGAGGTACCAAAATTTAGGGCTTCCTTCTTCACCAACATTACACATGATGAAGGGAATGGCATTGTTTCCACTTCCCATGTTCACATCAGCCACATTTTCTTGTCCTAATTGATCATTTTGCTTCTTCCAACATTCACTTGCATAATGCCCATATTTATGACAGTAGTAGCATTTTACATTACTCTTATTTGAGTTGTAGTTTTTCTTACCTCCTCTTGAGGTATTTTGAGAGGTGTTTGCTCCCTCTACTCTTCTTGAGCTTTCTGTTATAGCATTTCTTTATCCTCCATTACCTCAACCTCTGCCTCTGGATTTTTTTCTTGAGCCATTTCGTCCTCTCCCCCTTCCTCTTGGATTTGACTAAGCCTTGAATACTTGCTCTTGGGAAGGAGAAGATGCAGATTTTTTGATCTTATGCTCATGGGTTTGAAGAATACCCATCAACTCATCCATTGTCAAAACGGTGAGGTTTTTTGCCTCTTCTATGATCATGACCAAATTGTCATATTTATGAGGTAAAATCCTCAATATCTTTTCCACTATCCTCTGCTCTTGATTGTCTTCTCCATTTGACTTCAGTTGGTTAATCACATTGGAGGTCCTTAAACTAAAATCTACAATTGATTCATTTTCCTTCATCTAAAGGTTCTCAAACTCTCCTTATATTTTGTGGCTTTACTGTATAAATTTTATCAGTCCCCTTGAAGTTTGTCTCAAGAATATCCTATGCTTCCTTTGCATAATTTGTTGTTGCAATTTTGGGAAAAACTGTCTCCATCATTGTTGCCTCAATCAAACTTAATGCCTTGGCATCCTTTCTCCTTGACTCTTTCAACTGATTCTTCTGCACATTTGTGAGAGCAACATACTAAGTTGGGTCTGTCACATCATTGAATCCATTAATCACAAACTCTCATAAATCATTTGCAACCATTATGGTTTTCATTTTCTTTGCCCATGTATCATAATTTTGCCCATTGAAAGGTGGTGGCTACTGCTATATCTTTCTCGCATCTCCTGCCATGTTAAATATCCTAGAAAAAATTTCCCTAACTCACTGTGGATGTGGGGCCTCAGAGCTCTAATACCATGTGAAGAAATTAAAAACACAACATTAATATTTTCACTCGACACTAACTATTGTCGAGTGCCAGTTTTACTTGGCACCTTAATAAGCTGAGTGGCAGGAGTGTGTTGAGTGAGCTCGGCACAAGAAGGAGCCGAGTGAACTTGGTACGTGAAGGGCAACTCGGCACCAATGGATGTCGAGTGAGCTTGGTCACCACTGCAGGGTGGAGCTCGATAGAAGTAGATGCTGAGTGAACTCGGCAATAACTATAAAGTTAAAACTCAAATAAAGACCAAACCGAGTGACAAACTTCCAACATGAATGTAACCACCATTAAAAATAGAGAGCCTAAGTATGAAGCTTCCAAATAAATTTCTCAAATGCAATGAATAGAAGAAGAAAAATAGAATCAAGTATGCCTGCTTGCTTGCTATTCAACTCTGATTGAAACTATTACAAAATCTAGGAGCATTTGGCTACATCCAGAAAAACCCTAAAATAATCCTAAAATTTCAAATTGACAAAACTTAAACCTTTAAGCTTTAAACTTGCAACTCTAATGGCTGCATACAATAGCACCTGGAGCAATCATTGCTTCACAGGTTGAACCACACAATAAACTATGAACTTACAGAATGACATGTAGAACCATGTGCAATAGCAGACATGAAAAAATATTTCCTTCTGTCTCCGCAATGACTGGATCTGCTGATCACTTTCTTTCTCCTTCCTTCTCTACTCTTCTCTACAACTTCTCTCTGCTCTACTGAACACACCAAAATGAGACTGTTTCATTCCTTTTGTCTCTTGCCACAAAAAATTTTCCCCTCTTTTCCAAATTTGAAAACTTACGTACCACATTCAACTTTCTATCTAATGTGCAAGTTGTCAGAGGTGGTAGGTGGACATTTGGCTCTAGCAACAAACAACTATAGCATTTAATATTTGGAGCTTTCTCCTAGTTTTTTAACCAGACTGTAGTGTACCCTTGTATATTCTTTACAAATGTAAAATGAGCTATTTTTCTGAACCAAAAACAATGAAATGTCATGTTCCTGAGTAAAAGATACTGAACAGGAAACACATTCTTACATCCCGCCTTGCTTATTATGAAGTCCATCAAACAATCAAGGGACTATATTTCCAAAAAGATGCAGCATATCAAACTAAATTAACCACGATAACCAATGGATGGGAAATCTTATCTTAAAAAACCTATATTTGGGGTCCAAATAGTACAAATCTATGTGTAAATTAAGTGTTAACGATGGCTGCGTAAATTACATGTTATTGATGGCTCCTTTTTAAAGGTCAAATACACTAACTGGTCTGAGATGATATGAAATTACTTTATTAGCATTGTCATCGGTGAGACAAGCGGTTCCATCACAAAGCACAGGAAACCCAATTGCAGAAACACGATGATAAAATATTTTCCCCGTATATGTGACTATAATCTAGATGATATTCATTGACATATATTTCTAATGGACACGGGTCTTGATTCTTTTGTAATTAATACAGATACGGTCAGGCCTCAACCATGTTTCCTAGTATTAAAATTGTGCTCCACCGCAACATTTTGATAGGAAATTTAACCTAGTTAACCATTTTCCAGTGTGGAGCCTATACAGATTGACTCTATCGGGTTTAACTGAACAAGAGACCAAAAAAACCTTGGAGATTCATGTCTCTCTGAAAAGCTTGCTTTAGTTAGAACTCGGCTCCAACCTAAATACATTCACACGCAGTGTAACTTGACCAAATCTCTTATTTTTATGCAAATCATATCCAACTATACAACTTGAAAGATGTCTATTTTTCATTCAATTTTTATCAAATTTCTTATTTTAATTCAAATAAGATAAATATTTTTCATACAATTTTCAAGTGAAAGTAACTTATAATAACATGCATTCTGTAAATACTCAAAACTAGTCTTTTTGATCTGAATCGATTTTCTTTTATCTGTATTATAAAGTTAACCCATGTAAATCCACTCTCTTTGGTCATTGATATTGAAAATTAGAACTGTGTAAGGATTTTTCATACATTTTGACTTTGTTGAAAATAATCCTAAATTCACTATTGAACAGGAGTTTTTAAAAATATGAATGTGTTTGGACCACTTTTATGTTGGTGTTCCATGTAGATGGACATTTGTCCTTAACAATTTTATATGTGGTATGAATAACTAGCATGGGAGATAAGGGTTTGAAACTAATAGGCTCTTTATTTAGCGACATCAAGACAGGGAAAGAGTTCTATTATTTGATATATGCATAGCCCTACTCTATGAATATTCTACTCTTAGAGGTTTTATTTTGAAATCATTATGCTCTCCTCAGTTTGTATCTGCTATTCTGTTTTTGTAAAGGACATAGCTTCCTCGGATTTATATATCGACGATACTTCTTAGACTAGAAAAAACTATTCCTAATCTTGACATTTCTACATTAATTGTATGTGCGCAATGACACAACACTATTTTTGAAATATTAAAAAAGTGGACATGTTGTATCTGTGCAATGAAAATGTTTGGCGTGCTGCTAATAATAACATTGGTATTGGCAGGTGTGGCTTAATTAGCTCAACAGATGATCAATGGATTAATTTCTTTATTATTATTATTATTTTCATTGTGTATTGACATTATTTTATTGTTTTGGAGTGGCAGGAAGGGCAGTAGCTGATTTCAATCCCTTGTGCACTTCATATACTTACTTACTTCTGCCCTTAGAATCAAATAAGTCTAGTCCAACTGTTATTGACTGGAAATGCATTGAAACATGTGTAACAAGAGCTAGAGAGATTAAATTACTTTTAACTATTTCAGAAGAGGACCACAGAAGCATTGATATTGATGATAGAAAAGAGGCTTCTATGATAGGAACAACAGATTTGTACAGTCCAGAGGAATCTGAAATTTTGATTTTGGCTAGTGACATCTGCGAGTCTTTACATTTGATAGATAAAGCAGTGCTTACTGTTCATAATGGAATGCTTTATCAAGTCGTAGAAATTATTAATGAAAAAACTGCTGAGAGTCCCTTCCCTCCCAAAAAAGATTCTAATCCACATTATGGTAGCCACAGTGAATATGTTCTGAAAAAGTGAGTATCTCATCTTTGATAGTCTTAATCTTAAATGCCTGTCCAAGTGTATTCACATAGGGTTGATTGCAATGGTTCTAATTAATTTATCATGATGATTTTGCAGGCATGGAAAGAAACTGAAGCATTTAAATCAACCACTTCTTAGGGTGAAGCATGCTAAGCGAACCCCATAATTTTCTTACAAAACACCAAGAAAAGGCAATAGAGAAAGGACCATTTGTGGAACTTCTAGAGTTGTGTTTGAACTTGGATGTTCAAACACGATTCATCTGTACTCACCACGTCTTTGGATGATCAGGATTGTCTACATATTCAATTTTTCCAAAGTGAGACTTTTTTTTGTTGACAACATTCTACTCGGAGACTTCGTGCTGACCAGATTCCTCCCCACCTCGCCAAGAGAGACAAGATGGTGAACACAACACTAATTTTCATATTTGCTTTTTTGAATCGGGCAACATGACTGATAATTGCTTGCCAGGAATTATTGTGGATTGTAGGATTAGAAAGGAAGATAGGTCGATCCATTGTTTCCAGAGGCATTATCTTTAAAAATAAAATATTACACAATTTCCAAATTCGCAAATGCATATGTTTTGTTTCAAGGACGGCATGTTGAAGTCAAAACATAGAATTTGTTTTGGAAGTGTATGAATTTCTTATTAGTTTCCTCTGTACTTCTTAGTATTTAAAATAGATTATTGGTACTAATTTTTTTTAATTTCTAGAAAATTAATATTGTCCAATGTTGAAATGGATTGTACTGACCTGAGGCAGTTATGAGATGAATTATTTCACAATTGAAATTGGATTATATCTTGGTTGATTTATTATAAGGACAATTTTAGGGCTCTTCATTTTCTTTAATGATTTTTTATTATTAAATTTCTATGTCTTTTGTTTCATTTAATTAGTATTTCGTAAAATTTGCATTAATTACATTGCTCACTATGTCAATGTTTCTAAATTGTAATTTTGAATTTTGAATTTTCTCTACTAATTTATGTTAGTAACAATAGATAGTTTATATTACTAATTTATGTTAGTTAAATTTGTCTTTAGTAAATTTGTGTTTTAAGTTTCCTTTTTGATTAATTTTGAATAAATAATTGAAAACTATTCCAATATTTTTTACTATTATTTAATTATTTTATAAAAAATATTTAAAACTATTTGAAATCAACTAAATAGCTACAAAAATTTCTACCAACTAATGATACCAAAAAAATCTAGTTATTCTCTAATTCACAACAAACTATGTCTTCTCAAACATTCAATGTCAATATCATGGGAAGAACACATGTATTACCATGGGTCCTCGATGTTATTGCAATTTATCAAATAGAACATGGAAATGTAATTATGACTCATCTCTGTATAAAATTTATTGTGTATCATTATTCATTGTATTGAATAGATAAACATAGCGATTTGAAATCGTATGCTTTTTTGCATAGAAAAATCGAAAAGGGTGATATAGGTTAATGAACCAAAGATGTAAAGTAAATTAGGCATAGAAATGGAGGCTAGAGACAAGTTAAATATCATATGTACATTTACTATAGGTTCACTATTCTAATATTACTATCTTAGTTACAAATCATTTGATAGTTTTGTAAATATTAGTAAAAAAAATATTTGTAGTTTGGAAATAATAATATTGTTCACCATCTCAGTTTCTAATTATTTGATAGTTATGGAAAGATTAGTAATAAAATATTTGTAGTTTGGAAACAAAGTAAATATGGGATATCATAGGTATGAATTTTTTAATTGTAGATTTTATGTCAAAATTCATATCAAATATATGATATTATTTTTGTCTAATATTGCTTGAGGTACCATTTCAATACTTATTTTTCAAATTTGTTTAGAATATTGTTTGATTTTATTTGTTAGAGTGTTAGAAGTATTATATTATATAAAATTTAATTATTTATAGATTTATTAAAAACTAATCATCTTGATGAATACATGAATGAAGATCGGAAACCTAGGTGATGTTGGATTTCAAAAGAGTAAATATAAATGGTAAAGAAATAAGATTGTTTTAATAAATCATTACAAAATGATGAATTTAATACCATATATAATAGAGTGTAATAATTCTATTATATTAATGACAATGAATCATAGCACATAATTATGCTAGGTGGAAATAATAAGTTTTCAATATAAGCTAATAATTAATATAGACCAAATATCTATGATATAAATTTTTTATAATATATAATTAACTTTATTTATATATACTTTTGGATTAAGTTATATTTGAATTTTTCATCCACATTTTTTGATCATGGTGTAAGCTTTGTCATCAAGATGTCAAGAGTGTTACATAATGTATAATGTAGTCATTGATGAAAAATCTTAAGTGCAATCAAATAAAAAATAAATAATTGATGTCCTATAAAGAAATTTGTGAAAGGAGTGTTATGTTTAAAGAATTTTTCAAGGCTTTAAGAAATATCTATATCTCTTGGAGTTGGTGCTCTTTTACGATGAATCATAAAGTCAAAAAAAGGTATTAAAATTTGAGATGGAATATATTTTTCTTGGTAGAAAATATTTCTCTAAAGAATTTGAAATATTTTTAGATTTTCTAAATTGTTCAATCTTACAGAGTACAATCTACATAATGTAATGAACTTAGTAGTTCAAAAATAATAATTAAAACTTGTTAGATCAAACCAAAATCCTTTGAAAGATGAGGGAGGAGGAATTGTGAAAGAAGAAGGGAAAAATGAACAAACAAAAAGTAGGAGAAGGGAAAAAAAAGAAGAAGAAAATTTTGAAGAGGAGGAAGGTGTGAAGAAGAAGTAGATCTAAGAGTAACATTTCTTTTTAATACTCACATTAGCTAGAGATAATCCAATAAAGAATGTATACAAATTGTAGACTAGATGGAATGAACAATTTAATCAATTCTAAGAAATAATTGCTAAATGACAAGGATGAGGTGGAGGAAAAGAGAAGATAGAGAAGGAAAAGAATAACTAGAAGTAGATAGAATTAGTTTTTCTCATTATTACTTACATTATCTAGAGATATTATAGTAGCTAAATGTCTATAGAAGGAGACTAGATGGAATGAGAAAATCAATCAAGTTTGATAAATAATTTTCCTTAATAATTTATGTAAGTAATGAGAGAATTTCCTATAAATAAAGGATAAAATAACATGATATATTAGTTGTTCAATTATTGAATGAGAAGAAGACGGAGAACCTAAAGGAGAGTGGCAATAAGAAAGAGAGAAATAAGGATGGTAATGAGAATAAGAAGAAAAAGACTATGTATAGTAAGGACATGAGGGAGAAAGGAGGGATGTAGAAGGAAAAAAAAAAAGAAAAAATAAAAGGGGAGATGAAAAAGAAGTGGGAGATAATGAAAATATAGAAAATGAGGAGGATCGTGAGGAAGAGGAGGAGATATGATAGATAAGGAGATCTCCAAGAAGGAAAGGATGAAGATGACACTAACCAGAAAGAAAAGGAGAAGAAGTCAAGGAAGAATGTAGAGAAAAAGGAGGAAAATGAAGGACAAAAAGTAGGAGAGAAGGTGAAAAAAGAGGAGGAGAAAAAGGGGGAGAAGAAGGAGAAGAAGAAGAAATGAGAAAAAGAAAGGAACAAGAAGAAGGATAAGGAAAAGGAGAGGGAAAACTAGTTGGAGAAGGAAGTAGGGAAGAAAGAGGAGAAAGGGAAGGATAAGGAGGGAGGAGAAAGAGATGCAATGAAAGAGGATGGAGAAGGAGAAGGAGAAGGAGGAGGAGGAGGAAAATGAGGAGGAGAAGAAAGATATGTCAACTTTTCTCCTCATATTCTTGTAATAAGCTGATTATTTTTTGTTGACGTGAGGGATAAATTTAAGAAACCCCTCTTCGGAAAAATGTATAAAATTGTGGTGAATCCAAAATTATTTTAGGGGAAAAATATTAGTTTGAATTGGTGAATTTTATTTTCAAAAATTGAAATTTTTTTATTTTATTGGTGATTTTTTTCTTGTAATATGATAATTTTATAAAATTGTGGCAAATCTTTAATTATTTCAAAAAAAAAATGACCAAAAGTAAAAATATATAGAAACCATAAATTTGTATCATCCAAGATGCAATAACCCCATTTAATGATCATTAGATTATCCTAAATCAATAGTCAAAATCTCGTTTTGAGCTAAAAAGTTAAAGTACAACAAGTTTTAGAAAAAGTTCCAGAAATAAGGACACTTGTCCATAGCATACTCTATTTTGGGCCGAAGATTAGAAGGATAAGAATTTCCTAAGAAAGTCTTCAAAATAGAGACACTTGTCAAATTTTTTTACTTTACCTATAACCCAACTTAATGGTTAACCATAGATTGGCAAAAGTGATCATCAATTAAGAATTACCTCAAAAATTATGGGCAATTTTTTTTTAAATTTACCATGTGTAAAGATTAGATTATGTTGGCGAAGTCATTGTCAAAATAAAAATGATTATGTATCATTATTAATGATTCATCTAAGCATGCGACCCAATTTTTGTATATTGTGGGTGATGTCACCACCAAAAAAGTGCCAAAATAATTTGCCAAATTTAGGGTCCCCAATAAGTGAGATTAGCCACTTGGCAAATATTTGCTGCTAGAGTAAACCTTGGTTGGCATATGGAAAATGATAGTTAGAGAGGTAAGGTCATATAGGGATAGGTAAGGGGTAAATGGGAGGAAAATGAGTAATACAGATAATAAAAGGAATAGATGAAGAGGAGAAAATATCAAGAGAGATTAAAATAGGGAGAGATTATTTCCATTTGTGTGTATGTTTGTAAAAGATATCAAGGGAGAGAAAAAGAGGAAATGAATGAGATGACAAGAAAGAGGAAGAGGAGAGAGGGTAAGTGGGAGATGAGATGATGGAACAATAATTATATAAATGAGTTGGTAGTTAGACAATTTAGATACATAGATAGATAGATGAAGGGATCAATTGTTTGTATAGGAGTCTATGATGTATACCTTCCTCTCTAACTTCCATGTCTCTCTTAGGAACATGTAATAAAATAACTCACATTACTAAATTTTTAAGTTAAAAGAAAAAAATCAATATATTCATATTTTTATAGATAATTAATTTTTATAAGTAGAATGTAAACTTACTCTATAGGGTCCTATAACATGTACTAGGATAGTGAATCATTCAATAGATCTAATTGTGTTAAATAGTGATAAAACTTCAAATAGATATGTACATATACAAATTTAATATATTATAGATCAAAGAGAAATAAAGGATAGCAAGGAAAAGAACAAGTATATGTTTTACTATTGGCTTAACTCTTGCACCTCTCAAAGGTGCTAGTTTATTTCCCTTTCAATTGTAGCTACACAAGAAGTTAAAATATGTGAAAGCACTTAAGAAAAAGAGACTTCAAGCTACAAAATTAAGTGTTGAGGGATGTGGGTTAATGAAATATTTGTAATTAATGACTTGGTTTCAATATCTATATGATATCTACTCCATTGTATGGCTTAATGACAAATTTTTAACAATTTTGCCACTAAAAGATTTTGACATGATGTTTCTTTGCCTAAAAGTTTGATAGATTTCATACAATTTGAAATAACATTTAGTTTAATGCAGTACATTCTTGACTTTCAATTTTTTCTACCCACATCTTCTTGTTGGTTTAAACATTGCAATTTTCCATAGACTTTCAAATTAAATTTGAAGGAAAAAATTGGTTAAAGATAGTTTTGTTAAATTCTATGCAACCTTATCATGTGTCAGAAATTCAGTAATGTATCATGAGTAATTAAATTATTTAATTTTCATGGCCTATGATAGCCTAGAAATACCATAAATTGTTCACTTTAGCTTGACAATTATTCAATTGTATATTTGATGACATCTACGAAATTATGTATAGTTGGTAAAAACGTATACTGCAATTATAATGTTCCCATCTTTTAGCCTTCATGTTCACCAAAGTCTAAGTGGAGGATAAGAAAATTAAAGTCATTTAATTAAAATTAAAAGGTGACTTTGTATTAATAGCTTCTAGGGTTTGTATTAATTATTGGAAGGACGAAAGCCTCCCGTGATTTAATTAATTATTGCTAGGGAGGAATTTCTAGGGTATGCATTAATTATTGGAAGGAGGAAGCTTCTAGCTCTTGCAATTAATTAATGTTTTAGTTTCTTCCTGAAGGATGAAGAAAAGGATAAATAGGGCTGAAAGTCTCATTGCTGAGCATCGGATGATGGTGACTTGCATTTGATAAGAGCTTGATGTGTGAATCACACTCCTTTCTTTTGGCAATAGAGGACGTTCATTCTCTGTTGTAACATTCTAAACATCATTCCTTTAGGGTTTGGCCTTTGGAATACATCTCTTTGTAATTGATTATAGCATTCTCAGCATTAATATAATTTTCAGCCTTGGTTCAGCTTTTGGGCATTCTTGGGTGTCCATTACAGTGGTATAAGAGCTATTTCTAGGGTAACCATTACAGTGGTATCAGAGCTATAAGCCCTGCCATCCTGTGTAGATCTTCAACATTTATGTTTGAGCATGCAACAAGGGCTTTATAATTTTTGGAATACCAAAGCAAGAAAAAGTAGGGTTCGGACTCGCTTAATGAATGAGATAGTTTGTTTGTGTAGGGGGACATACAATCCAGTCATACAGACATAGAGGAGACATTCTTTGAACAAGATAGTAGCATGGGTGACCAAGATGATAGAAATACCAATTTTGACCAAGAAAATGTAATATTCAGGTTACTGGGTACATTAGAGGAGGGGCAATGAATGCAACGGGAGAAAAATATGATGCAATAGGAGCAAAATAGGTGAACGGATATGATGTTGCAGCTAATGGCTAGACAGATGGGCATCAATATTAATCCAGGTGATGCCAACAATGGAAACAACAATAATAGGGGTAATGATAATGGATGCTGAGACAACATTAATGTTAATAATGGACATGACAACAATGGAAATGAGGCTGATAACTTTAGACATGTTGCACGAAAAACTCGAACAACCAACTCGAGACCTCTTTTACTGACCTTTCCACCCAGAGAACCAGTTCAACTGATTAATGAACCACAGATTGTAGAGTTACAAGATCAGTTTAGGAGGGATTGGGAGGCCAGTGGGCCAGAGTTTTAGGCGGATATCTCTCTCAGAGATTACTTGGACTTGAGGATGAGACACATGCCCAGATCAGGAGAATGAAGTCAAAACTTTGAGTTGAGAAAGAAAGTGGGGAAACTTTCTTTACCTTATTATGATGCTTTAGGGAAGATGACCGCATGAGCTTGGGTGTAGAAGATGGATAGATACTTGTAGCTGAATCCTATGCCTGAAGAGGAGGCTATAAAGTATGCAGCTATTCACTTGGATGGACCAGAACATGAGTGGTGGCACCATGGCATGGTTACTTTGGGACATAATCAGATCACAGCTTATGAGGAGTTCACTGAGAAGCTCATAGAGAAATTTGATACTAGGGATCCTGAATTACAATTTAAGGAGCTGGCACAACTCAAGCAGTGGGGATCAGTTGAAACATCTATTAGTGAGTTTTAGAGGTTAGCAGTGTTGGTCACAGATATTTCAGAGAGGAGGTTAGTAGTGTTGTTTATGGATGGACTCTCAGAACCCTTGCGAGGTTGGGTCAAGGAACATGACCTAGGTACATTGCAGGAGGCCACTAAAAAGGCTCGTGACTTAGCACCTTCTTCATTTAGGAGCAGATTTCAGTAAAAGGATTCTTATATGAAAAATGACAAGGAGAAGGACAAAAAACCTTTTCACAAGGATGTTCAGCCCAAAAGAGATAAGTTGGATAATGACACCTTGAATGATTTAAGAAAGAAAAAGTTATGTTTTCATTGTAGAGAGCCTTGGGATTTATCTCATAAGTGTCCACTCAAGGCTAAGGAAAATCAAATGGAGTATTTCTCAGCAGAAGAGTCACAGTCAGAGAGAGAGGATCAACACTCAAATTCAGATGATGATAGCACTACAAAGGAGAGGAACATTCCTGAGGATGAGAAGTCATTAGCATGATTAACAGGGGCTCAGAAGGCAATCACATTTAAGGTTAGAGGTACTATCCAAGGGCAAAAAGTGATCTCACTCATTGACACTGGGGCTACACATAATTTTATAGATGCACAATTTGTAGCCAAGAGAGGTCTATAGACTGAGGAGCACGCTAGATTTAGAGTTATGGTAGCTAATGCTGATAAACTATTATGCACTCAGAAGATATCTAATCTTCACATCAAGTTTGGAGATGGCTATGAGTTGGAAGATGAGTTCTATGTGGTAGACATGGGAGACTATGATATCATCCTTGGCATGGTATGGATGGCCTCGCTAGTAGAGTTCACACTTAACCTAGCAAAATTTGAGATGAAGTTTCAACATGAGGGAAGAACTGTGGTACTTAGAGGACTTTCAGATGGGAGTTGTAGAGTAGTTTCCCTGAGGAGAATGCAAATTTTTTTTTGGCATAGTAACATAGAGTGGGTAGCAAAATGCTTCACTATGCCATCTTCACAAGAGCCATAGGTGAAGAGTCATCCACCAGATATTTAGGAGATACTTGACAGGCACACTAAGGTATTTGGCAAGATTTCGCACGGGGTTCCTCCTAATAGAGGGATAGAACATGTTATTGAGCTTGAAGAGTGATCCAAACTAGTCATGATTACTCCCTATTGTCATCCTAAGAAACATAAGGATGAGATAGAGAAGGAAATTAAGGAGTTGTTGGAAATAGGACATATCAGGCCTACTAAGATTCCCTTTGCTTTAGCAATAGTGTTGGTAAAGAAGAAGGATGGGACAATGCGCATGTGCATTGATTATAGGGCATTAAACATGAAGACCATTAAGAACAGATATCCCATCCCACGAATAGATGAGCTAATTGATGAGTTACATGGTGCATGCTTTTTTACAAAGATTGATCTATGGTCAGGGTATCATCAGATCAAGATGAGGGAGGAGGGCATTGAGAAGACAACTTTTCAGTGTCACTATGGCCACTTCAAGTTTTTGGTTATGCCATTTAGGTTAACCAATGCCCCTGCTACATTCCAAAGTTGCATGAATTAGGTATTTAGGGAGCAACTTAGGAGATTTTATTTGATTTTATTTGATGACATTTTAGTTTTTAGTAAGAGTTGGGAGGAGCATTTACAACATCTTGAGATGGTGTTGTCTACCTTGGAAAAAGAATCATTGTATGCCAAGGAATCTAAGTGCGAGTTTGGGATGACCAAGCTACTATATCTTGGACATATTATCAGTGCAAAGGGAGTTTAGGTAGATACTAAAAAGATTAGGGCTATTGTTGATTGGCCTACTCCAAAAAATCTTACACAGCTTAAGGGATTCCTTGGTCTCTGTGGATTTTACAATAGATTTATTAAAAGATTTTCACAGCTCGCTACACCCGTGACAGACCTTACCAGGAAAGGGGCCTTCACATGGATAGAGGTAGCTTAGAGAAGCTTTGACCATTTCAAGAAGGTGATATCATCATGTCCAGTACTAGCTCTACCAAATTTCACAAAGCCATTTGAGCTTCATTGTGATGCTTCAGGAGATGGGATCGGAGTAGTCTTGATGCAGGAGAAGCATCCCATTTTTTTTGAGAGCAGGAAGCTCTGTGGAGTGGAGAGAAGCTATTCCATATATGATTGAGAAATGTTGGCTATAATGCATGCATTGGCTAAGTTTAGGTCCTACCTAGTTGGGGGAAAGTTTGTTATCAAAACCGATCACAACAGCATCAAATACTTCATGAATCAACATGATTTGAATGATAGACAACAAAAGTGGATCACAAAGTTGTAGGCTTATGAATTTGACATTGAGTTTGTCAAAGGTAAGAAGAATGTGGTTGCAGATGCCTTATCCAGGAGGCCTCATATTTGTGCTCTAGCTGAGATTACAGGAGTTCTAAGAAATAAGATCACAGAAGAATATGCGAGGGACGCTTGGGCTTCTGGAGTAATTGCAGGCACCATACATGATGATCTCTATGTGGTGTTGGATGGGTTGATAAAGTTTCAAGGCACGATATATTTGATTCCTTCACCATAGTATAAGGAAGTAATCCTAAAGGCATTTCATGATGCACCTACAGCTAGACATCTAGGGGTCTTTAAGACCTATAGGCAGATCCGTGAACGATTCACATGGAAAGGGCTCAAGGATGATGTTCAGAAGTATGTCAGGGAGTGTACAATTTGCCAACAGAATAAGGGAGACCACACATATCCTGCAGGGTTGTTACAACCTTTGCCCATTCCAAATAGGAAATGGGAAAGTATTTCCATGGACTTCATCACCGGGTTACCACGAGTACAAGGGAAAGATTGCATCTATGTGATAGTTGATCGACTGACAAAGTTTGCTCACTTCTTTGTTATTCCATCCACTTATACAGCAGCATAGGTGGCTGATCTTTTCTTTAGAGAGATATTTAGATTACATGGGCTACCTACTTTCATTGTTAGTGATAGGGATAGTAAATTCATAAGCAATTTTTGGCAAGAGTTGTTTAGGTTGTGTGGTACTCAACTTACACCTAGCACTAGTTATCATCCACAAACAAATGGGCAGATAGAGATTGTGAATAAATGGGTGGAAGGATATCTGAGGAACTATGTGACTACACAACAGAGGGCTTGGGTCAAATGGTTACATATGGGTGAGTATTGTTATAACACCACTTATCATATGTCCATTAAGATGACTTCATTCATGGCACTGTATGCTTATGAAGCACCTAGTTTCATGGATCTAGTTTTGGGAGATAGTAGAGTGCCCAAAGAAAAAAACTTCTTGCAGGATAGTCAGGAAATTTTGAGGGTGCTCAAGGAGAATATACAGCAAGCCCAAAATCAGCAAAAATTGTATGCTGACCAACACCAGATAGAGCGTAGTTTTGAAGTTGGGGATATGGTTTACCTGAGGCTACAACCATATAGGCAGTCATCACTCAAGAAAAGTGGAGCAGAGAAGTTGAAGCATAGGTTTTATGGTCCCTACAAAGTGATCCACAAGGTGGGTGAGGTTGCTTATGAGATAGAGCTTCCAGAAAATAGTTGCGTGCATAATGTGTTTCATGTGTCAAGGCTTAAGAAAGCCATTGGACAAAGAGTTGTGCCTTCAGTAGAATTACAACCATTAGATGAGGAGGGGAAGCTTGTATTAATTCTTGAGGCTATTCTAGATACAAGTGAAAGGACTCTATGAAGTAGGTTGATTAAAGAATATTTAGTCAAACGGAAATATCTGCCAGAGGAAGATGCTACTTGGGAGAGTGAGTAGGTGCTACAGCAAACAAGACTAAGATTGCTTGAGGGTAAGCAATTTCAAGGAGGGCGGACCTGTAATGTTCTCATATTTTAGCCTTCACGCTCTCCAAAGTCTAAGTGGAGGATAAGAAAATTAAAGTCATTCAATTAAAATTAAAAGGTGACTTTGTATTAATAGCTTCTAGGGTTTGTATTAATTATTGGTAGGACGGAAGCCTCCCGTGATTTAATTAATTATTGCCAGGGAGGAATTTCTAGGGTATGCATTAATTATTGGAAGGAGGAAGCTTCTAGCTCTTGCAATTAATTAATGTTTTAGTTCCTTCCAGAAGGATGAAGGAAAGGATAAATAGGGCTGAAAGTCTCATTGCTGAGCATCAAATGATGATGACTTGCATTTGATAAGAGCTTGATGTGTGAATCACACTCCTTTCTTTTGGCAATAGAGGACGTTCATTCTCTATTGTAACATTCTAGACATCATTCCTTTAGGGTTTGGCCTTTGGAATACATCTCTTTGTAATTGATTATAGATTTCTCAACATTAATATAATTTTCACCCTTGGTTCAGCTTTTGGGCATTCCTGGGTGTCCATTACAGCAATGGTAATTTGTGAATCTATTTGAGTTTAATAAATAATAATAAATTTCAATACATGAAAATAATTAAACATTAAAAAATAGTAATCTTTAAAATCATTGAGGGTGAGAATTCACATCTTATCTCATGATGGTCTTAGTAGATTTATTGATTTTGGCATTTTGTTTAGGTGCAAGGGAGGAGAAAAAGGAATAAAAGCGCTTGAGTTTACCTAGGCACCAAGTTTTTAGAAACATGAGGTATATGCACTATGTTTTAATGATATATGATGGATTTGCACACTCATTTTGCACGTGTACTCTCAAAACATGTCTATAATCATTAGGTAAAGTGATAGAGACCAAGATGACAAATAAATTCCTATTACAATTGATCTAAATCAGCAATGATGGTGATTTGTACAGAATTGTAGGTAGATATTTAAATATTTTTTAAATTTCTTAATTTTTATAAATTTTTAATAATAAATAAGCACTTTCTATTAATAACCAAGTCTAAAGTCCAATTCTTCCATCTCAATAAAAATACCCACTAAAAGGTGATTCTTGCTCTGAATAATGACCATTCATGGTTTAAACTAAGTTTCTCGAGCCAAAGTAATTCAAATTAAAGTGGATAAAATGTATAAAAATTGCCATAAAAAGTATGAAATCAATTCTATGGTCATAAAGTTCATAACAAAATCTCATATTTGACATCAAGAAAACCTTGAGGCTAGTGTGGAATTCACACTACCTTGGAAAGGTTGTCCAACGATAGTGTTAATTTTTCACTTATCTTAGACACCTATCTCTGAATCATCATTAATTCTAGCCTCTTCATTTAATCATATTTTAATCCCAAGTTAACCCCTTTCATGAATATCATCATTTTAGGATATAATCAAGCATCTATACTATAAAGAATATAAAATTCAAATTTGGCAAGAAAAACAAGAAGAAAATTTAAAGCACTAGCCAAATTGAAATTGAGAATTGTTCAAGGGCATCCATACAAAGATACAACTTCAATGTTAAGATAAAATTGGCATAAGTATGTTTTAATTTTATTTTGTTTAAGCTTAATATGAGTTTCTTTTCTTTTTTGCAAGCTACTTGAGGGAAGGAAGTCTTCATCATTAAGAAGACTAGGGGAGGATGGCTCAAAGTTGAATATAACATAAAATTCAAAATAAATGAAATTACATAATCAGGCTATAAGTAAGTTAATTAATTAAGCTATAACTAATTAATAATTATAATAATGAGTGTAAAGAGGGAAGTTTTTTAAAAACACAGTTGCAAATTGTGAGTTTTTTTTAGAAATGTTCTAAAACTATTAAAGAGGGTCCAAAATGGGGGCTCAAGGTACTTTAACTTACTATTGTAATCATTATTTCATATGTACTGATTAAAAATACTTTTTTCAACCAATCGAAATTGATTTTTTTAAAATTTGTCATATAATTACTATTTTATATAGTATAGATGCATATTTTTTAATTTTTTAATTAAAAATTTATTTTTCAGCTATCTCTTATACACAATTCTACTAAAACACTATGTATGTCCAATTTTTTAGACAATTTCCATGGGATTTTAATTGTCGTAATCAAATTTACATTATACTTAATGGTTACCTCCATGGCTAGCTTATGATCTAAGGTATAATGTTTATAAAAAATAGATCTTTTCATGTGTGAATAATTCAATAAAATATCATCATAATATTAAAAATAACAATTTAAAACTTAATCTTACTATGATTGTTCAAAAATAATAATAAATCTTTAAATACTGGTAAATTGGGCACGGTATGTACAACTACAAAATGTTAACTATTTTATACTCTAAAAAATGTGTTATTTTTCTAATGAATATAAAATTCTACTATATATGACTCTATAATTCATTGGGAGTATTAGACTCTATGATTCTAGAGCTTTTTCCAATTATTTTCCAACAATATTTAATCTTGAAAAATTTACACAAATAGTACAAGTAGAAAATCTACTTGTATAATCTTCAACAAACTTATAGAAAAACACCAATAATATTGAAATTTCTATTATTATTTTCTTATGTTTTCTTATTGTTACCTAGGGTTTCAAACTCACATTAACTTCCAGCATAATTAGTTCTATAACAAATTTATTATAATATGAGGGTGAAAGTAAAAGAGTTAATTGGGTAAGTTGATGGAGCGGATTATATTTGGATAGGAATGTTAAAATAATTAATTCTTTTTAAAAAAAAAATTATTATAATTGTAATTTTCATTAGGAGGTATTTGTGAAAAATTTGTACGGGATTGGAAAATGGATTTTAAGGAAAGGGAGTTAGGGTAGGATTTCTTTAAAAGTAGGAAATTCTATTGTAAATAGGTTGACTCTCCATAGATATGAAACTAGAATTGATTTTGCTTAAGTGTCTATGCTCTTTAAAGTAGATTTTTGCTGTGATGAGTAATATAAAATTCTATATTTTTATATGTTGAAGTCTTTCTAGAATAGGTATTGTTGTCTCTTCTTGTGCAGATGAATCATTTGTGAAAGCTTTGCTTTATCTTATTACAGTTTGAAATCTTGGTTGAAAGAGTTTGAGCGAAGAAGGATAAATCTTAAGTTTCTTTCATCTTTAATGATTAATCATGTGGATGATTATCATTGTTAGATGATAATTGTTTTTCTATCTACACAGTCTCTTTGAATTGATTGTTTAAATTTTTTTAGTATTTTTTGGAAAAATACTCATTGGGAAGGTTTTCTCTCAAAAGAGGAATTAATGAATATCTTTCCAAAATGGTAACTCCACCTAATAGTATGCCAAAGCAATACGAAGAAGAGAATTCCTTGCAACTTTGCTTGTCTAGTTGATTTCTAAAATTTTGATGTACCTCCCCAAGGATGAAGGTTGGTGGCTCTGTTGAAGATGAATACCAGAAGGTATTTCAAAGATATCCAAAAATGTTGAAGGATTGGGTTCCTGCAAGAAATGAAGATGATGTCAATATATTTATTTTTATCCCTCCATTTAGATAAAATCCAGTCCAAGGAATCACAGAGGATGTGGCAAAAGGAGAAGCATTTTTAAAATCTTTTTATGGTGCTATCCTCATCCGAAAAAAAGTCTATTGTGAAAGAGCCAAAAAAGAAAGAGAAAATGGCTAAAGAAAAAAAAATTGGTGAAGGGATGCATGAACAAGAAAATGTTACTGAAGAGAAATCATGGGACAATCAAGAGGAAGAAAAAGATTCACATGTTTTTCAAACTCCTACAAATCTTTTCCACTATCTTCCTTTGGAGGATTCAATGTAGCACTTTGCAGTGGAAACATCACATGAGAAATCAAAATTTCAAGAAACACAAGGTATCAAAACCTTTATTGACATTTCATCTACCTTTGCGAAAGATGTTAATTTGAAAAATATAGGAGGAGATTGTAATTCTGTATTTATTTTTCCCATGCATGTATCTTTCATAAATGAGATGAACTTTACTTTGCCCATGTTACTTTCCCTTCAATCAGATATGCATTCATTTTTCTTAAAACTGATTTGGAAATGCTCATACTTTTTCTAGCTTGTAAACAGTCACAATTAGTGTTTAGGGTTTTCCCTCTCCATTGTAAATAACCATCCCTTTTTTTTTGCAAATTTTAGCTTGGTTGTTTCTATTTTGTTTGTTTAGTTGTTTCAATAAGACTTTGTCATCTTTGAGCCTTCCCCTTTTCTTTGAGGTAATCCATATTCTAAGGAGTTTCAAGAAATAAAAACCTTCCCATTGATTGGAAACATCTTGTGTCTACCCGAACTCACTATCCAGAATTATTGGAACCACACATTGAGATATAATAATGCCCCAAGGTCACCCAATGGCTCTCTTCAGTAATGGAGACAATATATATTTTTCGAACTATACGAGCTCTAGACATTTCTGCACTTGCACTCCAAGAAATTGGGGCTCTTTGGAAAATAGATGGTGTGGTCTGTATAATAGAATTTTATCCACCTTTTGTGAAAGAATAAAATATGTGAACATATTTTCAGTGTAAAGCTACAATCACAAATCAAATATTTGGTAAAAGGAATTCCTCGTTGGTGGTGGTCCTCCTGTATTGAAATATGGGTCAAATATCACTGACACTTGGCAGATGTGCAGCTATAAGAATTCAAATGGTCTTTTAGTGTATTATTTAATGCAAATTATGCACATTAAAAGGTATAAACTGTGATGCAACAATGCCGCTATATGCCCTAATCCACAATGAAAGAGAATTTTGATTTTTTTAAAAACAAAAGGAGTGCCAGTTATGTGCCTATCAAGGGAATACATATGTCGCATTAGGTTATTCTCATGCATTTTTGAAAAGTCCCAACCCCTCAACAGTGGAACCGGGTGCAGCAAAATGATCATGGGATAGGGAAAATTGATAAAGATTGGCTTCATTCGGCAGAAGTTCATGCAATGTACCGTGTTCAGATAAAGGCATTACAGCATTGGCGGAAAAATGGGGGATTGTTCACGAAGGAAAAAATGATGGATGGCCTGAACAAATGGATGGTGATAGAGATCCAAAACATGAAGAGCACCTGCATTATTATCACAATTTGGCTGAAATAAATACAAGCCAAAATCATTGAGATCACTGACAGGCGTAATGCCAAAACCCACACGCCACGAATCACATCATTGCTGGTGTCTACACGCAGCCTGTGAGCACGTATTATGTTCAAGTTGAACAGTAGTTGTGGAGGATGACAGCGTCAGGGAATTCGTAAATTACAATATCTCCAGTGTGTGGAAGGAAGTTGTGAAAACATTCAGTCTTGGTATTTAGTATATGTCTGCAGTATCAATATGGCAGATCATGGGTGGCACTGTAGCTGAGAAGAAACTTGTGCATTAGTTGAGGTCAGAAGGAGGACACCTTGATACATGTTTCATAAGGCGTGAATGTCACGTTTCTTTTATGAGTGTTATTTTTCTCACTAAGGACACAACGAATTGTTACAAACAACGTCCTACCACCAAATCCAAATTAGAAGTTATGGAAAATAAAAGAAGCATAGATGTGGAAGTACGTTATTTCCACCATTTGTTTTCATTCAACTACTGGGATGAGAAAGTGAAATCGAAGATATCCAGCTAAAATGCACGCCATGATCAAGCTCGACAAGAGGAGAACTCGGTGCCCGTACGAGATTTGAAGGTGACAGTTCTCTAAAAGGTGGTTGGTCAATTTAAATAGAAAATTGGATCAGAACGGCACCTGTCAAGGAAAGCATAGGATAATAAAGAATGATGGGCGAGATTGCTGGACATGGACTGGGATCTATTGAAATAGAAGTGCCTCGAGACCGCATGATTTGGCCAAAGAAGCTTTCGATCCACATGATATGCTCTTCTTGCAAACTCTACTTTAACGTGAGATCACTTTGCCTACATCCACCAACTCGACTCCTCGAGAATGGAGTACAAATGATTTGAGTTTCTTTGAAGAGTTATAGGTAAATCTTTGTATGAAGGCTCCCATATTTTTGTGCATAAACTGCTTGTTCGACACAGCTTCCTTGATGAGTTTTATGGTCTCGATCCTAAGCTACACCAGAATCTTATGTATCTGAAACATTATTAAAGGTTAATATCAAAGATTAAGAGTATGATGAGAAAAGATTACACAATATTATGTTCAAGCCTATGATGCCAAGGTTTTCTATGTTCCTTACTGTTTGTTACACATGGCTTTGTTCCACAATGATGAGAGAGAATACATTATTTTGGTCCAAGTGAAAGTGGAATGATGAGAGAGAATACATTATTTTGTTCCAAGTGAAAGTGGAATGATGACTCTATAGCCAATGGATGGAGCACAACAATAGTGGAGAGAGTTTCTTTAGTTCTCTACATCCTGAAATTACCTACGGTTTTAAAATCTTAAATATTCCTCCCTCACTCAACAATGTGAGAAATTTAAAGAGAACTTTAAAAAAAATCATTTTAAAGATTATTTTGCAATTGATAATATTTAATTCTTTAATTCAAACTCACACTAACTTTTCATATAGTTAATTCTATAACAAATTAATTATTAGTGTAATATGAGGGTGAAAGTAAAATAGTTAAATGGGTAAGTTGATGGAGCAGATTATATTTGGAAAAGAATGAAGGTTGGATTTTAAGGACAGGGAGTTAGGGTAGCTGAGAAAGGACTCGGGTATGATTTCTTTAAAAATAGGAAATTCTATTGTAAATAGGTTGACTCTCTATAGATATGAAACCATATCTATTTTTTCTTAAGTATCTATGCTCTGAACTTTAAAGTGAATTCTTGCTGTGATAAGTAATATAAAAATTTTCACTTTTATATCTTGAAGTCTTTCTGGAATAGGTACTCTCATCTATTCTATAGCAATTTTGTGTTCTTGTGAAGATGAATTATTTGTGAAATCTTTTCTTTATCTTATTATGGTTTGAAATCTTGTTTTGAGGTTGAAAGAGTTTGAGAGAAGAAGGATAAATCTTAAATGATTAATCATATGGATGATTATTGTTGTTAGATGAGAATTGTTTTTCATCTTGCACATTCTCTTCATTCCTATGAATTGATTGTTTAAAGATTTTTAGTATTTTCTGGAAATTTGTTTTGAAAAAATACCCATTGGGAAGGTTTTCCCTTAAAAGAAGAATTAAGGAATATCTTTTCAAAATGGTAGCTACACCTAATAGTATATTCCAAAGCAATACTAAGTAGAGAATTCCTTGCACCTTTGTCAGAATTCAATCTATTAGTTTATCAAGAATTTCCCTCTTTATAGCTTAAAATCAAGGAAAAACTGTTAACTAACACTTATATTGTAGAAAGTGCATTCAAGAATGAGCAATACTTCTTATGATCAATGCATCTAAAATTGGTGGCCCCTCCTCTCCCACTATTTTATGCAAGGTGAATGACACACATTTTCCCAACAACAAGAAATTATAAAATATAGTATAGTTCTTCTTTTAGTTTTACAAAATATTAATCTAATCAAATAGAATATATCAATTCATATAAATAAACAATTTAAAAATATTTGGACCAAAGAACAACATGCCTTGCACTCTATAATTAGATGTTTTCTTCAAGATTTTTCTAATAATATTCACAAACATTGCATTGTGGAAAATATTTCTAAATATCCAACCCCATAACATTCTTTTCTAAACAATAAGAAATCATTAAATACATTAATCACTATGTCCAAATAGTTTCATGAATTTTACAATCTAATTGAGCACAAATCATAATTACAATATTGATTTATTTTAAACTAAAAATAAATAAAATTAAAATTACATTTGCATATAAAATTAAAATTTGTATTAACTATATTTGACTACTAAGCTACTATGTATACTAAGCTACTACATATCACTTGTCTTATTTTGCAAATATCATTTTTAAATATATTTTTTAATCTAAGTTGAATTCTAACTAGAAAAATTCTAATCTTGTACATTTATTTTTAAAAATTAATGTATTAAAGATATATATTATATTTACATTTTTTAAATAGAAAATAGATCTAAAAACTAAAAAATAATTAGATTAAAATTTGTAGTAGTACCAATATTATTTCTTTTATATAATATCTCATTAGAAAACACACTATAGCCCAAGATCATTGAAAACAAAGTATTCATTAAAAACACTATATACTAATGTTTCTGAATAACCCAAAGTTGCGAAGTATAGAAAATGTGCAAAAAGTAAATAAATTTTATAATCAATATGAAGATTGGACGCCCGCATTGGAAGTGAAAATATTTTTCTTATTTATATCAAACCCGTTATTTCTATCTAAATTTGGGCTTAATCAAGTGTTATTTTTCTTATTCATATCAAACCGGTTATTTCTAACTAAATTTGGGCTTAATTAAGTGTCATTTTTCTTATTCATATCAAACCGGTTATTTCTATCTAAATTTGGTCTTAATCAAGTGTGGCTTGTATTTCTCATACAGTTTAATTAAATAATTATAATCGAAAGAATTAATAGTCATAAGAGAGAAATTGAATTAATTGTTATAATAAATATTAATATCATTTAATATCAATTTTTGATGTTTTCTCTAACATAAAAAAAGATTGGATTAATAATTGTAATAATAATGTTCTAGACTTGGGATTCACAATGACAATTATCATTAGTGTGATATATACTATTTCTAGATGCAATCTTTCTTCTTCTGCATCATTTTTATATCAAGTAATGACCAAAGTTTTCCTTTTCTAATTCTTTTCTTGTGAGCCATTTTTAAACCATATATATATATATATATATAAGTTACACCAAATTTTTTTTTAAAATTATTTATATAATATTTCATTCATATTTTTACAATGAATCTTTTACATTATTTTTTAAAAAGCAATTTTAAAATCTTCACTTTTACTATATATATAATAATAATATTTTTTTAATATAAATTTTTTATTTCAATTTTTTAAAAATGGACGGAGCTACTATATATATTATTTAAAATAAAAAATTGGTTCAAGGGTTCATTCGGGAAAGAACCTTGAAAGAAAACTGGAATACTTCAAAATAATTTCTAATTTATAAAGTTACTATTAGAAATTATTTTATATGCTTAATATGTTTAATATTTTATGAATCATAAAATTTCACCCTAGAATAAGAATGTGTTTCCTAGAAATTTGCTCCTATAAGACAAAAAATATATGGACCAATCAAGTTAAGGTAAAATAATTTTAAGTATTGAAAAACTTAAAAAATTGGCATTTTAACATTAGAAAATTTAAAATGTAAAAATAAAAAACAAAAATACTTAAATTCAATTGGTTGAAATAGAAAATATTAACTACTAGTGAAAGGAAAGGAGAGGGCGCTGCAACTGAAACTCCGTACAGCCCTCATTGATTCCCCCTTATAGACTTTCATGGCCTCATCCTCTTTGGGGCCAAAGAAGTCTAATCACTTGAGGAAATTAATCCTAGCTACATTTAATAATTTCTTTTACAAGGAGAAAACTGTAGGTATTCATTCTCACAACCAACTTTCATCCCATCATCAAGCCCAGGTTCCTCATAGGTAACAAGGGAAAAGTGCAGAAGGAATGATCGACGGAGGAGGTAGAGCCTCATTCAAGTAGGCTCTTTGAGGTATTCCATCAGTCCTAGTCAGAGCCAAGTTCATCAAGAGACCCTTTGTCATCAATGCTTCCACCCTTCTAGAATGCCAAGGAGATGGAAGTAAGGATGTTTCTTCATCTTGTTTCATTGTTATGCCTAATGACTTGATGGTAGTAGAATTGGATAAAGAAAAGTTTAGGTTAAAGAACACGACTATTTTTTTTGCTGCCATGAATCCTCTTAAATTACCTGCTAGGAATTATCCCAATGAATGGTTTCATAAGGTCTAGAGCCTCAAACTAGGGCATCACTTTTCACTTTTCCGTATGATTTAAAAAGGCCTTTTCATCATTATTTTTTGTAACCTTGAGTCCCAAAAGATGGTTGTGGATAAGCAATTCTAGAAGGTGGGCAATGCAGAATTTAGGGCCCTATCTTGGTCTCTAGATTCTACTAATGATGAAATTATGGCCCTAGCCAATCCCTGATGGGTATAGGTAACAACTAACAACCTTCCTCCTTTTACCTAGAATTTAATTCCCTAATTGTTGGTGTCGATTGGGAAAGTTCTTAAAATTGATTTCTCTAACTCACTGATCCCTAATGCTGATATTGGGGTCCTCATCACCATTATTCTGGGTGTAGAGGCCCTTGAGAAATTATGTTTGGATGTCAGCCCTTCTCCAATCTAGTGTCCTATTACCTATATCATAGGTTAAATTCTAGCTACCTTTGTAGAAGAGGACATAAGAAAAAGGATTGTCCTCTACTAGTTGGTAAAAAGAATCCTAGTTAGGCTTCCACCCTTGCTCCCCCTCCACCTCCTAAACTTACATCTATCATTTCCATGCCTCAAAATGATGTTGTTCAAATGCCCTTAGACTCACATGCATTTCTATGAATGTAGGACTCTAATAAGTTATTGGCCTTTCTAGAGGTTTTGAAAGACCAATTTGGTTAGAAGCTAGTTACTTCTAGTGAGTATCTCTAGACACTCTAAAATCTCTCCTAGATGCCTAGAATGCATAATTTCATCTTGATTCTGATGCTAAGGGTGGTAATATTACGAGACTCAATGCCCAACAATTGTATTTGAGGTCTCTAAAGGATAAGGAAAGAAAAATTACTAAAAGTAGATCTTCCTCCAATGCTAGGCTTTTTCCCACCCTGATTAGGAGTAGAGATGACCCTCACTTGCCCCTGCTCTATCAACTACCCATTGTTGTGAAGTTTGATCAAATAAACCAAATTTTCTAGATGAGGATACCCCTATCATTCACAATATGGATTTTTTGAATGATCAAGAAAGACTCCCTGACTATTCCCTCATTGTGATCTCAGTTGTTTCTAATGGACCAATGTTGGTAAGGGAAAGGGATCCCTCAGTCAGTCTAGAACATAAGGTCTCAAATGTCAGGCCTAAGTTGTTAGACAATAATTGCATTTCAGAGGAGGTACAACCTAATGCTAGCTTTGAAGTCAGAGATGGGGAATGCACCAATATGGATAGCATCACTAAGGAGGAAGTGTTTATTTTTAGTGTTGATAAGAGGAAAGGAAATATGAGGGAACATAGAAGTGGGTTTGATAATGGTGAAGTTGTAAAAATTAAAAGGCTTAAACCACCTAATACCAGTGGTAATACCAAAACCTTCAAAAAGGCTAGATCCAAAATTCCTGAATTTTTCAAGGGGTTTTAGAACCCAATGGACACTAAAAAGTAAATATTGATATGGATAAGCCAAAATTAGCTTCCTAGAATGTTAGAGTGTTGGAAACTTCATATAGGAAGTATCTGGTCAAGAGATTCCTAAGATGGATCGATGACATTGGCATCCTTTTTCTACACGAGATCAAGGCTATAGGGTTTAAGTTGGAAATTGCTCTAAAATGTAAATGAAAATATATTTTTCCCTTCTTTATCAATCACCCTAAAGGGAAGGGGGGAATAACCATTATGGTTTAATATTAGCTTGAGATTTTCATATTTCAAAATGGTTTTGGTTTGGATGTTTTAGATTTGTATATTTCATAGTAGTTTACATTTGAATGTTTGAAAGAAAAAATATTTTCATGTTTCATAATTAAATTTTATCATTGATATGGATGGAAATATTACCATATCAATAAAATTTGTATTTAACTAAAATTAATAATTTATGTAATATGGAAAAATCATATATTTAGTTTATATTTTTCATTATTTAATAAGATTGCGTATATTTTTTACTTAAGTATTTCTCTTTAAAAAATATAATTTTTGTTTTTGTAATGTTTAAAAAGTGGAAGACAATGCGACCATATTTCCAACATTACAATCTAAATGCTTCATTCAAAATAGTTTTGATTTTGATTTTTCTTATTTTGAGCATTATTGATTTGAAAGAAATTATGTTTATTTCTAATACTTTAAAAAAAAAAAAAAAAATCTATACGTTGATGTTTGTTTATAAGATTGCATGTTAATATTTAAGTTATGGATGCATTGAAAAAGAATAAAAAATATTGGTACTAACTTGACTAATTTAGTGGCCTCAAACTATTTTTTTCACACTGAGTTTGGCAAATGCCTTTAAATAATTAAAGATTCATGCACAACTATAATTAAAGTTGTGGAGATTGCAATATTGGTACTTGATTTTTCAAATGTTCATAGTTTTGCCTCAACGAAGAAAGAAGTCTTTAACAATCATTGTTCAAATAAGAGTCATAATACAATCCTAATCATTGAATAATATGACATGTATTTATACCATTACATATAAATGTTACGTATATCATTCATTCTTGTCTCCAGTTTCAAAAGTTACTCTAATAACTTGTATTGGGAGTTTTTTTTTGCCATTGTTCTATGTAACTTTCATGAAGAAGAGAACAAGAAAAAATAAAAATAAAATTTAATAAATATGTCTATAATGGATATAGCTACTAAATATGTTAATTAAGAAAGAAAATCAAAAGTCTGCATAGGTGTCCTTCATGATAGCCATATTTACAATTCTTAATCATTGCAAGAAAACTTTCATTAGCATTATTAAAAATTCAAAAATATATAATGTTCTCACATCATCATGGAGAAATGTTTTCCATTGAATTGATTCTTATCTATTTTTTCACATTCTTTACATCATCTAAATAGTTGTTTTGAGACTTATAATTCCCCTTTCAAGAACATGATACAATTATAAAATTTCTACATAGTTTGAGTCATTTTCAAGACCTATATACAAAATTTGACCATAATCCTACTCCAAATATCCAACGCTATGCATAAATCTCATACTTTTGTTAATTGTGTCCCTTGTTTTAGTGTAACAATTAACCACTTATTAACCATAACCATAACTAAGTGTCATATAAATGAAAGTGTAAACCTTGGATCCTAACTCTATACATGATTGTACTAAGCATTTCATAAATTATATACCTCACATTAACCCTATATCTACTATTAAATAGAAATAATATTATATATTTAATAGGGGTAATATGTATGTGTGTGTGTGTGTGTGTGTGTGTGTGTGTGTGTGTGTGTGTGTGTGCGTGTGTCTATATATATATATATATATATATATATATATAGAGAGAGAGAGAGAGAGAGAGAGAGAGAGAGGAAATCTCTAGAGAGATTGCGAAGGGATGGGAGAAGGAGCAAGTATATTATATATGATAATATGTGTCACAATAGCACTAATCATGTGCATTTTAATAGAACTAATCCACCTAAAAAATTAACCTAAGATTTACCATAACACTAACTTAAAGTATAATAATAACATTAATAGTAGTAACCCCAAAAATAATGTTAATTACAATAATAACACAGACCCTAACTCTGACTCTAATCATAAACCTAACTCTAACTCTAACTCTAACTCCAAATCTAACTCTAAATCTAACTCTAACCCTAACTCTAATGCTAACACTAACCCTAACCCTAACACTAACTCAAAAAATAACTATATCTCTAACCATAACTCTAATTCTACCATAATCCTAACCCTAACTCTCTATATAACCCTAACTCTAATCATAATTCTAATCCTAACCCTAACCCTAACTCTAACTCAAATTCTAACCTTAACCCTAACACTAATTCTAAACCTAACCCTTACCCTAATTATCAACCTTATTCTATCTTTATCCCTGACACTAACTCTAAGTCTAACTCTATCTCTAAATCTAAACCAAACCCTAACCCTAATTCTAATTGTAACTCTAAATCTAAATCTAACTCTAACCCTAATGCTAACTCTAACTCTAACTCTAATTGTAACCCTAACTGTAACTCTAACACTAACCCTAACTATAACCCTAGCCCTATCTCTAACTCTAACTCTAACTCTAACTCTAACTCTAACTCTAACAAAAGCTCTAAATCTAACTCAAACCCTAACTCTAACTCTAATTATAATCCTAATCCTAACCATAACCCTAATTCTAAGCCTAACTCTAATTATAACTCTAGCTCTAATTCTAACTCTAATTGTAACCATAACCCTAATGCTAACCCAAACTTTAACATTAGCCCTAATGCTAAGACTAAGTCTTACACTAACCTTGATTCTAACTCTAACTCTTATCCTAACTCTAATTCTCACTCTGACCCTAACTCTAATTCTTAGTCTAATGCTAACTCTAATTCTAACCATAACTCTAGCTATAATTATAATTCAAACTCTAACTCAACCCTAATTATAATTGTAATTATAACCCTAACCCTAAGTCTAACTCATATCTTAAGCATAACCCTAACCCTTACTCTAACCCTAACTCTAGTGCTAACTCTAACTCTATTCCTAACCCTAACCCTAATCCTAACTCTATCTCTTATTCTAACCTTAACCCTAATCCTAATTCTAACTCTAATGCTAATCCTAACCCTTACTCTAACTCTAACTCTAACTCTAACTCTAACTCTAACTCTAACTCTAACCCTAACCCTAACCCTAATTCTAATCCTAACCCTAACACTAACCCTAACTATAACTCTAACTCTAACTAATCCTAATTCTAATCCCAACCCTAACTCTCACTCTAACTCTAACTCTTACCCTAATTCTAACTCTAACTCAAATCCTAATTCAAACTCTTATTCTAACCCTAACCATAACCCTAGTTTTAACCCTTATTATATCCTTAACCCTGACCCTATCTCTAATTCTATCTCTAACCCTAACCCTAACTCTAACTCTTTCTCTAACTATAACTATAACAACAACTCTTCCTATATCTCTAACTTTGACTCTAATTGTAACCCTAACCCTAATGCTAATGCTAACCCTAACCCTAACTCTAACCCTAAACCTAATTTTAATTGTAATGCTAATGTTAACTCTAAACCTAACCCTAACCCCAACCCTAATTTTAATTGTAACACTAACCCTAACTCTAACCCTAACCCTAACCCTAACCTTAACTCTAACCCTAACCATAGCTCTACTACTACTTGTAAAATTTTATTTAATAATATCTTGAAATAAAAAGAAATTAAAGTTATGCAATTTAAACACCATATATAGAATTAAAATATAAAATATTGAAGAATTTTCTTATAGTAATTTTATACAACTATAATTAAAAATTATTAAATAATTTAGTGTATGTTTATAAAACTATAATTTTATAGTAAATTTATAAATTATATTTAAATATAAATAAATAATTCAATATTAACTTTATCAAAAATTGAAAAATTAAAATACTCTATTGCTTTCTCCTAACCATAAGCATCTAGTCTTTAAAATGTCTTCAATGGTATCCTTGTCCAAGCACCTATTTTATTCAAATCCTAACCCCATAAAAAGTTTATAGGATTTGAATTAAAATAGGTGCCTCAAGAAGGACGACTCTTTATAACACACAATCCGAGTGTAAGAAGGCCTATGTTTTTTGAAATTTTATCTTTATAAATTGATCTAATGGGGTTGGAAATGTATTTCACCAAGTAAAAAAAATATTTATGAAGGGAAGGCTCTAGTTGTTAAAATTATAGAGGAAAAAAAATTAGTTTATTAAAAATTATATTATATTGCATAGCAATATTTTAGGTAAATGTAATAAATCAAAATTTCTTAGAACTACACTAGAGGTTTTCTCTGATGGACTCTTCCCTCTCAGTGCTCATAAAAAGTGAGTCTATAAAGTAGACTTTTAAATTAATAAAATTATTCCACTTAAGTTCTTTAAGAAGAAACCAAACAAATTACTTAAGAAAATAATTTGTGAAAATTTCTTCACATTAAATGTCCTTAATAGACCAATACCAAATCAATTTTTTAAATATAAATATAATATTTTTAAAAGTCACATGATAATTTTAACTTCTTTAGCTTTTAATATTAATTTCTTATCTTCTCATTGGTTGATGAATTGGTCTCTTATATGCCTTGCATTTTTTAGTGTATTATTTTATTGTTATTGTTTTTAGTTTCTAATCTGAAGCACTTTTTTTACTTAGTATGAACATATTCTAGGTATTATGACTTTATTATCGCTTATTTATTTATTTATAGATACTAGAATTTATATAACCTTCATTAATATGTTCCTTTAGTTTAGATCTGAAAGTTGCAATCATTCATTTTATTCTCTAAGTGCAAACATTTCAATTCAACCAATTATGTATTCAACAATGCTCTTCTTTCTAATTTGTTAACTATTTTTGTGAAGGCAATTCGTTCAATAATAAACCTTTGTCGGGTCGTGGTTGTTAGAGCCTATATTTTTACCAAATAAAAAAACATAAGAATAAAGAATTTTGATAATTTCACTTTTTATTTCTATTATTATATATATTTAATCTAACTTTTCAAAAATTTAACTAGTCTAGTCTTCACATTTTTGGTTCCTGCGATGGACAAAAATACTTATGCATTTATGTTAGTGCTAATATGACATTAACTTGACCCAATCAAATCAAAGAATTTAAAAGTTTACGTAGAACTTACAATGTGTATATCTATTTTTCATTTTTCCTTATTTTATAAATGACATTTTGTGCTCATTCTATTGGTCCATACTATTTTTGGTAGGGAGAAAAATAAATTTTTCTTAACAAAAATTCACATATTTTTTCCAACAACAATGATGTCATGCATTAATGATAGCTTTATCTTTTTCACAATTGTGACAAATTAATTAGAGTTTTCAAAAAAGTAATTATTTTATTTCCACCTCACTACCTAAGACATAAATGCATGTCTAATCAACAATAACAAACTAAATCATTTTTCTTACCAAAGATTGTAAATATATCAATCTATTATTTTTAACATGTTGTGAGTTTAAGTTTATTTAAAATCTTACTTAAAAATTAATTATCATTTCATTTAAAAATACATTTATTTAATTTTTCCTTCACAATAATTTAAAATTATTTTATTCTAATTTTAAATTTATTTTTACATTCTAAATTATAATTAAATTAATAAATAAATAAAATATATTTTTAAGAATATAATTATTTGATAAATTTTTACTAAAAATATTTATAAATTTTGTTAGAAAAAAAATAGTTTTTAATGTTTTGTATTTTCAATTTTAAATATATTTATTAGTTTTACATTGTCCCTTACTTTTGTCAATGGTAGAATGTTAACTTTTTTCCCACTATGTTTAACTAGCTATTTTTTCCAATCCTAATTTAATTCCTTTTTGCATTTTAAAATCTGTAAAACTAATATTGTTATTCAAACTTACTAACTCTTTTGTTGTTTTGGATCAAGTAGTTAACAATTTATTTTTTAAAATTTAATATTTGAATTCATATTGGAAAAAGTAGAAATTTATACTTCATTGATTTAACTCAATTTTATAATTGTTATTTAAATATTTCTTAAAATAACATAATCCTTAATCTTTTTTTTGTTAATTTTCTTCCAACTATATCTATTTAGTGTCCCTATAATAACATGTCCTTCTCTCTCTTTTAAATCTCTTCATATCTTTCGTATCCTTCATTTCTATCTATAAATCTCTATTATCATTATATCTCTTTTCAATCTATCTTCATATATATAAATCTCCATTTTCCTTCTTTTCTAATTATTATGATGAATGTCTCTTTTAACTCTCTCTTCATATATTTTAATCTCTAATTTCCTTCTTTCCTAACTATTGGCATGAACTTTGACACAGTGCATCTCTTGTCTTAAATTATGTCTCTACAACTTCTCTAGAATTTTGACCAAACTTCCAAAATTGAGATAGTAAAGGATTACAATTTTAATTTTTTTTGTTTCCAATAGCACTTGTGAATTCCTCACATTTTGATCTAGGTATGTGTGCAAGATTAATCTAAACTTATCTTCATTAAGGACACCCACAACATGATATGGAGTTGATTATCAGTGAACTTAGTTTATTAGTCTTATGTAAGAGCTATGGAGAACTTAGGAGAACTTAGTTGACTAGTTTTATGTAAGAGCTATGGATAATACATGAACTATTTGATATAATGTTCAAAAGAAATCCAAAGCAAAGTTTTAATATAAATCGATGTGTCTATCATAAGTGATATGTAGGAACTAAAGGTTTGAACTTAGTAAGCATATTTTTGTTTCTGGTACAATGAAAACTAGAGGTAAAATAAACAATAGAACTTAGTTGACTAGTTTTATGTAAGAGCTATGGATAATACATGAACTATTTGATATAATGTTCAAAAGAAATCCAAAGCAAAGTTTTAATATAAATTGAAGTGTCTATCATAATTGATATGTAGGAACTAAAGGTTTGAACTTAGTAAGCATATTTTTGTTTCTGGTACAATGAAAACCAGAGGTAAAAGAAACAATTTTTTTAGTCTCTATAAAATATGAAAAATACATATCTCTATTGTCCATCTCTGCATAAAGATCTTTGAGCATTTTAATTTTTTGTATCACTAATTGTTGTTCATAACACTAAGCACTATTTGTTTGCATAATAATTATCGTTGTGTTATTCTAATCTTATCACTTTGATGTTTATGTTCTTGTTAAAATTGACTAGTAGAGCAGTACCATTATGGTCCCTTTAGTTTTTTTAATAGCTGCTTGAATACCTAACAGATCTTATTTCATGGTTTGTTTTGCACTTCCTTTCACAACTTTTTGTTGTTCCTTCAAAAAAATGTTATGTTTGAAAAAAAAATTCATCTCATGCTATCATCATTTTTAACTTTCTAGATAGGATCATCTAGTATAGTCTCAATTAGATTTCTTGGATGATGTTAAAAAAAAAGCTTGGTAATCAAACAATTTACATTCCTTCTTATCATTTTCTTCTTATTCTTAACTAAAAGGCATTTGCAATTATTAAACATAATATTTTGCTCCTAATGAAAAAAATATTTATTTTATCGAAATGATCTTTTTTTTTCATAAATTTCTCAACTAAATTATATTCTTCTTTTCTACCACTTTCCAACTTTCTAAATTGATAATTCTCAGTTGCACATGGAAAGACCCAACAAATGGGATGTAAAGAACTACTGGACATAATCTATAATTGAGAAAAAATATAGATAATTAGTTCAAATATAAATTGTACTTAACATATTGTATTTTGTCATCTATTATAAAATTAACTTAATAGAAAAATATCATTTATAAAATTAATTGTGGTAATTGTACATAGGATCTTAGCATATTCCCAATAATGGATGTAAAAACATGCTTATTTCTTTATAGTTAATTCATCCTTTAAGCACTTGCATTTGTGCACTTCCCTTTCAAGAGAAATAAAGTCTCTATTCATCACCTTATGGATGTACTACCCACTAAGTTGTTTATAATGTTCCATTAGCTTGGTTGTCTCTGGGTTCTTATTTCTTTCCTTTATTTTTGCCTGCCTTATATTACCATCAATCACAAACAAATATCAGATGACAACATCAATTTGGTTAGAAACCACCAAGCGCTAGGAGATTTTTTTTGTACTTTTTCCATTAGAAAACCTCACAAGAGCTATCACTCTGTATTCTTTATATTTTCCAAATATAGACAAAGAGGAAGACAACCAATATTCACATGCCTTTTTCATGTTAGGTGTGAGGTAGATGTCATTTCCATAATAATTTCCACATGACATGAGCCCTATTTGGCTCAAGCATTAAATAATGTCGTTCCTGTAAAACTCAACATATTAATATAACTGGCACACATCAATCCCTAAATATAACTTTCAAATAGTAAACCCTAAACTATAACATACATAATAATATTAAATGTTATTTTGGTGTATGCTTAGGACACAAATCAATAGCAACTATAAGACATGGTAAGGATAAATATAGAAGGAAGTAAGATTTGACACATATATGTAGAAAAAAAGAGAGAGTATGGGTAGCATATACCTAATAATAGAGTACCAATTGCATATATTACTTCCATGGAATGGAAAGGAGGACTCTTTCAGTCATCCTACCCTGATCAAATATTTTTTAATCTTACAAATGTAGAAAATTGTAAATTCATTAAGAGCTCCTTCTTTATTCAACTTATAGTAGTTCTTAAGTACACAAATTGAAGATATGTTTGTTAATAGCACATATGTGAGAACTTTGTATGGAAGAAAAAATTTATCTAGATTTTGTTCATCAAAAAAATCATTGTGATTAGATTTAGAATCCTTTTGCAGCCATGATATACCCAGTTTCAAAACTAATTAAATTTCACTAGAACATTCTCGCACTAAAGGCATGGACTTAACCACTCCTTGACACATGTTTCAACTCTATTTTGAAGGTATCTATGATAGAAAGAATAAAATTCATTAGCCCTATGAATAATTGGGTTCTTCCCCTATAGATTCTTGTGGTATTAACTATTTAGAGAATTCCATTGATAATCATTAAACACATTTGAGTGCATGAAAGCCCTAACCAGAAGGACCCCAAAGGAAAGGCTAAGGTGGAATATAATGAGTCTAATAGTCAAATGGATAAAAATGATAAAATCATGGTTATCAAGGGCATAAGATAGTATGTATGTTGTTAATATTAAGTATATTTTTTCACTTTTATTGCGTTGTACTTTAGGAGGCTTGATAGAAGCCATTTTTTCAAAAGCTTTATTTTTCATTAGTAGAAGTTTATGGCTAAATACATTGAAAAAGAAGTCATGGCAGTCTATACTTACATATTAATAAATATATGTTTATATCAGTTTTGTCTCGTTTTGGGTCTTTGGATCTTTCATTTACTACTTTTTTCTTATAGAGGAAAGAACTTAGATTTAATTGATTAATGCATTTTGTTTATGGTAATATTGGAAATGTAGCATTTTTAGTAGATAGTGGATAGAGGAGTTTGAATGGATAATTTAGGTCATTTGATAGTTTTCGATATTAAAGTGGTCAAAACAAAGAAGTTAATCTTTAAGAAAAAAATCATGGAGAAATCATTAATAGTAAAAAGTCAGCTACCTCACAACCAAGAGAATTACAATTCCAACATATAATATCAAAAATTCATTCCACAGAACTTATTTGATAGTTATCCATCAATTTATTTATAATTTTTATAAGAAAATTTGTTTACACATGAAGCAAAGATTAAGCAAAGAGTGTAATTATTCTCAAATAATGGAAATCTAATAAAATATTGTATGAAGGAGGAAGGGGATGCTAACAAAAATTTATGTATAAGAAGAAAGGTTTGAGAAATATGGATTAATAATCATAGAACACAAAAGAAACTTCTCAAATAGTTTTAGATTACAAACTTATTAAAGACATATATGTCAGCTAAGGATTAGCTACCAAAGTACAAAAATAAATATAGCTTCTTGACTCAATACAGTAACCTATCATTGGAAATTCCACTTCTAGCAATGATTTGGATCTCCTATTGCTAAAAGATATAGGTCTCACAGGTGGTGGAGTCACATAATAGATGTGAAGTGTCTATAAGAAGGATAGATTTATTTTTCCAATATTACCTCATTTTGGAGAAGGTCTGCACAAATCCCATTTAACTGTACATTTCTTTTAGAAATAATGGTTTTGGAAAAACTAGTGTAACCTAAATACCATTAATGAATATATAAGGAAACTAATAACCTTAAGTATTAGATATTAAAACAAGATACTTTTAACACGTGTTGAAAATAAATTCAAGAATTTTAATATATGGTTTTTAATGTCAGAATATCTTTATGTTTCTGAAAGTATGATCTTTATAAACTGATCTAATAAGGCTGAAAAGGTAGCTGGGTTGTTGTCTATAAATAGATAAAAGCACTAAAAGGAGTAAAGAGAAAATAACACCAAATACTAAAGGATCTATGGAGAGAAGGCTTTAGGTGATAAAAATATAGAGATAAAAAAATATTAGTTAATTATAAATTGATTATATTCGAGATAAAAAAATATTAGTTAATTATAAATTGATTATATTACATGGAAATAGGTTAGGTAAATATGATAAATCAAAACTTACAGACTCTTTCTCCCAATGCTCATTAGTTGTAAGAAACATATTTAAATAAATAAAGTTATATGACCTAAGAAAATTGTAAAACTTTTAATTTACTGTAATAATACCATAAATATTTGAAAGACCCACTACTTGTTACAAGTTTCACCTCTTTTAAAAGAGTCAATTAGCTCCAAAAAAAAATTTCCATGGGCTTGCCCTGATTTCTTAATATCACATTTATTACTCCTTACTCCACAGAAACAAATTTACAAAGCTTTCTACCATAGAGTTCTTCATTTTTTTGTATAAACGATATAGATTCTGGTACATTTGATGAAGAACTTGAGGTAATTGATAATTTCAATTCATGAATCATAAGATCTACAAGTCATCTAGCATATTCTTGAGATGGAAGTTAATCAAATTCATTACACAATGTAAGAGAACATGTATAGTTAGTGTTCGATGATTCCATGTGAAGCTATATCTTTAAGAGGAAGAGAATAATTATCATGAAGGATCATATGAAAATCAATATATCTCATAGTCATTAAAAATAATTGACTCAAAATATTTCTTTTTATCATGCAACAATAACAAGATCATAGATGATATTAATAAAAACTATTTAGTTTTTCAAGTACAATATTATTGATTTTATTGAAGAGGTTAAAATAAAAAGTAAAAGGCCAATAATTAATTCATCTTACTACTACACTCATGCATCACACTACTACAATATGTCTATCTTATGTTATTAATACTTGTTTGCTATTGTCAATTAGTTAATGAGACTCCACGATCACAATAGTTTATTGTTATTCACTTTACAAAAAAATATTGTTTATAAAAATATTATTTATCTAAAATTTCATTTCTTGAAATATTTTTGCATAAGCATTTTTATAAAATTGTCTCTTCTGATACTTTCATTTTTGTTTGCATTTACTTTGTGATGTTTTAATGTTTTTATGTTCATGATCATTATTTTATACTTATAATAGTAATATTTTTATAAAAGTAATCAATATGATATAGGATTATCTTAATGCTAATAAAATGATTTGATTAACATAATGACTAATCTCAACAAATTATTATCAGTGTATAAGTTTAGAATATATTTATTCTAAATAAAAGATATTAAAAATATTGATTCTAAATTATTGTAAGAATATTCATTTTAAATTATATTTATTACTTCAATTTGATGAGTATTTTAAATTATTCAATTACTTTACTTTTTAACTTTTTCAATTAAATTAATTTAAATCTATCCTTTTACATTTCATTTCAAATTAAAATATTTTTTCTATGTTTAATTACATTTCCAAGCTTGCTATGAAATATTATTGTTCTAGTAAGCACAATTCCACAAATTAATTTGTCATTTTAGTTATGTTACTAAAACAATTAGAATACACATATGTTTGTACATAATGCATACATATTGTTCTATATTCTGATTTCTACAATGTAATTTACTATTCTAATTAAAATTAAAATTCTATCATTTAAAACAAATATATTTTTGTAATATTTTCTCTTGATAAGTACTAACCACTATGTGACACTTATTATATGTTGAAATGACAATATTATTTCTTTAAACTTTATATATTAAGGAACAATTCAAGCTTGAAAAAAAAGAGTCAAATTTGACTATTTTATGAATTATTATTTAATATATTCAAAACTTAGTATTACTATTGAAAGTGTCAAAAACATATTTAAAGAATGAAATTTTACATTATCATAGTTTTCTACATGCTTAAATAATGTTAGGCACATATCTATATGGTATAGCTACTACTAATCACTATAACATCATTGAATATATTTTCTTATAGTAGAGAGTAAGGAGGTGATAATAAGTCTTTTTGAATGATACCATATGCTAAAGATGGCCTTTGGTAGTATATGATTCTTAATAAGATAGCATAGCATGCACAAAATTAAATGTATAAAACACAAGAACCTTAAAAATTGGAAAACCAATCATCAAAGGGGATGTTTTAAATATCATTGACATTTTAAAAGATATGGAAAAGACATGTTGGAATGACAGGGATGCAATTTCAATGGTAAGACACCTATTATCCAACTTGGAGGAGTTGTCATTTTGCCACACCTATCAAGAGGGAAATCATGTCGTAGAGAGGTTGGCAAGCATGAGATCACACATAAATTATGCATTAATGATCTTATCATCATTATTGTTTATGGGGTCCATTTGTGAAAGTTATTTTTTTGAATTGGATTCCTATTTTGGTTTTATAGTTTAACATGACTACAAATAAAAACTTGAGTTCAACTTTCTTGGCTTTTTTGTATCTTTTAGCTTTTGAAGCTATGTGTTTTTGCTACTTTCATCAAAATAAAGAGATGGGAGGAGACTCCTATTAGATTGAGCATGATGAATGGGTAGAATACCAAAATTACAAGGAGCTCTAGGAGATCCTTTAGAAGGGAGGAATAAAAAATTATATTATAGGCATGATGGGCTCTAATCCAAAATTTTCATAGAAAATCATAGACTTGTGGGATGGTGGCAAGGTCATGGTGGGATGTGATTTGTTTGTCATCGTGTTGGATTCCATCTCTACCATCACTGGTCTAGGCATGAAAGTGGCCAAGATTTGAGAAACACCAAAATATCTTTCAAAGACACCCTAGAACATTTTGCATCATGAGTCAATGGATGTGATTTGGTAGGTTTGGTGAAGTTGCTTATTCAATTCATCATCTATGAAGAAAGGTTGAAAGTGATGATCAAGTGGCTTCTTTTTCAAATTCATATATCCCATAGAAAGATTAATAGGTTAGAGGCAACTGTTAAAGTGAAGAGAAAGTCAATTGACTAGATGACGAGTTGCAAGGATGAGGTTTGGTGGGATGTGGGCTAGGAGTTGAGAGATAAAGTAAATAGAAGTAAGAAGCTAGAGAAATAAGTGGAGGACATGAAGAACATAGTGCCTCTTGAATAACAGTGGAATGTAATGCTAAAGTCCTTTTTGTCTTTTAAGAAGGTGAAGTCTCAATTGGGGGAGAAATAAATAATCTAGTCTCACATAGTAATCAAGCTTAGACAAAAATGGAGGAAATTGGGGGAGACAGTGGCAAAGAGTAAATTCAAGGAGGAGATTGTATGAGAGGAAGAGAGAAACGAGGAGGCTTCTCAGGGATTTAGCGAGTTTAGGCTTTCTTACCCCCCTAAGTTCTCTTTGCTAGATTGGGTCAAGGAGCTACAAAATTAATTGGTTGGTTCATTTTCTAGTATCTCCTGATGATTTTGGGTGCCTTTGGATTTTTTTGTCGGTTCTTGGTGATGTGGTTGCTTTTTTTGGGTGGTGGTTGTTGGTCGGTGTAATGTGGTGGATGGATGCATTTTCTCTTTGGTGTAGTGTGATTGTTGGATTTATCATGCATGGTGTTATTGGTTTGTAAGTTTTTGTTTTTTGTTCTTTATGTTGGTGGTGGCTTGGTCTTTCTAAGACTGTTTTTGATGGATGGAGTTTTTCCAACGTGGAGTGTTTAAAGGTTTTTGTTTTAATTGTTATGGGTTTGGGCCCTTCCCAGCAATTGAAAATGATACCTAAAACATGTTTTCAATAAAAAATAAATAATGGATGATAAAAGAACAAAGAAACAAAACACAAAAAGACTATAATTTAAAAGTTTAGATACAAGTTTATTAGGAGCATTTCCTTAATTTATAGAATAATTATCTCTTTTAATTTTATGATATTATATCTTTATTTTTATGTTTATTTATACCTTGAAATTCTCTTAAATAGAAATTTGTTTTTACTATGTGTAGAGGTTCACACTTTAATATTTTACCAAGTAAGATATCAAATAAAAGGAATATTTCAATATTTACAATAGTTTTGCAAAAAAATTATTTTCCTGTACAGAATTGTGAAGACAAGTTACAAAATACGCGTGCCATTCATATATTTGTATCCGCCATATTTTCACAACATACTGATGGAGGTGGCCAACTATGCTAGGCCAATAAGATTAATTTTAACGCATATACTGTGTCAGTTATTAGTTTGGATGCTTCAAACTAATCCAAAGGGCTACTCTTTAATTTAGGTGAATGAAATTTATAATACTTTAATTTTGAAAACTGGAAAAATTAAATTATTTAATATTAATAGAGTAATAATTAAGAAATTAATTTTAAACATTCATTAACTCAAGTTTTTTATTATTACTAAAATTATTATTATTTTAGACTAAATGAATCATTTGACAATGTAACATGATCCATTTGAAAGTATAATTAATCTTGATTAGAATATATTATATATTAATTTTCAGTAATAATATATTTTAAATAAAAGTTACTAAATGTAACTAAAAGGGTTTTGCTAGATGTATAATCAAGTTTAAGTCTTTATTATGATACTAAAAGGTATAATCCTATATAGTAATTAATTGATATTATGTTAGTGGAAAAAATTATATGATGTTTTTTATTAGAAGAGGTAAGGGAAGAGACTATAGAACAACAAGAGAAACACACATGAATTACCACTACAACCAAGCAACATTAGCCATTGTAGCCAAATGTCCTACCTATCATCAAAATGAATGAAAAACCACCATAGTTCCAGTGCATCATCATCCATAGCAACTAGAACAGCTAAACTATTTTTACTGAAAAATATTAAAGTGAACTAGCTAAATCTAGGAACTTGAGTTCAAATTTAAACTACCATAGTTGTTTCCCATCAAATAGAGTAGGGAAAACAACACCAAAATAAAACCAGTAAACTCCATAAGTTATTTAAACACAATTTTAAACCCCAATTAGAAAATTAAAATAAAAGAGCCTAGACAACTAGGATTTCTTGATATTTTCCTAGTCATTGACCAAGTTACTAAGGTCTTCCGACCAGTCTGTAGCATCCTCAGAGACATGCATTTTATCTACCTTTTCCTCCATGACCATTCCAACATTCCTTTACTTGCTTCTCCTTGTGATAGTGCCAAAGACTACCCTTCTCATCATCTCATTTTGAATTCTATAAAGAGCAGAATGAAAAACCCCAAATTAAACACTTGTTATGGCTTCAACAAACTTGCAATTCATAGCCTCAATCTTTCTTTGAAGTTTCTTTATTTGTCCCAAGAAATTCTTCTTCATATCATCCAATAAGCTCTACATTTCTACAATAGGACCTTCTAGAATTCTACTTTCCTCTTAAGCATGCTAGTTAGTCTTCAAGATATCCTTTCCTAACCCCAAATCAACCTTAATCTGGGCTTCCTATGTGTCATCCTTTTCATTAATCACATCCACTTTCTTAGCTTCATAATTTTCATCCTCTATTTCAATGTCTTGAATTTTATTAGGGATAACCTCTTTTTTATCTCATAAATAGTTTTGTCATTTTGGGTTTCATAAGAATCATCCTTGTTGTCATCTTTATAATTTTTCCCCTTATTTATTTATTTATAAGTCTAGTTGAGCTTCTTTCACCTAAACTAGATTCACTTTTATAGTCAGTGGACATAGTGTATGCATCCCCCTCCTTTGGAGTTACCCTCAATATTCTTGTTATCAACTTCAATAACCTCTTTCATAATTTTAATACAATTTAGAGTACTAACATGACTAGTTTTAGCAAAAGTATTTTTGTAATTACTTGGGATTTCAGCAAGTGGTTATTCCTCTATAGAAGGGGTTTTAGGATGTTTAAAAAGTTCTTAATCTAATTTTTACTATTTCCTCTTGAGGAAGAACGAATATTTTCAAATAGAGGGGTCAAACTAATCTCTTCAATTTTTATCCATGAGCTAAGATTAACTACGGGGTTTTCAAGGAAAGTGAGACAATGACCTAAACTAGGGTGATGGGAAAATACATGTTAGTAAAAGATAAAGATGAGACCTTGGTGGATCACGGGGTTATCACCATTAGCAATACTATTTTGCAGGGAAGAAAACACAAAAAAAAAAAAAAAAAGGAACATTAAATTTTTCACAATCCCTTCAAAAATTTAAGAGGGGGACCATGATAAGAAGTAAGAAGCCCTTCTAGTGGAAAGTATTACATGAACCACCCATTGATTTGACCCATACAAGCTCTTTGTTCTCCTCAAAAAACTAATTTTTCAACTTGCTAAAGTGTCCAATACTTTTTCTCTCCACACATTCTCCAATACTAGGGATAACTATATTAAAAATAAGCTTTCTAAATTTTAAAAACCTACCCCTAACTAGTCTTAAGGAAAAAGAGTAATTTTCCATAGGGAATTTTCCACCAAACCCAGTGGAGAATTTAAAAAGATTTTATCTTTTTAATAGAAACATCATAATTCAAAAAGGATTCTTATTATAGAGAGTAGAAACCCAAACCCAAACCCAAAATCCAACACTAGTTATGGATTCAATAGACTTCTAATTCATAGCCTCAATCTTGTCTTGAAGGTTCTTTATTTGTCCCAAGAAATTCTTCTTCATATCATCCAATAAGCTCTAAATTTTAGCAATAAGGTCCTCTAGAATTCTACTCTCCTCTTATGCATGCTAGTTAGTCTTTAGGATATCCTCTTCTAACTCCAAATCAACCTTAATTTGGGCTTCCTATGTGTCCTCCTTTTTGTGAGTCAGATCCACTTTCCCAGCTTCATAATCTCCATCCTTTATTTTAGTGTTTTCAACTTTATCAAGGGTAACCTCATTTTCATCTCATAAATAGTTTTGTCATTTTGGGTTTCCTGAGAATCATCCCTGTTGTCATCTTTATAATTTTTCCCCTTTTTATTTATGATTCTAACTAACCTTCTTTCACTCGAACTAGATTCACTTTTATAGTCAGTATCCACATAGTGTATACATCCCCGTTCTATAGAGTTACCCTCAATATTCTTGTTATCAACCTCAATAACCTCTTGCACAATTTTACTACACTTTGGAGTAATAACATGACTAGTTTTAGCAAAAGTATTTCTGTACTTGGTTGGGATTTCAGCAAGTGGTGATTCCTCTCATAGAATGCATTTTAGGATGTTTAAAAAGTTCTTAATCTAATTTTTAATATTTCCTCCTTAGGAAGAAGGGATATTTTCAAATAGAGGGGTCAAACCAATCTCTTCACTTTTTACAAGGAGTTGGAATTAACCAGGGGGGTTTCAAGGAAACTGAGGCAATGATCTAAACTAGGGTGATGGGAAAATTCATGTCAATAAAAGATAAAGATGAGACCTTGGTGGAGCATGGGGTTATCACCATTAGCAATACTATTTCGTACAGAAGTAAATAGAAAAAAGGAAGATTACATTTTTCACCATGCCTTTAATAATTTAATAGGGGGATGTGATAACCATGATAATTAGTAAGAAGCCTTTCTTGTGGAAATTATTCCATGACCCACATGGATAGAGAAACAAAAGGATGGGGAAGAGAGAGATTCTCACACCCATTTATTTAACCCATACAAGCTCTTCATTCTCCTTAAAAAAATAATTTTGAACTTGCTGAAGTCTCCAATGCTTTGCCTCCACACACATTCTCCTTCACAGTTTCTCTTTCTATCTAGCTAATTATTTTTTAATTTCTCTAGAAGGACATTCCAAAACTAAGGAGGGGGAGTGTTGCAGTGAAAGGGAGACCAAAGTAAGTATTAGGGATAGTAGTAATGTTACAATTTAGCACATAAGAGATTCTAGTTTGTACCTCTTTGGTGGTACTAAATAAGAAAAAATTATTATAATAAAAAAGAAGGGACTTCTAGGAAATAGCTTTAAAAATAATGACAACAAAAAATAGCATCATGTGATCAACAAATTGTTGATGAGTAGAAAGGGGAAGTCTTGAGGCCACTTTTACTCCAGAGATAGAGTTGCCAAGATTTAAATTTCTTAAATTTCTTGCCTAGACCTCATCCATGAGTATGAAAAGATATGGAGATAGGGGGTCTCCATTTCTTAGACCAATGCCTAAAGAGAAGAAATGTGAGGGGGTCCAGTTACCAAGAACATCATACTTAGTCATTATGAAACATTCCATGATCATATTGAGGAATTTCCCTTTAAACTGAAATCTTGTTAGAATTGCTTTGAGAAAGGTCCATTTGACCTTTTCGTAAGTTTTGGATGTATCTAAGCTTAGATCCTTAGCTTCCTTATTATTTAAATCTATTGAGTGAATTAGCTTGTTGGTTGTAATACTATATTATATAATATTTCTTCCTCCCACAAAACCTTTTTGATTATTTGAAACTATTTTTTTCAAAAATGGGTTTCATTCTATTAACCATCACCTTAGATATAATTTTGTGCATTATGTTACATAAGCTAATAGGGGAAAAATCACTCATAGAAGTTGATTCCTCTTTGATAGATTTTAGGACAATATAAGTTTAGTTTGGCTTGGCTATCATAAAGATAGTTCTAAAAAAATGGCAAACCATCTTAAAGACTTCTTCTTCAACAATTTTTAAAAATTCATGAAAAATATATGGAGGGAGATTTGAAATCCTAAAAAGAGAAAAAAATACTTTTAACTTCCTCTGAGCTTACTCTAGTTGAGAGGGAGATAAGTTGTCTTCATTCGAGACCAGTTGAGGAATGCATCCAAGAAGATCAATAGGGTCATGTAAATTAAGATCCAAGTTTTGTCTATTTAGGAAATGTTGATAGCTTTAGTATTAATACATTCCTCTTCCCTAACCCTCAAGCTGTTATAAATGGTAATGAATTTGGTTTTGTTCTTATCTATATTTTATCATAGACTGGTGGAACAATATAGTGTTTATGTCTCCTTTTAACCACTACACCCTAGACTATTATTTCTAGAAGTTTTCTTTTTGTTGTAAGCTTTAACCATTGATCCATCAAGGCCTCAGAACCATGTTCTTCTCAGTGTATACCCCTATCCTCATTGTCAGATTATATTTGGTGTTGAACAATAGACAACTTGTCAACCAAGATTTTTTTCCTATTAAAAATATTTTCAAAGAGACTATGTTCCACTTCTTAACCTTGTCCTTTATCACTTGGTTTCAAACTTAAATTAATCATAGGTTAAGTCACAACTGAGATCTTCCCCAATGATACAATAATTTCTTTGAGATTGGGATGAGACATCCATGTATTATTTAATCTAAATAGAGTATCCATCCTTTTATCTAGTTTCCACTCCCTAAGTAGAGTGCTATAATTAGAGCTTGTTCTAGGTTCATCCTTGAAGTGGAAGTCATCTAAATTACTCCAATATGAGGATAGAGTGAATCTATCAAGCCTCACCTCAATAAGACCTTTTCCCTATCTACAGCTTGACCAAGTAAAATTAGCCCCTCCAAGACCAGAGTCAGTTAGACCCATATTAAAGAAAAACTCATCAAGATCTGCCATGTTGTCAAAAAAACCTTTGTTGCTTGCCAATTTCTCTTATAGGTGTAAAGGAGAGTTATAGTCCCCCACAATCACCAACTTAATATTATTTATGTTTCTTATATAGTTAGAGAGGGAGTCATAGAGATATTTTCTTTGACGTCTATTATTTGTGGCATAGATATTCATGATATTTCATGACTAGCTAAAAGATAGTTCATGACAAGAAAGAAAAAGAGAGTTGGATGACGAGTGCATAAGAGTACTTGAGATCTTTTTCTTATTCAAAATTATCTTTATGCCTCCAAATTCCCCTTGGGAGTCCATTGATTCCCATTCAAAACAAAGGTATATTTTATTTGAGTCACCTTACCAAAACCTTCCTTATATATTTTAGTTTCTTGGATAAGAAGAATATCCACTTTAAATTATTGTAGAGAACACTAGAGAATATGATTCTTTAATAGGCTATTTAGCCCTCTCAAATTCAATGAAATAATTTTTATTATCATGATAAAGTAGAAAAATTGTTCCAACATCAAAAAGTCTAATATAACAAGGATGAAAACCAAAAAAGCTTCAGACTTCATTACATCTTTTTATTACTCCTATTGAGGTTGTAGGCCTAGAAAAGCCCATTTTGTTTCCTAGAGATTTAGGGTAGGAACAAGACCAAGCCATTTGGCCACCCTACTATATTTAGTTGAAAGTACAAAGTTGTGTCACCTTTTAGGCTGACTAATCAGAATGACTAAATTTGAGTTTTTCTATCTAAAAATATTTTAGTAAAAGAATATGATCTTGTTAAATTTATTCTAGCTAAGTTATATATGGTCTCACACTTTCCAATTGGAAATGTCTATTAAATGAATGTTTTATAGTAGTTAGTATCAAATTACCAGTGAAATTAAATTATTTTAAAAAATTTATGTTTTAATAACTCTTACTATTTTTTATGATTTTTTTTTTTAATAACATATCAACACCATTTTATAGAGCTCATAGTCAAAAATATTCTCATATAGAGTACATAGTGTTTTAATTAGATATAATATATTGTAATTAAATTTTTTTACAAGTATGCATTTTAATACTCGAGAAGATGTTGATTTTGAGATAGAAAAAATAGGAAATCATATCAAAAATTTTTTAAAATTATATGAAGTTCTAGAGGAGAGAGTCCTCTTCAAGAATCTATAATTTTTCTTTTGGTTGAAATAGATTTATTTTCAAAAGTTTGATGGGAGATGAAAAATATTAATTTGAATAAGTTGAAATTTGAATCACTATAAAAGAGAAAATATAGGTCCAAAGTCAATTTTGTTTTTGATTGTTCTAGATACATATGTTATATATAGCATAATCTTAGATCAAAAGGAAATAAGTTTATTTCATTGTAGATTTGTGGTGGGATCTAGACCCCTAATTTTCAGCATTTTTCAACAGCTAAAATGTTATCTTTAAAAAATATGAAAATCTATAATTTCCTTTTGTAAATAATTATTAAAAATTATAATCCTAAACTTCATCCATTTCTAAAAATGTCATTAGTTTACTTCATTTTCAAATTCTAAATAATCATACAAGATTTATGTCATTGAAGTTGAATAGTTATACTTTTGTTAGCCTTTTCCTTTGTAAAAGGTTGACACAGTTTTGTACTTTTACGCATTTTCCCACATCTATTTTATACTTTTAAAAAAAATTTATTATAAAACACTATTCATTCAAGCTCCTGTAAAAGGTTGTTGTCTATATCTAGAAGTAGATGGGCCCTATGGATAGAAGATCCACCAAAACCCACTTCTTGTTTCTTTTGAAAAGTTGTGCTTGTATACTAAAGGTTCACCAAGAAAGTTGGTGGGATAACACAACTAGGATATAAGAACTCATAGAAGACACACCTTTTCTCAAAAGAGGGCCAATCTTCACCACTTCATTAGAAGATGAAGGATGATCCCGTTAGCCGACTAGATGGGTTTGGCAGTGTTTCTGTGGCCAACGGATTGACTATCATTGGTGTTTTGTATTTTGTAGCCAACGGATAAATAGTTTGTAACAGATGTAATGTTGTGGCCGACGGAATCCTTCGGGAAGGTTCGGCGGTAGTATTTGTATCCTGTCTGGGATCATTGTAAATCATCAATCATCTACTATTGTGAATATTATGAAGCCTAATGTATGTTCTGGCATATGTGAATATTATTCTGCTATTATTGTCTGTATGCGTTGATTTCTTTACCAGTACAGTAAACAGATCCAACCTCGTTGCATCCTAAAGAATGTTTTTTTTAGAGGGAGTAAGTAGTGAACTTGAAGAACTCTTCAAGGTCTTTTTTTTTCATCTTAGAAAAGACAAACCAAGTATCCTAAAGAGGCATTCACCACCTATTAAAAATGGGGTTTAGCTAGAGGAGGAACCTGCACTTTCTAGGCTATAAGAGGCTTCATATCCTTAGGTTTGCAAGGACAAGAAAAGTCCACATGACCGAATCTCTTACTATGGGAGCATTTTCACTTTCTCATATTCCAATGTTGAACATAGACCCAAACTTTGAATCTAGAGTACCGAAGGTAGGAAGGATCTTATCTACAGTAGCATTAATACATATTCTTGCAAATATATGGTGATAATTTTCTTGCACAACCTTTTAAACTAAAAAAAGAGTACCAAATAATTTTTTTATACCTTTGAGATCCATTTTATTCTAGAACTTGAGAGGTTGACCTAGAATTATAACCCACGTAGGAGTCACTAGCCCCAAATCAATAGAAAGGTCTAGCCTAGGTTTCCACTTGCAAACATTAAGAATATTCCTAAAGATAGTCCCCAAGGACCAGGGTATATTGGAAAGGACAAAAATCATATCAAAATTATTACAAAATTAGAATAAGAACATCCCATTATCTAGAGAACTAATTTTAACACTTCCTTTTAGGGCCCATTTAGAGGTAGTTCATTTTCTCAATTGTTCTATAAAGGGTTTGAAAAGAACCTTTTGGCTAGAGGGAGGAGGGGCTAGATTTCTCCCCAGAAACCTAATCCATAAAAAACACACCATTAACTTGAACGACTTCCAGGGACATAGGACCCGCAATCATTTTCTTGATGGGGATTGAGGAAGAAGGGTCCAAGGATCTAAACTTGGTGACTAAGCTAACAAATGCCTTCAAAGGCCTATGATGCATCATAGTGACCAATGCCTATACTAAACTAGGAAGCAAAGAGATCTAAGAAGAGGAAGGTGAATTGCCATCTCCCACAAGAAGGGGCATGTCAAAGAAGAGAGCGAGATAGGGGTTGGGGAGGGGGTTGAAGGGGCAGGAGTTGCAAAACTAGGGTTTTTTTTATCAAAGACCTAGAGTTTGTTTTAATTAAAATTACACAATGCTATATTAAAAGCTAGAATTTAAAATTACATAATGTTGTTAAAATATAAAAATATAAAAATCTATGAATTTGTAAGAAAAATGTGTATATTTTATGAATGTTTTTGCTAAAGTAAATATTGTCATTTTTATATTATTTTATTTTTAAAAAAATACTCTAATAATTTCTCTTACTCATATTTGGAGTTCATAATTTTTAAAAAATATTTTCATTGGTCAAAGTTCAAATTGATGATTAATTATTATGTATTGTAATTAACTATTATTATTTCTTAATCTTGATTAGATTTAAACCTAAGACCTCACACATAAGAGACTTATAATTTACCATTGTGTTGTACGCTCTTGCCTAGTTGGAGGTCATATTATTAAAAAAATAGACAAGTTCATAATTTTTTATTCTAGCCAATAAATTATATGATCTTTTCAACCTGATAAAAAAAACCTACAATGATACCTAAAATACACTCTTTCACACTCATTGAAGATAAAAGTGGATGTGTTTAACCTTTTGCTAAATTTTACTAATTACCTACTTTGAGGATAGATTTTCTATTATTTTATTTCTATTTATTTATATAAATCATCTTATACTTGCTAGTAAATAGATTTCTCACTATGATAGCTACTTCTTAAATTGGCCATGTTCCCCCTGTGAATAGTGACAACTGTGCCAATAGTTGGAGGGATTGAAATTGATCATTACCATATTACAATCTTCCTCTAAATTTTAGAGGAGTAGCTCCCTTATATGATGGGTGTATTTGGTTTTTATACATAAATGAATTAAAACTTTGAAAGATAGAGAGAAAGCTATTGATGACGAATGTACCACACGACTTCACAACTTTGATAATAAAGAAAAATCAAGAACTATGCTTGATAATTATAATTATTACCGTGTTGATTCATGATTCATAAACATTCACACAATATCTTGAAAAAATTCACTATAGAAAGAATCAATAGTTTTATGTTGCAACAATCTAGATTTTTAGAAAAAAGAACCCAAACATATTTCTCATTTTATTTTCTTGCACCAAGAACATAATTGCAATTTTTAATTTGAAGACAAAATCTGTACATACTTTCCAAACTTTGTCTTCTCATCAAAATTGTAGCATAAGTGTTCCCTTATTCTAAAGTCCAAAAAGTCTCTCTACAAAGCTAAGATGATCACTTATATAGACATCAAGGTTAAAAACTACTTCTCTATGGTTAATAACCACCTCTTAATTACATGATTTTGGAGAGGTTAATTAACCTCTACAAGATTAACCTGAAAGGTCATATACATTGTACACTTGATCCCTTGTCATTAAACATATCGATCATAACATGATGTAGCAATTCATCAATCCTATTATTATTTGAATTCAACCTCTTATCACTTGACCCTTGGATTGTGAGTATCACTTTGCAATGACTCTCATCACATAACATTCTGATATGTATATCTACATATCTTTTAATGAATGGGTATTGAGAAACCTGGCATAGCTTGTTAAGGAGAGGCTTACACATATACAAAGCTGAGAATCTCGATATATGTTGTCAAATGACATAAAAAAATCAAAATCATCCTTGATTATATGAAAGGAAACTGTCATGCTTTATATATTAATACTATGCTCGAGCATATATTGAATTTTGCTAAATAGTTCATTTACCCATCTTGTTTTCCCATGTTCTTTTGAACCACTGTTTTGTTGAGTGTACATGCTATCCCAAAATTGCGATCTTCTTAAGGCAGGATTGAATATGTCTGGAAGAGTTACATGAAGGCACCTATTTGAATAGTTGATTTGGAGACTCTTGTGCATTTAGCACTTGTCATAATCAAGAAGTCACTGTGGTGATTATAAACATGTGGACATTTATTTCTAATATTTAATGAGGCTCACAACCTACATTCATCTTCACATTAGGAATGAGCTATAAAGTCACTATGTCATTATGTATTTGACTTTGGACATGCTACTAAAATTTATTTTCCCTATCGGCCCATCAGTTTCAGCCATGGTGGAGGTCCTCATTCATGTGACCTCTTTAAAGTGGCACTTGATAAGCACTATCAATGTTGTCATAGCTAACATTTCAATATGCACACAATTAATAATCAATTACTTTTCCCCTTTGGATAACATACTTTGGAGACATTCTATCGAACATCCAACCATTTTTCTCATGTATTTTGAAAGCAGTTTGTCAAATAGCTCACACAACTTGTCCAAGTGCATGTGTTGAGATATTTCCAATTGCTAAGTTAATTTACAAAGCCGTGAGTTGATGGAAGTTGGATATTTGATCTAATAGTTGATAGTATCGCCAAATAGATATTGTGCTACACACTTCCTTTGGGTGGCATCAAATTTCATCCTTGTGGGGTTCGCTGCAAACCATGGACATTATGGCTTCATTTTGATCTCTAGACCCCTTTCTAGTCTCAATACTTAAATCTTGATTCGTGACCATGACATTCATCATTTCACCTATGATGTAGAGGTTTTATTTGAAACATGGTGGCATTTGGCTCATGAAGAATGGATTTATTGCTCATGCTTGCAAAGATTCTAAGGCATGCGTGGAGAAGGGTACATAGATCATAGGCTAGGAGTGACACATTATATCAAAGGGCTCATATGTTGGTCTATGCTTCCATGCTTTTTCAAATGACTCATATGATCTCAAAAGACATTCCAACAAATAGTTCACATGCCGTCTCTTTCGTTTCAGAGAAATACGCCATCCTAAGCATAGGCAAACCACATTGGACATAATGCCATGAGATGGTGAGGTTTATCAAAACATAAATGTGTAGTTTGGGTGGACTCCCTTCAATACATGAGATGCCCCTATGAATTCTTCCAACTCCCAAACATCCACTTGTGAACATTTTGATGATTTCAACTATCACAAACAATAGTACCAACCTACTAACACAAGGGGCATTACAACTGAATAATGTTGTTCCCAAAGTATGGAGCTTGAGTTTTATCCATTAATCAAACATTAGATATGTCATTGAGTTTTCTCTTCTAAGATACTTTGTATTGAGATGACCCAGACTATAGCATTAATAGCCCAACTTCATATTTCTTTTGCATGCAAGCTAGGAATGGAGATATTTTGCCAAATAGTTTACATACTTGTCTTTGGCTCCAAATTTTGGTTTTACATCTCTATTATTTTCAGATTCAAAGATAAATATCAATTGTTTGGATCATCAATGGTCTTCTTCAAAACTTTAAAGTCATGATCATATAGCCACCTTTCAATTTCTAACCTTAATCAATTTAGGGAAAGAGGTTAATAAACAAACCTAAAACATGTGATTTGGATTCTAATCTTAACCTTTTTTTATATTAGAGGAAAAGATTAATGGTATGAAACATGTTTTTGGAAAGGTTATCGTAACTCATTTTCAAATGAGAGGTTAAGATTTTGGCTCAAAACACATCTTCCAAACCTTGAATCTTAACCTTTTTAAAGATTAATGGTTAATGATGTGGTATGAAACACCTATTTTCGGAACTTATCTTAACCTTTTTGATAGAGAGGTTAAGATTTTAAGATGAAACACATGTTTTGGGATGCTTCATTAACCTTCAATAACTTGAGACTCATGAACGAGATTTCAAAAATTTGAATTGCTCGACAATCCTAGAGACAAAACAAGTGCATCAAGATTAGAAAATTATTAAAAATACAATTGATCATTGGCCCTTTCAAAGATTGAATTTTGATACATTTGAACTTATTTTGACTCAAAATAGAAATGAAATTTTTACAATTTGGCAGGCTCAAGAACCGTGGCAACAATACTTTATAAAAGAAAATAAATATCCAAAGACAAAAAGATAATGAGAAGTAATGAATATGAGACATTTTATTATTTCCTTACATCCAAACTCCAACGTGCATTTTTATATATTTATCAATTAAAAAACCAGAGTCTTGACCCTTATTAACCACAATTCAAGGGAGCAAAGCTAACAACACTCTAACAATAGATAAACATCAAAAGAAACCAAAAATCAAACCCACTAAAAATGGACAAGAAGTAGTGGTCAATAAAATTTTACAAGTTGATATTATTTTTAATTTAATAGTAGCTAACATATAATATAAAAAATCCATCCCCAAAAAACTAATTTAATAGTTACCCATGAATTCTTTTGTAATTTCTTAAGAAAATATGTTTACAATGATTAAGTTTGGAAGATCACATTTTAAACTTATTGAAGACATAAATGTTAGATAAGGATTAGCTGCAAAAATAATTATAACTTTGTTAGCACCTACTATGGACACAATTTTAAAACTTCAAGTGTAGAGTTTGAACCACTTTGAACGTAGTTCAAAGTGGTTCGACTATTAAAATGGGTTTGAAAATGCAGAATTGTTAATTTAGAATGGTTCAGAGGCACAAGGTGGTTCACTGGTTCAACTTGCAGATTCATAATCCAAGTTAAAATTTTGTTAGTTCAGCATTTTCAAGGGTTCATTATGCATTTCAAGTAAAGTCAATGGTTCTATGTAACATCACAGGTATGTCTAGAAGACGATGCCTAGAATGTGCAAGATTATGGTATGAACCTCAAGTTCAATGATCCACACTTTGGTTCTGAGACTACCTTGCTCCCATTTTCCAAAACAAGCCTACGACATGTTTTTAAATATGGACTCAGGGATATGTAAATGCTATTCACATCTATCATTGTGAAATAATAATGCTATATCAGCTCAAGATAAGTTGACAGGCTCAATACATTATGGGGTATGCAGAAGCTATCTTTAGATTGGATTGAGAAGCTCATCGGTGACCGATCATATTTTTGATGTGCATTTATCTCATGACACTACTAGAATTGCTAAGAAAAACATGTATGTGTTTGAAACCATACATGGCCCATTTTTCCAAACACAAGGTAACAGTGCATCAAGCAGTTGGTTGTGATTTTACTTTTCAAATCTTATTCAAAGAATGGATTGTGAGAACTGAATTGGTGTTCAGAACCCAAGAGAACAGAGCTTTTGGAAGGCCCGATCAATCTCAAGTGGAACACGATGAGATTACATTAGATCTTTGAAGCATTTTTTATTTCATATAATTCCTAAAATGGAATAAACATATACAAGCAGAAGAAATCTCAGATTCTCTGATGGCATAAAAATAGTCATATTTTGAGGGTCATATCTCACAATTTAACTGTTGGATCGAGCTCAATTTTGGACGTGTTTGAAATCCTAGTTTTCTAACTTTTTTACTAGAGTGATTTCCAAAATGTGTCTGGAATCATGAGATATGCATCACTATTTGCACCTCTATCAGCTCAGCAATAAAAATTACAGAATGCAGATCACAAAATTGGGTCTCGATGCAGGGGCCATAACTTCCAATTGCACCATTGGATTTGGCTTAGTTTTGGATATGTTCTTAAGAGGAAAGCTATGCACGATTTGACTAGAGAGATCTTTGAAATTGTTGATGGTTCATGAGTTACAACCGACTAAGTAGAGCATTGTCAAAACTATCAACAATAGTTACAAAATCATGACAGAACCTCATCACCAACAAATGCCACTTGTCAGCATGAGTATACCATAGGGGCCATGAATTTGCATAAAAATATGAGGAGACAAAGGTAAGAAAATTATTAATTAACACCTGTCAATTAGTTATGTATACTTGTCCAAATATGATGCAACCATATATAGATACTGAAACTTTGGTTAATAATCTTTGGAGATTATAGGGAGATATTGCAAAACTTAAGTGTCATCAAAATAATCTTGAAAAATATTACTATTGATGAAAATAAAATTTATCAAGGAAAATCAAGGGAGAAAAGATAAAAGATTTCTCGAGAAGCAGAAAAAGATATCAAGAATCAGTTATGAAGTTGAAAAGTTACAAGAAAAGAACAGGTTAAAAGGGTTGGGGGCAGATGAAAAAAAGGGGTCTAGTTATCTAAGTTTTGCTAGGACACTTTGAGCAGTAGTAAGATTGGGGATCTGTGAATACAGTAAAAAGAGGGTATTTTTCTCTAAGACTTTGTGCTATAGTAGGTAGGAGAGGTTTTCCAATTTTATTTCATTTTCTTATGAAGCTGTGAGGGGGCAGAACAACTTTTTATTTTCTTGTTCTGAACTGTGTGTTAGCAATAGGAGAATTTTGATATGTTACAACTTTCTTTAATGGTGATTGTAATAGAAAATGCATCTTTATGCTTTCAGAGGAGCGAGACTTGAGAGTTAATTTTTTGTCAAAACTTTGAGTTTAAGCAATCTACTTTCCATTAAGTGTGATCTTTGTGTCACTTTGGTTTTCTCTCAAATATGTTGTTATATCTCCATATCTTCATTTCTACACTTTCTCAAGAAGATGGATAATGTGTTTCTTGATTCCATCTTTTGTAGCATGTTAGGGTAAATGGACTTTGTGTCATTTACCATTTAATTTCTTGTAGTTGGTTAGTTTTTTCTGCATTTACACTGTATTTATAGGTAGATGTTTGATATCCTTTTATGCTTTCTAGTCAAAAGCATTGACAAATAATTCATTGAATATTTCATATGGGGAGCTGTACCCATAAAATTCAGAGGAAGCTTATCAATTCCATGATAAGCTATCCAATTGTTGGTGTTAGTTTGTCCTTTCATTTGGGCATTCAGGGTCAGATTTGCACACATTTTCTCGAAGGACAATCCGTTCACTAACAAGCTTCTTGACTCAATAATGTAACTTTTGATTTGAAATTACCCTCCTAAGTAATGACTAGAGCTCCAGTTTCTAAAGGATGGAGTCACATACTAGACCTACAAGTTTCTACAAGAGCAATAGATATATTTTTCCATTGTTATGTCATTTTGGAAAAGATTTGTACAAATCCAAGGAAATTATACATTTGAATAGAAACAATACTTTTTTAAAATCTAAAATAAAATTAAATTAAATAGTATGTAAATTATTTACATTCTATATATAGATTACACTATGTCATGTCTCACTCTTGGACTCATTTGGTTTCTTGCTTATGTTACGATTATTCAATGTTGATTTGGTCAAATTTTGTCTTCAACTTTGTTTAAGTTAAATGAAGCTTATTAGTTCAATCTACATACAATACTAAATGTTTTATTTCCAAGCATAGATGTACGATTTTGATGTATATGATGATATGTTTCATAAAAAATAATGTTATGATGAGGTTACATTAAACTAAGTTGTTAATATGGATTAACTTAGGATAGCTCATCCTTGAGTATGCTAATTTAATGATTTCTATTCTATGATATATGCTCATGCCATGTTATATGCATACTAACTTGTGGAATTGTTGTGAGTGTTTAAGTGGATGCAAGTTTGACAAGACCAAGAGTGTGGTCGAGGTACAGTGGTTGAAGTAGAGACAATTACCCTTCTGAAATGGGACAGATGGATAATCCCTTGCAGCCCACACACCATTTTTTACCATTATGATTCTAAAATTAAGTTGCATTTTATCCCTTCTCTAAACCCCTTCCAATGATGTTTTACTTTATGAGTAAAAATGACTTGAATGTGAAAATGAACAAATCTTTTTATTTTTTCTTCTTTTATGTATCTCCACCTCAATTTAGTTGTTAAAAAAATACCATTAGATAAGGAACCCGATTAAAAAAAACATACAACGAAACATGATGTTGAAAAGAAGGGTCATTCCATATGAGGAAAATTTGGGTCAGTTACAAACCTGGTGAAAGATGAAGAGAGAGCTCTCTGCATATGGAAAATACAAGACTTAAGTTAGAACGAGCCTATAAAGAAAACTAATATTCAAAATGGTTTAAAAACATTTAGACTCTAATTTCATCATTAGGGACATCAAAAGATCACCACTAGTATAACTATGATCACTAGTATAACTACAAGGATATGAATATGATCTATGTTAGTTACAATCTGGCAACCTGGGGGATTCTTGAAAAGGAACCATCAATTTTGGAAAGGCAACATTAGCTTGGGAAAGGAAGGAGTTTCGAATGGTGAATGTCCAAGTAGATTCTGATTACACTGAACTTCCAGATTTTCTTTTGGAGTTCTTGTATGTGCTGAAGGAATAAGTCTCATTTACTATAACTTTTAAGAACCTTATACTTGAAATGAAATTGTGTTAATGTTATGAGTTATTCCTTGTTCTTTTAAGATAGGAAAGAATGAGAATCGCATTCCATTTGTCTTAGCACATTCCTCCATAGCTGTCAATGATTGGGTTCTAGTAGTTTTCTTTAATTTTTGGTGCAAATGTTCAGGAAATGAAGATTCAATAGGAGGCATAAATCATTTCCCTCTAGAAGGTCGTAGGCTTCTAATTGGATAACATAACCATATCATGATTTTATAGTGATTGATGTCCACTATTTCACTATAAAATGGACCCTAGTATTAGCAAATCAGGCACATGGCATCATTAAATAACCAGCACTGACCAAGAATTTGAATTGACCCTTAGATAACATTAATCTATGTTTTGAATAAAGAATGAAATAGTGCAAGCCAAGGTTTGAAACTTAGTTTCCCTATGCCAACCAGCTGCAACTATTCAAATAGGGAGTTCAATGTCATTAGATTTTCTAGGGTACATACTTCAAATCAATCTCATAAGGTACCTTGTAACACTGAAACTAGGCTTCCATTCCTCTAAATTAAATCTGAACGTAGGGTGAAACCAAATCTTAAAAGATGTTGTCCTATTCTCCTTATTTGATTGGAACAAAAGTGAAACTTATTTAATAAATACCTACTTGAGTCTAAATTTGGAAAACTAATGTATGAATGAAGAATCATTGCTTACTACTATTTTATTCTCACTGATATGTTGTATAAGATTAAGTAGCTTCTCTTAGTATTAATGGTGGTTGAAGTTAATAATTTCTTTTCGTTTCCTTCCTTAGCTTCTACTCAATGGTTGAATATGAACGATTCACTCCCTATATCAATAAAGCTCATGGCTAACTATTTCATCTAAAATTCTCTGAGATGGGACATTTTCAATTTGAAATTTTAGAAGCACTATAACTACACTATTAGCATGGATGCATGTTAAAGTAAATAATGAGGTGAAGGAAATTATTTTATTTTCGATCTTTTGAATATACTTATGGTTGAATCAATAATGTCCTAATTGTTGTTTTTTATCTCTCTTATGGTTGGGTGTAATGTGGTATTTGGGAAGGTGGGGATGGATGTATTATGTTTTTGCTTCTCTCAATCTATCAAATTTTAAAGATAGCATGCTTGGCCAAGTCATTTATATAAATTGCATTTAAGTATGTTGTTTCTAACATGAAGCATATGTATGTAGCTATGCTTATTTTTATCTCACATATGAGTAGATATGCTTTAATTAAAAGAAATGTATATATGGATAAATATCTTACAATTTTTATTTCATTGCATTATGTGCAGTGTTCTTTTCTATTCCTTTCCACATTTCATGATTAGTCTACTAGGAACGTGATTGTATGTAGTACGTTTTACAGCTACACCAAAATTATCCGATCCACCTTGTTCCAAGAAGATAGTCTTCTTGTGCCAGGGTCAAGACATTCTGTGTCAAGAAGAGTCCCAAGAGAGTAAACACTCCATGGTTGGCGAGCTAAAAGCACTTGGGCCACACTCCTATCTTGGAGAACAGATAGACATTGTTTGATGGCTTTCGAGATTGGGTCACATAGAATGACATATGGAAAGATTGAGTAACCTATCTCATGATTTTGTACCTTCATCTTGACAATGAGTATAGTGATATAATTAATGTAATTAGGATAGTGTATTTTGAAAAATAAGATGTTTATGTGATCATCCTTCATTGGCATGCATAAGATGTTTGCATGTATAAATCAACATGTTAATCCTCATGTATTTATCTATTTATTTAAATTCATTATTAACTGAGATTAATGATAAAAAATAGGTTATGATTTTTAAACTTTGTTTTGATTGATTCTTTTCCTCGTACCTTGTATTTGTGTGGTGTGGCATTTCTTTAGTAAGAATTGATTCTTACAAACTAACACATAGATCATGAAAGTTCAAATAAACAAACTTCTGGTATAATTTTATTCTTAATCTAGAAAACAAATTTCAAATTTGGTAAAGATGAGAAGTTAGCTTGTTAAAAACTATTAGATGAATATATGTGAGGAAATTAAAAACCCTAAAATTGGATATTGAAGCAAGATAATGCACAATCTGACTGTAAGAAGGTTTTTAACAAGTATTGAAAACTAGTGTTTGTACTAGATAAGGTACAAGGGTATAGGTGATAGTGTCTATATTTGTCTTTTAACTTGCAATTATTTTAGCTATAGTTGCAATTGTAGCAGTATGCAAAAAATTAATTGATTATAATAGTTTAAATATACAGATGACATTCATTTTTATCATCATTTTAGACAACTCTATTTTTGGCACATAGATATTTCAATCATGATTTTCATTTTGCATGATATTATCAGTAGCACTCAATGGACTTTGCAATGTCCTCCATTGCTAGCCACAGAAGTATTGATCATGGACAATTTATTAGGACCCCAATTTTCAATTCATCGATGTACCCACATCACAACTCCTTGATCTTTAAAGAAATCTATTAAACTTTGAACAACCATAACTGAAAGTACAATTTATAGCATGAGAATGTAACCATAATATCATGTAAAGCATTTTAATATGTATCTATTGGATCCTAATCAAATAGAGAAATATTTAACTTGTGACACTTTTCTATGACCCCATACAAAAAAATGCCCAATCATGTGAACACCAACTCATCTTCATTAACTGCTCAATAATCATCACACAGATGATGAAGCCTTCTAACTATGTAAGTACCACTCCCACACACCTAAGGTTGAAAAATGAAATACCTTGTTCCCCTATGGAAGAAACCATGCAAAAAAATCTCAACAAAAAAATCCCAACAAGATGAAGCATCTTAAGAAAATTAATTACTATCTCATAGCTTCAAGAACTAACTTATCTCCATCATCAAATGATCAAAAACTACATTCGTAGGAGCAAGGGCCACTAGTGAACATACCCATCCACCTTTGGATTACCAACAATACATGTAAATTTACCAATAGAGAGATTTAGGTGTAGGAGTTACAAAGGATGACATTAACATGAAACTTTGTCTTCATTACGATGTTCCTGCTCAATAATAATCAAGAGTGCACTCACCTTATGCTTAATTTGTAAGACCAATTCCCCTTCAAGAATCCTAGCATTTCTTTCAATCACACTTTTACCATGTCTATGACTCTATTACTCCAATGATTTTTAAATTCCTTCATAAAGTGTGATGAAGGCATGTCGTGTTAACGATTACTTCAGTGGGAACAAACCACTCACAAGTGTGTTTCCATGATATAAATCATAGTTTTGAGAAACACAATGCAACTTTTTTTAGGAAATTAAATGTAGTAATACCACTTTATCTTCTATTATTATCAATACAGAAAGGGATTGTGACATGTCCAATATATTGGACAAGCAAAAAGAGAGATTTACAATTTAATAGGGAGTGGCTAACTATGGACCATCCCAAGAAATACTAGAAAGCATTCCCTTGCTTGCAAAAGTCATGTTTTATAAGAGGTTAAATTCTTGAGTAAAAAAATCTTGATGGTCATTTGACATAACATAGATTCAATCCCTCAAAGAATATTGTTGAAAATAGTAGAATACCAAGAGTGTGTGGAAAAAATGTGGCATAGTGATTGAAGGTTGCATTTAAGCATGAGCCAAATTTACAAATGTTCATGATTTTTTAAAATAATATTCAACATATTTTTAAAAGAAACCATAATAATGCAATGATTTAACATGAGCTAGAAAAATATGTTTTAAATAACTAAATATAGATGAAGTTTTCCCACATAATAGCTTATCCCAAAGAATTAAATGTAAAGCAACTTGCATTTCCTAGGTTTAAAAGTAGCCTAGTGATTATGATGCCCAAATCGTTAGCTAACATTCAATCTTGGCCAAAGTTGTAGAGCTCCAATATTTCAGTAAGAGTCAATTGAAGGATGGGCGACAAGAGTGATAAAAGTTTTGCAGCACTTTCATTATATTTCATGAAATGTTATGTGCTCAATCAAAGCCTCACATAATTTGAATGTACATGAACAATGTTTCAAAGTACTTGTTGCCATGACCCTAAATTATATTCCAACTTAATTATATAGTACTTGTTGGACATTATTAGATTTTCTAGGTTACATACTTCAAATCAATCTCATAACATACCTTGTAACACTAAAAGTAGACTTCCATTCTTCTAAATTAAATATGAAGGTAGGGTGAAATCAAATGTTAAAAGATTTTGTCTATTCCCCTTATTTGATTGGAAGAAAAGTGGAACTATTTAATAAATACCTACTTTAGTCTAATTTTAGAAAACTAGTTAATCAATAATGTCCTAAGTGTTGTTGTTTATCTCTCTTATGTTTGGGTGTAATGTGGCATTTGGGAAGGTGGGGATGGATGCATTGTGTTTTTGCTTATTTTAGCCTATCAGATTTTAAAGATAGGATTCATTATTTTTTGTCTCTATAACAATAATGTTGACGAATTTAGTGCTTAAGCCATTTATATATTGCATTTAAGTATGTTGTTTTTTACATGAAGCATATGTGTGTGACTATGCTTATTTTTATCTCACATATGAGTAGCTATGCTTTAATTAAAAGAAATGTACATGTGAGTAAATATATTACACTTTTTCTTTTATTGCATATGAGTAGATGTACAATGTTCTTTTCTATTCTTTGCCACATTTTGTGATTAGGCTACTAGGAACATGGTTGTATGTAGTACATTTTACAATTGCACCAGATCTATCTGATCCATCTTGTTCCAAGAAGATAGGCTTCTTGTGCCAAGGTCAAGGCATTCTATGTTAAGAAGAACCATAGGAGAGTAAAAGCTCTATGGTTAGCGAGATAAAAGTGACACTCCGGTCTCAAATAGCAGATGGACATTGTCTGATGGCTTTGGAGACTAGGTCACATAGAAGGTCATATGGAAAGATTGAGTAACCTATCTTATGATTTTGTACATTCATCTTGACAATGAGTATGGTGATGTAATTAATGTAATTAGAACAATGTATTTTGACAAATAAGATGTTTATGTGATCATCCTTCATTGGCATGCATAAGATGTTTTGATGTGTAAATCAGCATCTTAATCCCAATGTATTTGTCTAAGTAACTAAATCCATTATTATCTGAGATTAATGATAACGAATAGTTTATGATTCTTGAACCCTGTTCTGATTGATTCTTTTCCTCATACTTTGTATTTGTGTGATCTGGCATTTCTTTAGTAAAACATGATTCTTACAAACTAATACATAGATCATGAAAGTTAAAATAAATAAACTTCTAGTATAATTTTATTCTTAACCTAGAAAACGAATTTCAAATTCGGTAAAGATAAGAAGTTAGCTTGTTGAACACTGTCAGATGAATATATCCAAGGAAATTACAAACCTTAAATTTGGATATTGAAGCAAGATAATGCACAATCAGACTGTAAGAACGTTTTTAACAAGTATTGGAAACTAGCGCTTGTACCGGATAAGGTTGAAGGGTATAGGTGATAGTGTCTATATCTGTCTTTTGAGTTGCAATTATTTGAGCTACGGTTATATTTTTCTTTTGATTTGCAAGTATTTCAGCCACGGTTGGAACTGTATGCAAAACTTTAATTGATTATAATAGTTTAAATGTATGGATGACATTCATTTTTATGACCATTTTAGATAGCTCTATTTTTCAACAAACAACCAAAGCCATGCAGCAAGCAACTATAATAGGCATGGTTCAGGATAACACTGGGTATGATGGTGGTGAAACATAGACTTTCTTCCATCATTTTTGTTAATTATTGTTAGTTGGACAGCTGTTATTTCTGACCCGGAAATAGCAGCACTATTTATGGGTAGCTTGGACAGCTGTTCGTCCTTATCTATGAATAGCGGTTGTATTTATGGGTGGTTTGGACAGCTGTTTGTCCACTTGCCAAAAATTAGTAAATGTTTATTATTTACTAATTTTAGAGATTCCCTTTTGGACACCTTGCAACCAATTCTATTATTGGCTGTTGAGTTGTCTTAATCTCAGCCGTTGGTTTGATTTAATCTCGGTCGTTGGTTTACCAACGAGAGTAGTATAAAAAGGGGTCTAGGGGGCATTTGGAGTGGAACGCAGGAAGCTTTTGGAGAAGCTTTGGTGAAGCAGTTTGCAGTGTTAGCAAACAGTCTTGCAGTGTTAGCAAGGGCACAGGAAGAAGCTTTCGTGAAGCAGTTTGCAGTGTTAGCAAACAGTCTTGCAGTGTTAGCAAGGGCACAGGAAGAAGCTTTCGTGAAGCAGTTTGCAGTGTTAGCAAACAGTCTTGCAGTGTTAGCAAGGGCACAAGAGAGAAGCTTTTGTGAAGCAGTTTGCAGTGTTAGAAAACAGTCTTGCAGTGTTAGCAAGGGCGCAGTGTTAGCGCAGGGATAGCAGTGAGAAATATCAGCGGGAGAAATTAGGAGGTTGTCGGAGTTCTGCCAGTGTGAGGCAAGGAATTTTGTATCTCTTGATTTGCTGAAGTTTAATATAATTTCTCATCTGTAGAACTGGTTTTCCCTTAGGGGTTTTTCCAGGGACAATTTGTCCGAAAATATTGTGTTGATTCTGTTGCGCATTTCTTTCCATATTTTAAGTGAAGTTGCAGTTGTGTTATTTTTTGATATTAGCTGAGAATTTGTTTTCAGCAGTTTAATAATCATCTGTGATAGGAGATTAATAATCAGTGACTGCAATAGTTTGATTTTTTCACAATTTTCTTGTTCCAATTTTCTATTCGATTCCGAATTAATTCAATAAAAAATGAAACCATAAAAAAATCCTATTCAATTCATAAATATTCTACTTATATCGACCTCATAGTTAGGCAGCTAAGTTATTATATGGGGTCTTACTAAATTATTTATCACACCACACTTGGGCAACTAATATTCTGTCAAATGGAAGCATTCATATAAAGACCCCAAACCTTTTTTTTGCTTTAGTGTACATTGCCTGCACAATTCATTCTTAGATCATCCATGTGCTAACAGAGAAAGAAGCGTTTGCCACATGGGAAATGTAGATGTATTTCTTACCATTTCTAGTTGCTCAGCATGGCATTTATTGAGATAATCCACGAGTCTTATATGCTTCATACATTTGTGTTTATCTTCTTCATTCATTTGCGTTACATGCCACATTTTATGGGTAAGCTAGTAGCCAGTCTAACTTGTTCGTAATTTTGAAATGGTGGAGAAATGACTAATCCCATCATGAGTAATGGGAGAAGAGATTAGCTGACCCCAGTTTCATAACCTATATTTTATTACAAATATGAAAGACACTCAAAATTATTTAATCTGCTTTTTACACCTAATTTAAATTTGTTTGAAGGCTTGGAAATCCTTTGGGCATATCCGTAGTTGTGGCATCCCTTGAAAAAATTGTAGCTTCTTAATACTTTCATACCTTGCACTAGAAAAGCAGAAAAATGCTGTTAAAAATTATGAAACTCATGTTTTTAAGTATCAACATTTGCTATCGGACTCTATAGCTCCACCAATTAGTTTAGTGCATGTCCTTTAATCATGAAAATTTATGTAAGGAAGCAAAGGTGCACGGAATCGCTTCCTACGCTAATCTTTGAGAGGACGATTATGCAAATTCAAGTAACTATTGCAAAGATCTCAAAAAATGGATAATAACATAATCAAAATAACAAAGAACACACAACACAATGATTACGGTGGGGAAACCCTTCTGGGAGAAAAACCCCACCCTCTAAAACTCGCACAATGTATTATCAAACCAAGATGATTACAATACACTTGCAATGCAAGTTCTTATAGAAGCGCATCACCACAACTCGAACTTGGAGAGACTCTTTCTAGCACCAGTCTTGCAAACTAAACTCAATTACACAAACACCTCCCCAAGCCTTCCTTTTATAGTGATTCTACAACCTGGAAACCACTTATGGTTTTACAAAACCATGGGCAAAACCACCATGCCACATGCTACCCATTTTTGACATTTACATTTTCAATATGGAAAAACAACCAGGTTAAAATAGTAATCCCGTCCACAATTTTGTCTCTTAGTCTAGACCCCCATAAAAGTCACAAAATGAGTCATCAAGGCTCTAAAAATGACCTACCTATATTCTACTATGGTCAAGACTCATTTTAACAACTCACTAACCATTTTCCAATGCATAAACAAGTGGAAAACTTCCACAAACAAATTGTGGAATTTTCCAAGAAAGGATTGCAAGGTTGAGACACATGTTTCTCAACATTCTCCCACTTGTCGAACGCCTTGCAAGAGTCAGGGGATCTGAAATATCATGGACTTAATTGCTAGGGGCCAAGAGGCCCATAGACTCTAAACACCATCTAAATTTCTCTATGCTCACGGGCTTAGTTAATGCATCAGCAACATTCACCAAAGTCTCTACCTTTTCCAGCTTCACCTTGCCATCCTCAATCATATCTCTCACAAAATGATATTGTACATCAATGTGCTTGGCCCTCACATGAAAAGTCAGGTTCTTCGCTAGGCAAATTGCACTTTGGCTGTCACTATAAATTGTCACTGCACCTTGTTTGAACTCTATATCTGAACACAATCTCTTTAGCCAGATGGCTTCTTTGTAGGCATGAGTAGCTGCCATATACTCTGCCTCAGTAGTGGACAAAGTGACCATAGCTTGTCGCTTACTCATCCAACTGATTACACCACCAAATAATGTAAACACATATGCACTAGTGGATCTTCTTCTATCAACATCACCAGCCCAGTCTGAATCCACATAGCCTCGAATATCCAAGGAATGCTCACTTCCTATTCCATGAAAACATATTGAGTACTCTGAGGTACCCCACAAGTATCTGAAAACTCTTTTTACTACATCCCAATGTGCTCTTCTTGGATTAAACATATAACGAAAAAGTACTCCCACTGCTTGGGCAATGTCTGGTCTTGTACAAACCATAGCATACATCAAACTTCCAACAACACTATGATATGGTAGTCGACTCATCTCTTCCATCTCTAATGGGGATGTAGGAAACTGTGAGCTAGAAAGCTTTGTTCCCATAGTAACAGGAACACTCAATGGTCTTGCATCCTGCATATTGAATCTTTTCAAAATAGTACCAACATACTTACTTTGGCCTAGCCAAAGCTTTTTGTTTCGTCTATCTCGTATAATCTCCATTCCTAGAATGTGTCTAGCTGCACCAAGATCTTTCATTTCAAACTTTATTGAGAGTTGAGATTTTAACTCTACAATCAAACCTTTTCCTTTGCCAATAAACAACATGTCATCAACATACAAGGCAATAACCAGGAAACCGTCATCATCAGATTTGAAATATATACAGTGATCAGATTTAGATCGCACAAATCCCAAACTCAACACATATGTATCAAACTTCTAGTACCACATCCTAGGACTCTGTTTTAAACCATACAAGGTTTTGTTCAATTTACATACCAAATGACTTTTACCTTTCACCACATAGTGCTCTGGCTGTGACATGTAAATTTCTTCCTCCAAATCTCCATGAAGGAAAGCAGTTTTCACATCCATTTGCTCGATCTCTAGATCATAAGTTGCTTCAATAGAAAGCAAAAATCTAATGGATGCCATTTTGGCTACTGGAGAAAAAATCTCACCATAATCTACTCCCTCAACTTGAGAGTAACCTTTTGCAACCAAACATGCTTTATACTTCTCAATGCTTCCATCTGAACCCATCTTCTTTTTGAACACCCATTTACAACCAACAGGCTTTCGTCCTTCAGGCAATGGTGCAAGGTCCCACGTTCGATTCCTCTTAAGAGCTGTCATTTCTTCATCCATGGCTATTTTCCAGGACTCTGAATCATTCATAACAAGAGCCTCTTCTACAGATCTCGATTCATCAATGTTAGCATTCAATGCAAATATGCACCTCCAATCATTAGGAGAATACCCATACCTTTTAGGTGGTTTCCTTTGTCTAGTAGATCTTTGAACAAGATCTGGTCTAGGTTCAGGAGGTTCAGGTTTGTGATTAGGTTCTCCCTCTTCCTCTAATGATTCATAACTCATAGAGCTCTCTTCAACATCTTGTCTTTCTAAGGGCCTTGATTCAACTTTCTCAGGTGTAGCAGGAAGTTGAATCACATCTTTCTTTTCTTTAATTTGTTCTGGCTACACTGTAACAGAAGAAGGCTTAGTTTCTCTAAAAATAACACTTTTGGAATAAAATACCTTTTGTGCAACAGGATCCCAAATCTTGTATCCTTTCACACCATAACTATATCTAATGAAGATACATTTGATAGCTTTGTTGTCCAATTTTGTTCGCTTCTCCTTTGGCACATGAGCATATGCCTCACAACCAAACACTCTCAGATGTCTAAGTGAAGGCTTGTGGCCCGACCATGCTTCCATTGGCATCTTATCAACAAGAGCTGATGTAGGAGACATGTTTATCAGGTAGCAAGCAATGGCTATAGCTTTAGCCCAAAACTTTTGTTCTAGTCTAGCACCACTTAGCATACTCCCAGCCTTCTCCATCAAGGTCCTGTTCATTCTTTCTACAACTCCATTCTACTATGGAGAATACGGAGTTGTTTTCTCTCTTTTACTACCACAATCTTTAAAAAATGTGTCAAAAATATTGGAGCAAAATTCACCACCATTATCAGTTCTCAAGCATTTTATTTTCTTTCTAGTCTGCAATTCAACCATTGCTTTAAATTCTTTGAAATGACTGAAAACTTTAGCTTTACTCCAAAGAAAATAAACCCATGTTCTTCTACTAAAATCATCAATGAAAGAAACATAATAAACTGATCTACCAATAGAAGGAACATCAACTGGACCAAATACATCTAAATGAATTAGATCCAAAATACATGAAGACTTATGAGAACTCAAGTAAAACAGAATGCAATTTTATTTACCATAGATACAATGCTCACAAAAATCAAACTCAAGATCGTAGTCATTCAACCCATTAACAAGGTTCTTATTTTTCAAGGTCCATAGGCCCTTCTCACCTATGTGGAAAAGTCTCTGGTGCCATAACATAGTCTTCTTTACAGGAAACTTTGATTCGGTAGACAGAGCACCCTTGGGTACCCAAAAACCATGACCATCTGTTGAAAGAGAAACTCTCTCCTTCTCCAACTGAGTAGTCTTTTTCACAATCTTATCATAAGTACTATTGCACTTGGTTGTGTGTGCATCAAGTTGGTACAATGTACCCAATCTACTTCCTCTTGCTATTACCATAGTGCCTCTCACCATTTTTACACCTGTTTCAAAAAACTGTACATGTACACCCGCATCTATTAGCTTACTAATAGATAACAAATTCCTTGCTAGTCCAGGGATATGCAAGACACCATCAAATCTTCTAATTCTACCATCAAAAAATTTCACACGAATACTTCCATGACCAAAAATATCAAGTATTGAATTATCACCCAAATACACCTTACCACCATCAAAATTTTCATACTTACTAAACTAGTTCCTATTAGGAGTCATGTGGAAAGATGCACCTGAATCTATTAGCCATGCATTTTCACCTGCATGAGTGGCCAAGGCTGCAATGAAAGCATCTCCATCTTCCTTCTTGGACTCAGAATCATAATCTTGCTTCTTCTTCTTCTTCTTCTTCTTCTCCTCTTTGCAGTCCTTTTGGAAGTGTCTAGGTTTTCCGTAATTCCCGTAGATTGCCTTGGACTTACTAGGGGATTTCGATCTCCCCTTATTTTTGGACTTAGAATGCCCATGCTGCTTTTTGTTCTTGCCTCTTTCTTTTGGTCTTTTGCGAACACTCAAAGCCTCTTTGGCATTCATAGAGACCTTCCTTCTCATCTCCTCAGAAAGTAGAGAACCAACAACGTCCTCCATCTTCAAGACAACTGAAGTGCTCCCTATAGCCATCACAAGACTATCCCATGAGTCTGGCAACGAACATAACAAGATTTGACACCTTTCTTCTTCATCCATTGGCACCCCTACTGAGGTCAATTGAGTTACCAACATATTAAACCTTTCTAGATGCTCAAAAATTTGTCCACCTTCTTCCATTCTCAAGGAATACAACTTCTTCTTCAAGAAAATCTTGTTCACAAGTGATTTCACTTGATAGATCTCACTAAGCTTTTTCCAAAGCTTCTTCGTGGTAGGTTCTTCATGGACATTAATATGAATTGAGTTTGCAAGACACAATCTGATGAGACCTTTAGCTTTTCTATCATTCACATCATATTGTCCAGCTAATGTTGGATCTATGGGCCTAAGCTTGTTCTCATCAATCGCATCCCATAGATCTCGATCAATCAACAGATCTTCCATCTTTAGCTTCCACATCTCAAAGTTTGTGCCAGAAAACTTTTCAACATCAATTCTCCCTAACATGCTTGCCATCTTTTCAATCCTGCAACATAGAAATGAAATGCTCTGCACAAGCTCCCACTCAAACCTTGATTAGCTCAAAAAACCTTGTACCCAACAAATAGAACCAAAATTGGCCAGGCTCTGATACCACTTGTAAGGAAGCAAAGGTGCATGGAATCGCTTCCTATGCTAATCTTTGAGAGGACAATTATGCAAATTCAAGTAACTATTGCAAAGATCTCAAGAAATGCATAATAACATAATCAAAATAACAAAGAACACACAACACAATGATTACCATGCGAAAACCCTTCCGGGAGAAAAACCCCACCCTCCAAAACTCGCACAATGTATTATCAAACCAAGATTATTACAATACACTTGCAATGCAAGTTCTTACAAGAGCGCATCACCACAACTCGAACTTGGAGAGACTCTTTCTAGCACCAGTCTTGCAAACTAAACTCAATTACACAAACACCTCCCCAAGCCCTCCTTTTATAGTGATTCTACAACCTAGAAACCACTTATGGTTTTACAAAACCATGGGCAAAACTAACATGCCACATGTTACCCATTTTTGACATTTACAGAAAAACAACTAGGTTAAAATAGTAATCCCGTCCACAATTTTGTGTCTTAGTCTAGACCCCCATAAAAGTCACAAAATGAGTCATCAAGGCTCTAAAAATGACCTACCTATATTCTACTATGGACAAGACTCATTTTAACAACTCACTAACCATTTTCCAATGCATAAACAAGTGGAAAACTTCCACAAACAAATTCTGGAATTTTCCAAGAAAGGATTGCAAGGTTGAGACACATGTTTCTCAACAATTTATAAGACCACATTACTTCACGCACTCTGTCTTGATATTCATGTGGTTTCTTATGCCTTTAATGGTGTCCATTATTGCTGAATGTGTGGATTTTGCATAATGAATAGCCTTCAATGGGCTATAGATTGTCAGGCTTATTAAGTTTTCTAGGTATGTTAACTGTTTATCATGATTGCTTTATGAAACAAGAGCACCGTAAAGCTAGAGTCTCATTTTAAGAGATTCAATAATAGAGTAAAAGGCAACCAAACATGATCTTGTGTAAAGGTTAGTGAAAAAGGGGAACAAATTAACATGATAGATTGTGTGTAAATGCTCATAAACATTTTTGAATTAATTTTAAGTAAAGATACATTTTTCCTATTTATGGTTATCTTTCAATGTGGAGATACAAGTTGTAGAATAAAGGGAATTAGATATGATATTAATGTTTTCAATAGATGATACTCCAGTTTGATGAAATTGTGACAATTAAAAAATACATTGCATTATGAAGATAACAAAAATAAGCACAATGTGCTCTGAAGAAACCAAAAATATCTTGTCAATGATATTTTGGTCAATTGACATAAGAAGCCAAGAGTTGGAGGGCATACCATAAATTGGAAAATTAATTTTGACTTTGTTTCATTTGTTTTTAGTTTTGGTTTTGTTCCATTTACTTTTAGAGAAATAAAGAAATAAAGATAATAGTGAATCAATTTTAGGCACTTAGACTAAGAAGGCCAATCATTTATCTCAACGCATGGAATTGTTGATAAGTGGATGAATCTTGGGATAAGAAGAATAACCATGACCAAATTATTATCTCCCCAAAAAGCATGTGTCTGGAACAATACATGGATAAAATTATAAAATTAAAATATGTGCCTATGGCAATAAAAAGATTAAATTAAAAACATATGTGCATGTGGCAATACATTGATTAAATTAAAAGTTGAAACAACTTTATACTATAAAGATGGTCCTATATTCCAACTTTAATGCAAACCACCTTTAGACATCAAATGAAGCTTTTTTAAGCCTGAGAAACATAGTTAGAGTGTTGGGAGCAAGCTCTACTATGCTTATAGACATAGACTTGCACTTAAGATGTGAAAGCTATACTCAAGCTATTGGCACTGACAAATAGATCCTCGTCCATAATAAAACCCATCACATATGTAAAGATAGTAAAGATATATTTTTCCTATTCATGGTTAGCTTTGAATGTGGAGATACAAGTTGTAGAATTAGGGGAATTAGATATGATATTAATGTTTGCAATAGAATATACTATAGTTTGATGAAATTGTGATGATTAAAAAATACACTATATTGCAAAGCTAACAAAAATATGCTCAATGTACTCTGAAGAAACCAAAAATATCTTGTCAATGAAATTTGCATCAATTGACATTAAAAAACAAGAGTTGCAAGGCAACCAAGTTCTTGCCATAAATCGAAAAAGAGTTTTGATTTTGATTCATCTGTTTTGAGTTTTGGTTTTGTTCCACTTACTTTTGGAGAAATAAAGAAATAAAAATAATAGTGAATCAATTCTAAGCACTTAGTCTGAAAAGGCCCATCATTTATCTCTTTGCATGCAAGTCATTGGGATTTGTTGATAAGTTGAAGAAGCTTGGGATAAGAAGAATAACCATGACCAAATTATTGACCATCTCCCCAAAAAACATGTGTCTGCAACAATACATGGCTAAAATAAAAAATGAAAAAAATGTGCCTACAACAATACAAAGATTAAATTTAAAAAACATTTTCATGCAACAATACATTGATTAAATTAAAAATTGAAACAACTTTATAGTGTAAACAAGGTTCTATATTCCAGCAGCAATACATGGATTAAATTAAAAAAACTAATGCATGCAGAAATACATCAATTAAATTAAAAGTTGGAACAACTTTATACTATAAAGAAGGTTCTATATTCCTATTCCAGCTTTAATGCTAACCACTTTTAGACATCAAATGAAGCTTTTTTAAGCTTGAGGAACATATTCAAAGTGTTGAGAGCAAGGTCTACTATGCTTATAGGCATAGACATGCACTTAAGACATGAAAGCTATACTCAAGATGCTAGCACTAACAAATAGAGCCTAATCCATAATAAAATCCATCACATATGTAAAGATAGTAAAGATATATTTTTCCTATTCATGGTTAGCTTTCAATGTGGAGATACAATTTATAGAATTAGGGGAATTAGATATGATATTAATATTTGCAATAGATTATACTCTAGTTTGATGAAATTGTGACAGTTAAAAAATACACTGTATTGCAAAGCTAACAAAAATATGCTCAATGTGCTCTGAAGAAACCAAAAATGTCTTGGTAGTGAAATGTTAGACCCTGAAATCATGAAATTAGATAAACTAGAAAATAATTAAAACATGGGCAAAACTTTACTGTATTCTATTTAGCAAGATTCATTACATAAATAAGGTAGTCATATAGCAGTTTAATAACTTCTATAAAATAACTACTACAACTAAAATATCTAACCTAACTTTTAAACCCTAATAATTAATACATTAACATTACCCCCTTAATTGTTACATAAAATTAATAAAATTAGGAGTATTTTGAACTCTCCAAACTTTGAATGCAACAAGAAACATTTGCTAGTTGATCTGACTCATCTTTTGAAAGCTTGTACTTGTGATATGATCTAAACTCCATTTGAACTTGCTAGTTCAAACTTTTATACTTCAACATGTTGTCCATTGATGGACTTTAAATTTATTTAATGAGCCTATTGCTTTGATAGGTCTCAATTTGAGACTTATTTTGTCCCTTTTGAATTAGTACACTTTGGGTGCATAATTATTGAAAATAATGCACATTGGGTGCAATGAACATGTATGATTCATGTTACAATTTGATAAGAGCACACATTGGGTGCAATAGATAATACACATTTTGTGTTCTGGACTTGATTATCTATATTACAATTAGATAAGAGCATGCATTGGGTGCTCTAAAATAAAACACATTGGGTCTTATGAATTATTTTGTCCATATGACATTTTGATAATAGCACACATTACTTGTGTAATGAACTTGTTTTGTCAATCTGTTTGAAAATGATTACATAGAGTTTGAATCTAAAATTGTTTGGATTTGAATTTGAAATTGCCACTTACTTGAACTTGAATCTGAAGATGCCACTTACTTGAACTTGAATAAGAGATTATCACTCACTTGATCTTGAATTTGACATACTAAAATCACCACTTACTTGAACTCCAATTTGAAATTGCATTCATGTGAACAAAATATCTTCCCCTTGGTAGGAATCTGACATACTGAAATCACCACTTACTTGAACTTCAATTTGAAATTGCATTCACTTGAACAAAATATCCTCCCTTTGGCAAAATATCCTTCCCTTGGAAAATGAGAGGAAATAATTTTAATAACATGAATTCATGTGATAAAATATCAATTTACTTTCATTGATTCATAGAAAATCCATTAATATCTTTACATTTTTATCAATAACATCTTTCCATTTGATATCTTCCATTGAATATTGACAAATAAAAATACCTCAATCTGGAGTTGGTTTATAACAAGTCCAATACTATTCACTGATACTTTACAAAATAGAATTCCTGAACAAGTGGGCTGATAACAATACCTTCCAATATCATCCATTTTTTAATCTAGTTTGGTGTAGAGAAGAATCTTTCCACAACATTTTACTATCATAACTTTGACATGAAGATACCATAACAACTTCATCCATTTCAATACCAAACTTGAATATATATTTTTAGATGAAACCATATTAAACTTGTTTTATTTAAAACCATTTGTAGTGGATTTGATTTCAAATTAATTCCATTATTTTCAAACATGACATAGCATATTTAAATCTTCAAGATCAAACCAAACACTTGTAAATCAGATTTTCTTTGCCAACGTAAAAATCTGCACTTTGGAAACCAATCAAAAATCTGCATTGATGTGAAAATGAGGGAATAAAGTGCATCTTTGATGAAGCATTGTAAATACAAATAAAATCATAAATTTATCTGCACTAACATTGACCACCAATTTTATTTGCTACTCCACTTCTGCTCCACAATTTCATAGAATAAAAATTTGCATTCTCATTTTGAGTAGGTTGAGTAGGTTAACTCTATACCACTATTTGTGAGTTGGAAAACCCAATTTCATTTTATAAACCAATTTCTATGAGATTGCTCATAAAAAATGAAATCAAATTTGTTTTCTAATCTAGGCCAAAACCATTAAATTAATTTTCAAATTAGACTAGAATCAATTTGATGTGAGAAATGGATAACTTTCAAAGATGAACTTTGAAACATTATTCCTCCAATTCAAACTAATTTAAGACTAAAAAGAAGCAGTTGGTGCCATAATACATTCCACCCAATAAATCAATTTCATAAAAAAATTATTGTTGCACTGTAAATTTGCATCTAACCAATTCTTCATCATTTTCTATATGTAAAATCAATACTATATATGATTAAGTCCAATCCATTATATCAAAACCAAAATTGTAACTGGCATCTTCATTCCAAAACTAAAACAAATGGCTAAAAAAATACCAGGTTCAAAGCAAAACTTAATTTTATTTCCTCCTCCCAAATTTTCAAATATAAATTATAACCAAACCAGATACCATCCTTTGATTCTTTGCTGGGATGGCCTTGGTTGTACACCTAGAAAGCCACTTTTGATTCACATTGTATCCTCTTTATTTCTACCATGCAATTTCTTCTCTTAAAACCATCCTTCTACTACATCATTTTTACCAACTCTGATACCACTATTAGACCCCAAAACCAGATAAACTAGAAAATAATTAAAACATGGCAAAACTTTACTATATTCTATTGAGTGAGATTCATTACATAAATAAGGTAGTCATATAATATTTTAATAACTACTATAAAATAAATATTACAACTAAAATATCTAACCTAACTTTTAAACCCTAATGATAAATATGTTAACATGAAATTAAATTGGAGAAACAGTGTTGACTTTGATTCATCTATTTTTAGTTTTTGTTTTGTTCCATTTACTTTTGGAGAAATAAAGAAATAAAGAAAACAATGAATCAATTCTAAATACTTACTCTGAGAAGGCCCATCATTTATCTCACCACATGCAAGTCATTGGGATTTGTTGATAATTTGAAGAAAATTGGGATAAGATGAATAACCATGACCAAATTATTGACCATCTCCCCAAAAACATGTGTCTACAACAATAAATGGATAAAATGAAAAAAATAAAACCATGTACCTATAACAATACATGTATTAAATTAAAAAAACATGTGCATGCAACAATACATCAATTAAATTAAAAGTTGAAACAACTTTATACTGTAAAGAAGGTTCTATATTCCAGCAGCAATACATGGATTAAATTAAAAGAACATGTGTGTGCAGCAATACATTGATTAAATTAAAAGTTGAAACAAATTTATACTATAAATAAAGTTCTATATTCCAGCTTTAATGCTAACTACTTTCAGACATCAAATGAAGCTTTTTTAAGCTTGAGAAACATAGTCAGAGTGCTGCGAGCATGGTCTACTATGCATATAGACATAGACTTGCACTTAAGACATGAAAGCTATACTCACAAATAGAGCCTCATCCATAGTAAAATTCATCACATATGTAGTGTCTCATTTAAATCCATCGCATATGTAGTGTCTCATATTAAATAGTAGGTTGTTCTAATGTAAGACTTTTTTTTATCTACTCAGGTAAAGAAACACAAATGAAAAAAAGTTTATTGTCTTTGTAATGTTACAACCAGAAAAGAATTTTTGAGATTATGTTATTTGTTGTTTGTTTTATCACCTTAGTGGGTATAACTAGTCCATGGCTTGGTTTGTTTTGTGTACTACCTCATGCCTTTCTATAGCATTACTACTATAAGATCCTATAGCCTTTGCAATTCGATCTCCAGGACTTTGTTTTGTATTTCTAATTTGTATCTTACTATGTTCATCTGCACTAACAGTTACTCTAGCCATTCAATGTTCTACAAAATAAGAAAAAATGTTTCTTTTACTAATTTAACTAGGAGGTGATGATTAAATAATGGGAATTATCCTTTTCTTTGATTCTTTCACAAGCAATTAGGTGTGCCTTGTGATGTATAGATTATGAGATGGACAATTATGTGTTCTTTTATATGGTAAATCTTTGAAGGACCATAATTGAAAGTATGGTTTACAGCATAAGAATGTAACCACAATGTCATCTAAAGCATTTTAAAATATATCTATTGGATCCTAATCAAAGAGACAAATATTAAAGATATGATTCTTTTCTATGAGTCCATACAAAAAAATGCCCAATCACATGAACACCAAATCATCTTCATTAACTGCTCAATAATCATCACATAGATGATGAAGCCTTCTAACTATGCAAGTATCACTCACACACACACCTAAGGCTGAAAAATGAAATACCTTGTTTACCTATGGAAGAAACCATGCAAAAAAATCTAAACAAAAAAATCCCAAGAAGATGAAGCATCTTAAAAAAAATTATCTACTATCTCATAGCTTCAAAAACTAACTTATCTCCATCATCAAATGATCAAAAACTACATTAGTAGGAGGAAGGGCCACTAGTGAACATACCCCTACACCTTTGGATTACCAACAATATGTGTAAATTTACCAATAGAGAGATTTAGGTCTAGGAGTTACAAAGGATGACATGAACATGTAACTTTGTCTTCATTACTATGTTCCTACTAAATAATAATCAAGAGTGCACTCACCTTATTCTTAATTTTTAAGACCAATTCCTCTTCAAAAATCCTAGCATTGCTTTCAATCACACTCTTACCATGTCTATGACTCTGTTGCTCCAATGATTTTTTAATTCCTTCATAAATTGTGATGAAAGCATGTCATGTTAACAAGTACTTGAGGGGAACAATCCACCCACAAGTGTGTTTCCATGCCATAAATCATAGTTTTGAACAACATGATGGAACTTATTTTCAGGAAATTAAATGTAGTAATACCGCTTTATCTTCTATTATGGTCAATAGAGAAGGGGATTACGACATGTCCATCATGTTGGACAAGAAAAAAGAGAGATTTACAATTTTATAAGGAGTGGCTAACTGTGGACCATCCCAAGAAATACTCAAAAGCATTCCCTTGCTTGCAGAAGTCATGTTTTATAAAAGGCTAAGTTGTTGAGGAAAAAGATCTTGATGGTCATTTGGCATAACCTAGATTCAATCCTTCAAAGAATATTGTTGAAAATAGTGAAATATGAAGGGTGTGAGGAAAAAATGTGACGCAATGATTGAAGGTTGCATTTAAGCATGAACCAAATTTACAAATGTTCATGGAATATTTTTAATAATATTCAACATATAACCATTATATTGCCACCATAATATTGCAATGATTTAACATGAGCTGGAAAAATATATTTTAAATAACTAAATACAAATGAAGTCGACCCACATAGTAGCTTAGCCCAGAGAATTAAATGTGAACAACCTGCATTTCGTAGGTTTAAAAGTATCCTAGCGATTATGATGTTGAGATCGTTAGCTGACATTCAATCTTGGCCAAAATTACAAAGCTACAATGTTTCAGTAAGAGTCAATTGAACAATGGGTGGTAGGAGCGATAAAAGTTTTGCACCACTTTCATTATATTTCAGGAAATGTTATGTGCTCAATCAAAGCCTCATATAATTTGAATGTACATGAACAATGTTTCAAATTACTGGTTACCATGACCCTAAATTATATTCTGACTTAACTATGTAGTATGATGCAAATATTTTCTACTAATCGTTGAGGTTAACTGTAACCTATGATTTTTGGACATGAAGCCTGCAACATCGAAATAATAAATGAATTTAGTTTGTAGATGTAAAAGCTCTCAGATTATACAGAAACATTGTGACTAAAATAAGAGAGATTGTCATCTTAGTATAAAAATTAGACAGTATCAAAGCAAGTTAAATTTGAAATCAAGCCCTTCATATTACTGATTAAAATAGAAAAAAATTTCAATTTAATATCACAAATATAAGTATTAAGATGACATAAATCTTAAAAAATGAATAGCGGGGTGACAGGAAAAAATGTCAAAGTTACATTAACACAAATACAGTCCTAAAGGTACATTATCATATATGGATACGAAAATTCTAAAGGCCTGCAATATAGATATTAAAGGCATGGGGAAATTGGGATTGGTGAAAATGTACATGACTTCTTATGTGACTTGTAAATTCACGAAGAATTTCTTAAGCATAGAACCCCTTCACCTCTTTCTCTAATGCTAGAAATGAATTTTTTAACATGGTAATGGTATCAACTTTGAATGATAAGAGGCCTCTATTGTTAGAATAGAGCATAATATTAAATCAAAACACACTGCTATAGCAGAATGAGAAGTCTTGAACATAGTGCAAAAACATCAATTTTTGTATTATTTCTTCTACACAAAACATATTATAATTTCCATATTTAACATTGAGGAATGCTTCATATGGACTTGAACGTACGTAGTTAACAACTACACGACAATCAAGATTGACTTAATATTATTTTGTCGAATGAGACTAACCCAAGATTCCTATGTAACTATTGTTATAACTAACATAGACAATTGTAGAACTTGTAATCAATAATTTATAACTGCTAAAAGACAACTAGACTTATAGAATTGATTCTCCTTATTCATTGCTTAAATTCATTATCACAAACTATCAAAGTTCAAACTTCCTATTACATTCTCTTCCTTATTTGGTGTATTCGATGTAGGAAAAAGCTATTAGATTAAACGATGCATGGAAGAGAAGAAAAAATGCATGAAATAAATTAATCTTTCTATCATTCCTCCTTAATTTAGTGAGCTCTAATTACTCTCATATATTCTTGTAGATATTCAAATCATTCTTTAGGCAATGCTTTAGTAAAGATATCGACTAATTGCTCTTCGGATCTGCAGTAATCAAGATAAGCTTTCCTAATATTCACCAACTCTCTAGTGAAATAAAATCTCACATCAATGTGTTTTCTCCTTTTGTGAAAAATATGATTCTTTGAAAGTGGGATTGCTGATTTATCATCATAGAGAATTTCCTTCAAATTTCTTCTCATCCAAGTTGCTTGGCATTTAGGTGATGTGACTACTACATATTCCATTTCACCTGATAAAATTGTTACTATCTATTGCTTCTTTGATGCCCATGATATTTCACGTGTACCACAATAAGAGATATATTGAGAAGTGTTTCTTCTTACATCAATATTAACTACAAAATCATTATTAGAATAATCAACCAAAGAAAAATCATTAGTTTTAGAATACAAAATTCCATATTCTTTTGTCCCTTCAACATATTTGATTATCATTTTTCCAACTTACAAATGTTAGTCTTTTGGTGACTCAATGAATCTTGAGATCAAGCTAACACCATACACAATGTTAGGCCTTGTAGCTATAAGATACATTGAACTTATAACAAGTTTCTAGAATAAAGTGGAATTAACATATGATCCAAAATCATTTTTTCTACGCTTTTTTCCTATTAAAACACTGTTGGTGCTAGATTACAATTCAATATATTGAATATTTTCAACACATCTTTGGCATACTTTGTTTGACAAATGAAAATCCCTTTATCAGATTGAACAACTTCAAAACCCATAAATTATCTCATCAAACCCAAATTAGTTATTTCAAATTCATCCATGATTGATTTCTTAAACATGTCTATAGACAATTTTCAATAAAAATTAAATCATCAGCATACATGCATACAATTAAAAATTGACCTTCTTCAATTTTAATACTTTATTTTCATGTCCATGTACATGATAACCTAGTGGTTGTTGAATATAAAGTTATTCCTCAAGAAAACAATTTAAAAAATGTTGATTTCACATCCATTTGAAAAAAAAATTCAACCATTCTATTTAGCTATAGCGAAAACCATTATAATTGTATCAAGTCTAGCAACTGGAGAAAATGTTTCATTATAATCTACAACATATTGTTGTTAAAAAACCCTTTTCTACCAATCTAGCTTTATACTTTCAACTTCACCTTGTGCATTAAATTTGGTTTTTAAAATGCATTTAATTCCAATACAATCCTTACCTTTAGGTAGTTCTATAAGCTTCCATGTATCATTCGTTGCAATGGATTCAATTTCTTCATCCATACCTTTGATCCAATGTTCCTCCTTAAATGCTTCTTCAAAATAGAATGGACCACAAGAGAAAAATGCAAAATTTGAGCCAAAATCCAAACTCTCTTCTTCTTGAACATAAATAGCTTTCAAACTTCTTATATTTTTACCTTTTCTTGTAGAAGATGTATTACATACACTTGGAGTGTGCTAATTTTCATAATTGACCTTGTCCATGATCTCTTTATGGAGTGGTTGGTCCTACTTGATTTCACTGACCCTCTTGATCTTCATGCTCTTCTTCATTAGGTATTAATGCTCCAGTTGTGATTACCTTATCAATATTTCCATCCCATGCTTCTTCCTCCTTAAATATGACATCCCTACTTGTAATCATCTTCTTTGAAATAGGGTATATAATCTGTAAGCTTTTGAATCCTCACTATAACCAATGAAAATACATTTTTCACTCTTATCATCCAATTTTCTTCTTAATTTAGCTAGAATCAAAAGATATGCAACACAACCAAAAAAATTCAACTGAGATACAAAATGTTTCATACCCCTTGATGCTTCTTATGGGACTCTATCTTGCATGCTCTTTGTAGGACTTCTATTCAGGATATATACCACACATGTAATAACTTCAACCCAAAATTCATTACATATTTTCTTTTCTTTTAATATACTCCTCATCATTTCCAATATGGCTCTATTTTTCCTCTCCGCTACACCATAATTCTATGGTGTGCATCTGGTGTTAAAGTTTTTCTTGATCCCATGATATCTTCAAAAATCCAAGAATTCACTAGAAATATATTCACCACCTCTATCAAATCTGAGCACCTTGATGAATAATCCCCTTTTCTTTTCCACAAATGATTTGAACTTCTTAAATTTATTAAAAGCATCATATTTATCCTTCGAGAAATATATCAAGGTTTTTCTGCTGAAATCATCAATAAATGTCATAAAATAGAAACTTCCTCCCAAAGATGGGGTTTCCACTAGACCACATATATCAGTATGAATAAACTCCAAAAGATCACTTTCTCTAATCAACTTCCTATAGAAAAATTTCTTTATCTTTCTTTTCCATTATACAACTTTCACAAAAATTAAAAGGCATTGTAATAGGAGGCAAACCTTTTAACATATTCATTTTCTATAATAAAATCAGGCAATCAAAATGAAGGTGTCCATACCTATGATTACACAACCATGTTTGATTTAGGGCTTCTACCTTAAAGTTAGCTTTTGACCTATTATTGATTAAAATAGAAAAGATTTTCAATTTAATAGCACAAATATAAGTATTAAGATGACATAAATCTAGAAAAATGAATAGAAGGGTGACAAGAAAAAAATATCAAAGTTACATTGACACAAATATAGTCCTAAAGGTACATTATCATATATGGATATGAAAATTATAAAGGCCTACAATATAGATATTAAAGACATGGGGAAATTAGGATTGGTGAAAATGTATATGACTTTGACTAATGTTACTTGTAAATTCATGAAGTAAGCATAGAACCCCTTCACCTCTTTCTCTAATGCTGGAAATGAGTTTTTCAACATGGAAATGGTATCAAATTTGAATGATAAGACACCTCTATTTTTAGAATATAGCACAATATTAAATCAAAGCACACTCCTACGGTAGAATGAGAACTCTTCAACACAAAGCAAAAAAATCAATTTTTGTATTATTTCTTCTACACAAAACATATTATAATTTCCATATTTAATATTGAGGAATGTTTCATATGGACTTGCACATATGTAGTTAACAACTACACGACAATCAAGATTGACTTATACTTAATATTATTTTGTTGAATGAGGCAGAACCAAGATTCCTATGTAACTGTTGTTATAACTAACATAGATAGTTGTAGAACCTGTAATTAATAATTTATAAATGGTACATGACAAGTAAACTTAGAGAATTGATTCTCCTTATTCCATGCATAAATTTATTATCCTAAACTCAAGCTCAAACTTCTTGTTACATTCTCTTCCTTATTCAATGGATTTGGTGCATGAAAAAGCTATTAGATTAAACGATGCATGGAAGAGAAGAAAAATTGCACGAAAGAAATTAATCTTTCTACCATTCCTCCTTAATTTAGTCAACTCCAATTACTCCTGTATTTTCTTTTAGGTATTCAAATCTTTCCTTAGGAAATGCATTAGTGAAGATATTGGCTAATTGTTCTTGAGATCTACAGTAATTAAGATGAGCTTCTCCAATATTCACCAACTCTCTAATGAAATGAAATCTCACATCAATGTGTTTGCTCCTTTTGTGAAAAATATGATTCTTTGAAAGTGGGATTGCTGATTTATTATCACAGAGAATTTCCTCCAAAATTCTTCTCATTCAAGTTGCTTGGCATTTTGGTGATGTGACTACTACATATTCCGCTTCACCTGATAAAAGTGTTACTATCTATTGCTTCTTTGATGCCCATTATATTTCACGTGTACTACAATAAGAGATATATCAAGAAGTGCAGCTTCTTGCATCAATATTACCTACAAAATCACTATCAGAATAATCAACCAAAAAAAAATCATTAGTTTTGGAATACAAAATTCCATATTCTTTTGTCCCTTCAACATATCTAATTATCATTTTTCCAACTTACCAATGTCAGTCTTTTGGTGGCTCAATGAATCTTGAGATCAAGCTAAGACCATACACAATGTTAGGCCTTGTAGCTATGAGATACATCAAACTCCAAACAAGTTTCTAGAATAAAGTTGAATTAACATATGATCCAAAATCATTTTTTCTAACCTTTATTCCTATTAAAACCAGTGTTGGTGCTAGATTAAAATTCAATATATTGAATCTTTTCAACACATCTTTGGCATACTTTACTTGGAAAATGAAAATCCCTTTATCAAATTGAACAACTTCAAAACCCAGAAAATATCTCATCAAACACAAATTAGTCATTTCAAATTCATCCATCATTGATTTCTTAAACATATCTATAGACAATTTTTTAGTGAAAATTAAATCGTCAACATACATGCATACAATTAAAATTTGACCTTCTTTGTTGATCTTTGTTCATAAAGTGGGCTCATTAAGACTCCTACAAAAACCATTACTTGTCACGTATGAATCAATTCTACTATACCAAGCCCTAGTGGCTTGCTTCAAATTGTAAAGAGCCTTCTTCAATTTTCACACTTTATTTTCATGTCCATGTATCTAATATCCAAGTGGTTGTTGAATATAAATTTATTTATCAAGATTGATTTCACATCCATTTGAAAAATTTCCAACCATTCTATTCAATTATAGCTAAAACCATTCTAATTGTATCAAGTCTAGCAACTAGAGAAGAAATTTTATTATAATCTACACCATATTATTGCCAAAAAACCCTTTTCCACCAATCTAGCTTTATACCTTTCAACTTCACCTTGTGCATTAAATTTGGTTTTAAAAATACATTTAATTCCAACATAATCCTTACCCTTAGGTAGTTCTACAAGCTTCCATGTATCATTCCTTTCAATGGATTCAATTTCTCCATCCATAGCTTTGATCCAATGTTCCTCCTTAAATGCTTCTTCAAAACATAATGGATCATGAGAGAAAAATGCAAAATTTGAACCAAAATCCAAACTCTCTTCTTCTTGAACATAAATAGCTTTCAAACTTCTCATATTTTTACCTTTTCTTTTAGAATATGTATTACTTACACTTGGAGTGTGCTAATTTTTGTGATTGACCTTGTCCATGATTAATATATGAAGTGCTTGGTCCTACTTGATTTGGCTGACCGTCTTGATCGTCATGCTCTTCTTCATTAGGTACTGATGCTCCAATTGTGATTACCTCATCAATATTTCCATCTCTTCTTCCTCCTTAAATATGACATCCCTACTTGTAATCATTTTCTTTGAAAAGGGTTATATAATCTATAATATTTTGAATCCTCACTATAACCAATGAAAATACATTTTTCACTCTTCTCATCCAATTTTCTTCTTAATTTAGCTAGAATCAAAAGATATACAACACAACCAAAATTTGTAAAATGGGATACAAAATGTTTGATACCACTCCATGCTTCTTGTGGGACTCTATCTTGCACCTTCTTTGTAGGACTTCTATTCAAGATATATATTGTACATGTAATAACTTCAACCCAAAATTCATTACATATTCTCTTTGCCTATAACATACTCCTCATCATTTCCAATATGGTTCTATTTTTCCTCTCTACTACACCATTTTTTTGTAGTGTGTATCTAGTTTTAAACTGTTTCTTGATGCCATGATATCTTCAAAAATCCAAGAATTCATTAGAAATGTATTGACCACCTCTATCGGATATGAGTACCTTGATGAATAATCTCCTTTTCTTTTCCACCAGTGATTTGAAGTTGTTAAATTTATTAAAAGCCTCATATTTATCCTTTAGGAAATATATCAAGGTTTTTCTATTGAAATCATCAATAAATGTCAAAAAATAGAAACTTTCTCCTAAAGATGCAATTTCCACCAGACCACATATATCAATATGAATAAAATCCAAAAGATCACTTCCTATAGGAAATTTTCTCTATGTTTCTTTTCCATTATACAACTTTCACAAGAATTAAAAGGCATTGTAATAGGAGGAAAACCTTTTACCATATTATTTTTCTATAATAAACTCAAGCCATCAAAATGAAGGTGTCCATACCTATATTACACAACCACATTTGATCTAGGGCTTCTGCCTTAAAGTTAGCTTCTGGAATTCCTTGAATACAATGGATTTAAAGAGGATACATCTTGTTCTTGTTCTTCTCAACTTTAGCACTCAATTTGTCTCTAGAATTTCCAGCCAAGAGTTTGCATGTATTATCCTTAAAAATAACTTTACATGCATTTTCATCTAATTGACCAATACTCTAAAGATTATGTGTTAGTGCAAGCCCATAATAAACATTAGGAATAAACATATTTTCTCCATTTTTTACCAATACATTAATAATACCTTTTCCCATTACAAGCACTATAATATCATTTCAAAATAGTATTTCAAGTTTGACAAAATCATCCAAATTAGAAATCAATTCTCTATTTCTTATCATGTGGTTACTACAACCACTATCTAAAAACCATACATCCTTAGAACTTTCTTGTACCATGTTGCATGTTATAAATAAATTGTACTCTCATATATATCTAAATAATTTGCACCATGACTAATCTAGATCCTCTTGTTTATTCCCACATTCATTAGCCCAATGACCATACCTCTTACAATAATAGTACTGGATATTATATTTATCAAACCTTGATGACTATTGGTTTCTGCAACATCTTTTGTTATTGAAGCCTTGATTAGGCTGATTTATCCTTCCTCCTCAATCTGCATTGACTTGTCGAGCTCTACCTCTTCCTCTTCCTCTTGATGAATTCTAAGCTCTAGAAGCATTCTAAGAAGATGAATTTTTATTTCCTTTAACTCTGGACTTGTGAGATAACAAGAAACCCATTAGTTATTCCACAGATAATTCTAATATATCTCTTGATTCTTCAATAGCTACAACACTTGAATCAAATTTACTAGGTAAACTTCTAAGCACCTTTTCAACCACCTTTTTATCAATGATATCTTCCCCTTGGGTTCTCAATTGGTTAACAATATTCATGACTTTAGTAAAGAAATTATCTACATTATCTGATACATTCATATTAAGATTTTCAAACTTTCTCCTTAATATTTGTAAACTTTCTACCTTCACCTTTGTTTTACCTTGATAAGCAATTTGTAAGGCATCTCATGCTTGTTTTAGTTAGGTTTCTTGAGAAACTCTTTAAAATAATGACTCATCCATTGATTGTTGAATGAAAAATAACACCTTTGAATCCTTCTTGTCATTATCCTTCAATGAATCTTTCTCTATCTGTGACAATGCTTGGTATGTCGCATGATCCTTTGGTTCTACAAAACCCTTCTCAATTGAATCCTATAGATCTTGAGAATGAAATAAAGTTCTCATCTTTACAAACCAAACATCATAGTTCTTACCATTAAATATCATAATTTGAGGCTGTGATGTATTGTTCATCATTTCCATGTCTTCAGACTTAATTCTCCAACTTTAGCTTCAACTTTCTCCTACAATGCAACCTTGTTAACATCTTCGACAAGATATTTGATGCCACTTTGTTAGGAAATAAATCATAAATATAACACCAAATTACGACAACACAATATTTAATCAAAACATATTGCTATAATAGAACATATAGGAAAAACCTCAAGTTTTTTAATTAATTCTTCTACACAAAATAGATTATGATTGCCATATTTAATATTAAGGAATGTCTCATATGAATTTGCAAATCTATAGTTAACAACTATACTACAATCAAGACTGACTTATACTTAATATTATTTTATCAAATGAGACTAGCCCAAGATTCCTATGTGTCTATTGTTATAATTAACATAGATAGCTATAAAACTTGTAATTAATAATTTAGACTTGGAGAATTGATTCTCCTTATTTCATGTGTAAATTCATTATCCTAAAATCTCAAAGTTCAAACTCCATGTTACATTATCTTCCTTGTTTGGTGAATTTGGTGCACGAAAAAGCTATTAGATCAAATGGGACATGGAAGACAAGAAACATTGCATGGAAGAAATTACCCATTCTATCATCTATGCCACTCTCCCTTGCACAATAAAAAACAAGATATATTTGCAAATTCATATTAAGGATAACTACTATTGACATATGTAGATACATGGTATCATACCCAACCAAACGTAGAACATACCAATGTAAAAAAAAATTCTACCTTGTAGCTCACATCTTCCTAAAAATATGAACTTTACTGATAAGAACACACAAACTAAATATCCTAGTAAATTGGAAAAGAGAGTAAATCCAAATACATTTGGCTTACCATGAAATAATTATGAGCTTGATCTCCACTATGCTAATTTTTAGAGTCATGAACAAAGATTCTAGCCATGTTTCAACAGTTAGATCTTTTAGGGTCCGTTTGGCAGCGAGAATCAAAGTGGAATAGGCATATGTAAATTCTTAAAAAAAAAAATTTTTTTGTTTGGATGCACCAAATCAGAATTGGAATAGGAATAAAATAGGACCATGTATTCCAATTTTAGCCCAAAAGTGAGAATTTTCTACTCCACCTAAATAGGTGGAATTGGAATATGTATTCCTATTCTAGTTTTATTAATTTTAGAAAACATAAATTTTTAGGTCTGTGATATCAATTTTAGCTAAATCAAACAAAATATGTAGCCTCATTTTCTATTCGAAAATAAGTATTACTATTCCCATAGCCAAATAGACCCTTAAATAAAGGTCCATACAATACATATTACTATATAAAAACTTAAGATCTACTCTTCACATGTTGATCCATGACAAACCACTCCCACATATTGTACCTGATCTAGCACCCCTAGACCTTTAGACCTTTTGCAGGCCTTGACCTTTGACAATCTGTCCACTAGTAAAACAAATATTATCCACCATTTATTTATGGTTGTCTTCTCTATAGTTCACACATCTTCCCATAAATCTCACCAAACCCAACAAAATCCCAGAGAGCAATATTTGGAGAGACCAGCTTTCTCTTGCATTGGGAGTATAAAGCCCTTTTTATCTCCTCACATAGTCTCTTAATCCAATAAGAGGTCATAAAAATGTTTTAAAAAATATGCATATATTTCATAAGTATAGTGATCAAAAGATAAATCTTAATCACAAGCTATATTTGATTGGTCCTTTGAGCAAAGTTTTATGGTTTGTATGCTCTGTGCCTAGGCAATAGTTTCTTCTATGGAAAGAACTAATAATAGTTTCCTTTCTTTGGTTTCTTCTTCTTGACTCAATTTACTGCAACATTCTTTGAAATTGTAAGTCTACTAAAATAATTGTTATTAAGGTTTTATTAATATTTCGTTTACAATTAGTATAAAGTTAGGCCATTAGCAAAGCATTATGTCCTCCCAAAAAAAAATATTCTCAAACACTTCTAACTCATTAGAAAATGTCACAAATGATTAAAATTTTATTCTTTTTAATGGTTTTCAACATTAAGCAGGAGAGAGCCAGCTGTAACAAAATACAAATAAAAGCTGTAACAAAATACGAATAAATAGATAGTGAAAATAATGATCCATAATTATGCTTCCCATCTTGAGAAATCAACATATTTTGTGAAGTTATAACAAAATGCTAGTCTTGAGTGCATATAGGGAAAGAAAATAAACTTTAAATATGTGAAGAGAACGGCTTACCTGCACAAATCTTTCAGATAAAAAGACTTTAATAGGTTGGCAAGCTACCAAAAAGTCACGACTGGAAAGTGAACTGCAAAAACCTCTGAACTGCAAAAATCTACGATCTGCAAACATCTGTGAATATCTGTTATATGCAAACATTTGATAAACATATAATTGGAAAATCTGGTGAATCAAACGAATTCACACTAACATTTATGGAGTGCAACGTAACTATCATTGAGCTCCATAAAGTGGAATATTAATCTCCATAAAAGATGAATTGGATGTAATTGTTAGCAAGAAAAGATGGAGAACAAAGGCCCACGAATCAGCGTTAAGCAATCTGAATGTTGGATCGGCCTAGAAAAGGAAATATTTACGAAGGCAATCCCCTCTTCTTTTAGCAGAAGTCTGGGAAACAAAGGGATCAAAATTCTGGTCTGGAAATACATTCCTCGACTAACGTCACCTCTTCCCATTTGTGCTTCGGCATTCTCTAGGCTCCAGATAGGCATTTATGGTGAAACTCAAATGAAAACGACTCCACCCAACTGCACAAAAAAACTAGTTGATCACCATTAACATACAAATAATTATGAAATTCAATAAAATGCATTGTCTAATGGAATGGAACCTATTATTCCCCTATTACTATAAAATATACCAAAAAAATAGTGGAATAACTTATGTGTTAACCCCACACAACTTGGCAGCTGAAAGATCAAATCACTCAGTCAACAAAGAAGTTATTCGACAAAAGCACAAAACCAAGAGCGTGCCGAGTAATGTTAACACTTGTAAAAGTAGTGTGTTAACCTACGTGAAAATCACAAACTGCTTTTCAAAACAAATGCAAACAGCAAGAACAGAGTGCTGCTCTATTTTGCGGCGACCAAGCACATAGTGGAATACACAAGGAAGGAGAGAACATAAGTGCAATAGGTTCGAAGTATGCAAGATTCATTGCTTAATTTCTATTAACTGGAAATGAATTACTACAAATTTGGAATGTAAAAAGTACAACTAACTATCACTGTTGTACATAAAATAAACTTGCAACAAGTATAGCTACATACAAATAAGTGTGGAGCTACTCAGAGCTCTCATAAAATAGACCTAGAGTAATCACTCCTCAACAGATTAAACAACTAATGATGTTGCTGCACAAAATACTCAAAAAACCATTCTCTATTGTTGTTGCTACAAAAACTGACTCTATATGAGAATGATTAATAATAATGGAATGAATGACATTTCTTGTCTTTTGTCTTTCTGTTGTCCACACAAAATTTCCCCCTCATTCTCCAAATTTGAATTCACTTACCCACAATAAATGCATTTGACCCACAATAAATGCATTTGACTGTTGAAGTTGGAAACAGATGCCAGGTTGGGAGGTGGGCATGAAGCAACCAAAAAAATATTAAATATTCCAACATAGGTAAAGTTACAATATTTCTTATTCAGTTTTAAAATCTTTCAATTTAGGATTAGTTAAGTAGTTATTAGCTTTTATTAGCCCCTGTTATAAGGCAAAGACTAAGGTTATCGATTGCTTGTAGAAGTTGGAATTCACATTCTTGAAATAATCTTTTTTTCCTATGGTTGTTCCTAATTTTTCTAAAAATCTTTTCTTTACCGAGTAGACATATTACATTTTTCGGGTAGACATATTACCTAAAATATTTAGGAAGGCAACTATCATTTTGGTCCCCTGTAACAAATCTTGAGACATGTAATGACAACAACATATAAACACTTGTTGAATAAGGTTTGTTTGCATCTAATGAGGTGTATATCATTTCAGCTATTCCATGAAAGAAAAAGGTAAAAATGTAGAATTTTTTTTAAGAGTTTCTAATGAAGCAGTCGTCCAGTGTGAGGATTATGTACTCTTTGCTGTGTTGCCATCAGGAAAGGTAAGTGTAGATTGTAGATACATTTTCTGTTGGTTTACATTGTAAACTTTAAATCTTAAAAAATACTATGATCATACAAGGCAATTAAACAAAGAATTCCCTTTTCTCTTTAAGCTATGTACCCTGCATCTTACATTTAAGCAATCTCAAATATATCCAGGTATCTTCTATGAATGATTTACAATAGCAACATACTTCATATACCTATGGGCAGTTTTGATAAATTTATAACCTATAAAAATGATGAATGGAAATGCCAAACCAACGTCTCCTATCAGCTATGAATCATGACAGAGTTTAGAAAACATATTAATTAAACAAATTATAATAGGTGTGTATTATTATAGATGGCTTGAAGTGACATAGTAAAATGAGGAGCAGTCAAGTCTTTGTTATAGCATTTATTTTTATATTAATATTTCAAAAAATATTGTTAGTAAAGTTTTATCAAAACTTTTGATGCTATTAATAGAATTATAAAAGGTATTCAACTTTTCATTAAATGGTAAAATACAAAGTATTCTAAGTATAATCTAAATCCTACAACATTTGGGATGATCCAAAGAGAAGATGATTTATCTATATTGAATTACATTAACTTATCTATATTCTCTAAATTATATACACAAATTACAAGACTTAAGAAGCCCACAAGAATCAAAGTGTCTATAGCTACCATAACAAGGAAATATTTTAATTTAATGCATTCAACATGTATGTTATCTCCTAGAATTTATTGGGCTTCATTCATATTATTATTATCCCTATATTATTCCCAACTTCATTTGAATATTATTGCGGCAAGATTTGAAATTTCTGGCTATCTAGCTTACAATTTTATATCACTTTTATAGATTGATCCTCCTAGTTGTCTCTTTGTCTTATTTCTTTTTATAAATAGAGAAGGTTAAACTATTCTAGATGGTGGCTTTGCACCTTTGCAAGGCTTAGAGTTAACTATTTCCTTTGCCTCTCTTTATTCTTTATTTCAATATTTATGTTACTTATAGATTTGAAAAACAAACCACCATCACTGAGAATTCCACTATTTCCCTTGTCTCTCTTCTTAGCCTCTATGTACCGCAATTGGAATATTTGAAGTAAACAATATTTTCTTATTAATAAAATATCTCAAAGAAATTTGATCTCTCATGTTGTGACCAACCTTATAGGTAGAGAGCGGATATGTTTAAAAAACTTGAGATAAAACTTAGTTAGTCGGTGAATATGCCAAGATCCTTTATGTTTCCTAGTTTTCGCACTCACGATGGTAGAATGAGGGCTTTTTGATAGCTTATAAGAATCTATATAAGCATAATGGAGATATTTTATTAGAGATTGGAAATGACCTAGTAGTAAAACTTGCAAAGTGTTGAGAATAGATGAGGCATGTTAATCATTAGATTATTTTCTTCAAACAAGTGTGGTGTCACGGAGAGACACAATTGCAAGTAATGCGCAATAGATTTTGTTGAATAGCTTATAAGATTTCAAGCATTAGGTGTATTGCCATATTTTATAATCTTTTCCAGAAGTCTTTTAGATGTGCCATGGAAGAGCCTATGAGCATTGATCAAAGCATTTTGAAAGGGATTTCTTTTCTGTCAAATAGAATCTTGTAAGAAGCTCCCAAAGTTTCAGAATTACTAAAGTATATTAGAACTCACTGAAATGTTTTGCACCAGAAAGCCAAAGCCAGTTCTCGCTAGCAACATATCTTAAAGATCCTCCAGAATTCCCTGTGGGGGTTATTGATTATGCTATTGATTAAGTTATTGATGTAGCAGCCAACCATATATTAGAGGGAAGTCGAGTATGTTTATTACAATAGCCAGCTTCTTCTTCGCAACCAACACATTAGAAGCATTATGAGTGTGAGATATTTGAAGCTTTCAGATCCATGTGAATGAGGCCTTGATGATGAAGGTATTCTATTCACCTCAATCTTTGAATTTCATATTAGGTTCCCTACCTCCATAGTCCATAAGTAATTTCTCTACAAAATGAATCATATATGCGAGGGGTTTGCCTTTCAGAAAATGAATCTCTTCTTAATACAGTCTTAATAAGGTTCGAATCATTTACAATGTTACAGAACCAATTTTTTTTAGTTCTCAACACGGTATAGTTCGTATCACAAGATTTGGAACTGTAGTTTAAGTTTGGTAAAATTGAAAGAAATATTTTCCTTGTTTACCTAACCTTATAAAAAAGACAAGGAAATTTTACATTATTTCATCTCTACAACTGCTTTCATGTGTAGAATTGATTATTTTTACTAAAAAGTTATTGAAATTTATGATGTCATTTATTAAGATGCATCTCAGCTGAGAATCTGTTGGGGAAATGTAGAATACAATAATCATATGCACCTAAATCCAACTTAGACATTAAGAAAATACAAGATTAGATTAATTAGTACCTCAATGTCTTGGTAGTCTTTTATGTGCTAATGGAATAACTAATATTTTCCTTATTAATTTAATTTGCAATAGCTTTTTAACAAAATAAATAAATAAAATATATGAACTAGATTGTTATTTATTTTATTTTAAGTTGGAACTAGCATTTTCAACTTATCACATTTTTCTATAGAATTCACTCATCAATATCATATCATTCTTGTGATGATTTAAAATTTGTTGAATTTGAAAAAATGGCATCTAGTTATAAGTTAATTCATATGCATTTAGCATGATATTGATATAAAGGAAAATGGCCAAATTTTTTGGCCATACTCAGCAAAATATCCCACTCACGCCAAGAATTGGCCTTCAATGTTATTAAGGCCACATTAAAATGTAATGAATGAATCTGTAACTCACATAGTGTCATGCATATGGCTACCTCATAGCTACCGCCATATATTGGCCTAGTTTATTAAAACAATACAAAATCCCGTAAGCATATTGTATGCAAAACCCATTAGGGTTTTAGGATGATAAAACCTTTTTGCAAATATAATATATGCTTAACATAACAATCACATATATTATAACAACCACGGGTTTTTAAACCCCATTTTAATAGCAATTGATTTAAGAGAAAAACAAAACTTAGGGTATATATAGACCCTTTTTAAATAAACAACATACATACATACATACATACATACATACATACATACATATATATATATATGACATGCCGACGTAAGGTTAGAAAAATACCAAGTACATATAGACCCTTTTTAAAGAATACAAAAATCTTTAATTCAATCAAGGCTCAGTGGATAGAGGAATATTTAAAAGAACCATAAGGAGGAAAATATGAACTAGTAGGTACTATGCTTCCAACTCAAAGATCTTATTGTACTTGTCATAGGTAATGTACTATTGCATTCAGTTCTCCTAAATTAATTAATAGTTGTTCATTGGTAACCAATTAGATATTGTATTTTTATTTAGATTTGATTATTACTAAAGTTTTAATAAACATTTCTTAATTTAAAATTTGATATAATTGATTTAATTCACTTCTAATTGACTCAATCAATTTTTCTCTTATAGGATCCTTTTTTCGGAGGAGTACTCCATATTCATAATTTTCAGCAAGGTTTTAGGATTCATTAAATTCTACCCCACCATTTTATGGCAAGGCAAGGCAATGCAAGCATTGATGCTTTATCTATTGTTTGAATTTGTGGTTACAACTTAACCTTCAATTAAACTACAAGTAGGAGTATTTTTCATTATTTTTAAGTCTTTGAACAACTAATTTAATTTTTAAATTGAACTATCTTTTGTAATCAATTTTCTATATACTTAGTACTCTTTTAATTTATATAATAATTTGGTTGAAGTTATTAAAAGATAACTGAGAATTTATGACAATTCATATATTCATGATAGAAATATTACTTTTCTTGGTAAGATTTTTACTATAAACAAACTTAGACACTTATTAGTGTTAAAGTATTACCCAAACACAATATTGCTCAAACACCAAAATACTAGAAAAAATTTAAATTTTGAAACATTAATTATCATAACTTAACTATTAAAAATCATACTTTAAATGATGTTTAAATTTTAAAATTAAAGTAGACAATTATTATGTGAAAAAGAATTATGTATATATTATTAAAATTTAAGAATATTGATAATGTGTACATTTCTAAATCCTATATCACTTTGGTTAATTATATTGATTTTCTTCTTAACATTATTTGTTATCTATTCTATATTTTATTTATTTTTTTCAAAATTTTAAAAGAAAATCCTTTTCTATTACTATGACACTAGTTTTATTTATTTATAAAATTAATAAAAATTTAATTATTATAAATATTAAATTTAATATGCTATTTTATGTAAAATTTAGAACTTTTAGAGATTGATAATTTTTTAATATGTTATTTTATGATCACAAATAATTATGATAATTATATTTTCTCTCTAAAAAAATATTTAATTTGAAAAAAAAAATGATATATGACATTACTAGTATTTTTAAATTCTATTTTATGTTTTGAAAAAAATTGTGATTTATTTTTTATAAACATTAAAATCTTGCATATTTACTAAATGAATAAAATTATATATATTAAATTAAAAGTAAGTTAAATATAAAATATTTAGCTTCATGTATTTTTACCTTAATAAAATTAAATTTTGTATATATAAAATTTTCATGCATATATATAAAAATTCAATTCATTATGTGTGTGAGAATCAAAATGCAATATATACATACATACATATAACAATAAGGAATTTAATTATAAATATAAGAGGATGTTGCAAACATACCATGAAGGTCATGCTATTACATCTCCAAGCAATCTTTAAAAAAAAACATGTTTTATAGCCACTTTCATTTCAATAAATATTCATCTTGCTATCTATTTTAGCCATGAGTGGCTCCCATATTTTTTTAGTATAATTGTCAATATCTATTAACCTTCCCATGTATTTGTAGGGGAATTCCCTTTCTTGAATCTTAGATTTATCTAGGTTAAATGTCTTACTTCATTATAGGTTAAAGTTTTCATTATGAGTTAGAACTTTACTTTTCAGTTTTTTAACATATGTAATTGTATCATTAGGAAACTATTGATGGGTAATATTAAGGACATTATTAGTAACTTTAATTCCTTTAATGGCATTATTTCATTAGGAAGTCATAACTAATCTTCTGAATGCTTTAGGTATGATGACAAAGATGAATGGGGAGATGGGGTCTCATTGCCTAATCTTCTATAAATTTCAAAGAAACTCTCTAGAGTGCCATACACTATTATGGAGACTTTTGGAATTGAAATATTGAAATACATTTGAATATAAAGTTTATCCATTGTTTTGAAAAGTCAAAGAATTGTAAACATTTACATATAAATATCCAATCTACTTTGTGAAAAGCCTTTCATAGATCTTTTTATATTATGCCGAGTGTATGAGCTCCTAAAAAAATATTGTTCCATCAAATATGGAAACCAAGTTTGTTCTTCTAATATAATGTAAGGAATGATTAATTTAAGTCTGTTGAAAATTGTTTTGGACAAAATTTTGTATATGGTATTACACAAGGCAATATGTCTAAAGTCACTAAATATCTCAAGTTTGGATTTTTGGGAATGAGGGAAATGAAGGTTTTATTGATCTCATGAGAATGTGACATGAAGAGAGCTTTTTTGGTCATTTTTTTGGTGACTTTTCTATTTAAAATCTTATTCTTCTCCCTTGTGTTGAGTCATGGGATATTTTCAATGAGCAATTGAAAAATTCAAATTATTGAAAATTCTTTCAACAAAGAGGACAACCGCGGTGGCTATTTCTTTAAGATCTTCAGTATAGTTTCCATCTTGGGTTTTGGTGTTAGACATTCAATAGATATTTCTTTTTGGTTGGGTTTTAATGTTAGACATTCAATTGATATTTCTTCTTAGTTGGGTGGTATTACTAAAGAATTTAGTATTTCTATTACCATTTGTCAACCTGTCTTTATTGGATTTATGTCTGGAAAATGTTTCTTCTTTGCTAAGAATTTCCTCTTGCTTTTGTAAGAGTGATCTTGATCCATTCCATATCTAAAGTTTCCCTGTTAAGCTCATTATTTTCTTCTTCAATTTTCAAATTTCTCTTCAAACATGTTTTTGAAATATGTCTTATTCATTATGTGTAGTTTGAGTTTTTTGAATTTTGCAACTAAGAAAAACATTTTAGAACCTTGGAAACTTCCATGCAACAACCATTTCTCAAGGGATTTGATGAAGTTAGGATAAGATACCACATGATCTCACACTCTGAAGGGGCTACTAGCAGGGAAGCTGATCAAACTTAGATATTAGTTTGAGTTTTTTGAATTTTGCAACTAAGAAAAACATTTTAGAACCTTGGAAACTTCCATGCAACAACCATTTCTCAAGGGATTTGATGAAGTTAGGATAAGATACCACATGATCTCACACTCTGAAGGGGCTACTAGCAGGGAAGCTGATCAAACTTAGATATTGTGCAGATAGGAACTTGAAGTTAACAACGTTCCCATTGAAAAGGAATCTATCTAGTCTTTCTGCAGTGTTGTCTGCTCCAGCATTTTTTTAACTTCTTCTTCCAAGATAAGATCCCATTGGAAGGTTTGATGTCAAGTAGATTGGCATTAGCTATCCTATTCATAAAGACCTGTATTGATTGGGTTGTAGCTCTAACACCTCATGTTTTCTCTCCTAGATTTGTAATGGCATTGAAGTCAACACCAATAATATAATTCCTATCAAGGTGCTGATTACACGGAGCTTTAACTAATTCTGTCCATGTTCTCTTCTTGCCGCTGGTAGAGATAGATCCCTAAATGTTCATAATATGAAAGGATAAGTTACTTTTGACGCTCTTAACAATTCTCATTATCCAATAGGGATGTCTAATTTCTAATTCAAAACTAACATATTTGGATTCCATTGAATAGCTAGTCCTCCTAACGCAGTATCTACTTGATAGATTTTCATCTTCCATATGCCTAGTTTCCTACATAAGTTGATGGCTTCTGCACTATCTAGTTTTGTCTCTTGGAGGATTATTTGACTTCTGATTTGAAGGTTGTGAGGCAGTGCTTGAGTAGACGGTAGGCCAAGGATACCTGTTCTGTTTCAATTTCAACTTCGTTTTTAATAAATAATTACTTAAATTCTGGTTGCCTTCATCATTTCTTATGATTTGGATGTCTTTAGTTTCATAGAACTAATCAATCCTCATTATCCGGCTATAGACTATTTCGAGTTGCATCAGAATTTGATTATCATTAGTTGAAACCAAAGTATTATTAACCAGGGTTGGAGAATTTAATTTGATCATTATTAGGTGATACAGGTGTATTAGTTACTCCTAGTGCGCTATTTGCTACAGGCAGAATTCAATGTTATAAGAATCCAGAAAAGATTACAAATTTACAAAATCTGGATTTCTACAAATCTTGGTTTAGTCAAATCAAAGTTTTGTATATCTTCATTTTGATTTTTGGAATTTTACTGAAATCGTTTGTTTCACTTGGAAGATGTGTTTGAAAACACATTTTTATGTGTAAGCTTGGAGTTGAAAGGCAAAATTCAAAAAGTAGTCCAATCTATTGTTTTTACACTCCTTAAAAAACAAAACTAGGTTTTGATTTTCAATTGCTACTTTTTTTAGGAAGTTGGAAAACCTGGTTTTGAGGCAAAATTGGAAGTCCCGTATGCTAATTCCATTTTGCAAATTTTGAAACAAACACACAAATTTTCAAATCCGGATTTTGAAAAAGCCAATTCTTGTTATCTTCTAGGAACCAAATGGACCCTAAATTTTCTTCAAATATGTGACATCTTTTTCAAATAAACTCTTTCAAATGAATCTCTTAGTCCATGACAACTGATCCTTTACTTTGTTTGGGCTTTAGTATTCTTGATAAATTTATTAATTTATTATTTTAGATTGATATTTTGATTTAAGACTTGACATTGCACAATATTAAACAAAATATTAAAAAATTTAATTTTACATAAATTTTTATTTTAATGAATAATTATTTTTTATTAATAAATTAATATACTAATTACAAATTAAAAAAAAACAAAGAATACAGATTTTTCATATTTTCAGTAATGAAGTCGCAAATTTTATTTACCTACAATAGCAGTCCTTCGGATAAATTTAAGCACCCAAAATAGTAACTGAAGCCACGTATGATCTAAAATAAATCTTATATGTAGAAAAATGAACGACTCGACCTGGGCTGTAATTCAGTTAGCCAACTCAATGAATTCAAACAATAAGCTGCGAAAAGATGGCGGATACGAGTTTATGAGTGATATGCCTATTTTGCAACTTGTCTTCGCAATTTTGCAAATTTATATGTGCCATGCCTAACGTGTCTTTCTAAATGTTAGTCCATTGCAGTATAAATGGTGAGATTGTGTAAGAAGTTGACGAAATGAGTAAGCTAATATTTGTAATGGAGCTTCATGCTAATGATTGCTATCTGACGATCTTATTAAAGACAGTTCGTAAGTTTTTTTCATGTGCTTTTTGGTTTCTCTTTTAAGATATATACACAATAAATTTAATTAGTTATTATAATTATTTTTAAGGTACTTATTAGAAATTTAGAATATTTAACAAAATATTTACTTTAACTTAAAACTTAGATGCAACTTTTTAACTAATAGACACATTTGTGATAGTGAAATGGTGTCATTACAATGTAAATCTAAATATTTGTAATGTTTAATTATGTGTAAGTCATAGCGATACTAAGTTATCTTTATACTTGTCTTATTTTCAATAGTTATTAAACATTTTATACTACTTTTCTATTATTATTATAAATTCTTTTTATATTGTCATTATGAAATTAAACTTGGTATATGGATAAATAAAGTTTTTAATTATTGAAGATTAACTATTTAATAAATTAAAACAATATTACCCTATAAAATTAAAATTAATAAATAATAATATATTAGATAAAATATAGAAAAATAATTTTTAAAATCATAGAGTTAAGATCTAATTGCAATTAAAGTAATTTGATGATTACAACATTTTAATTTGCAAAAGAAATTGAAATTCAACATAACAAACAATAATTTCAAATCTAAGGTAAAAGCCTACAAGGCAACACGAGTGGGGGAGGTCATGTGTTCGAATCTACCTTGCCTAACATATAATAATAATTGATTCCAACAAATAATCATAATAATTAATCTAGGCTTCCACGATATAAAATAGATTAAAAAAAAAAAAAAAAAACATTTAAAATATCAAATATACCTCAAAATAGTTAATCACATCTTTTATTATAGTTTTGTGTTTTATTTTCTCATATATAACATATATTTCATTCTAATTTCATTCTCTCATGAATTTATAGTTATTTTTCCTTATAGTTATGTTAAATAATGATAATGTCATTTGTTCATTGTTATATTAATATTTATCATTTTCTCTAATCTTCATTTGAAATTCATTTTATTTCCTAGGTGCATGTTAAATTATAGGACAATTTTCATTGCTACATGATAAATTCTAAGTGAATCATTATATTCCATTACTATATAACTAGCTTATATATATTCTATAAGAAGTTATCAAGGTTTTAATTTTTTTAATATATTATAGAATATATATAAGCAACTATAAGGAAGAATCAAACAATTATATAGCAATAATTTTCATGTCTCATACTTTATTCCTTATTCATCATTTTAAATAGTCCTTTACCATATAGTGTGGTGGTGAAGCTTTTACATCATCTTAATTATTCATAAAGATTATAATAATTAAAATGTAATATCTAATGAACACATTATTATTCAAAATTATCTAACTAAAACTAATTTAATAAAATTCAATTTAATAATTTAAGTAATAAATATAATATTTTAAATATAACTTTGAAAATTTGGACACCAATTTATTTACTTATGTCTATTAGATTTAGTGATGATATTTAATTTGTTTTACCACTTGGTGCTTGAACTTAGTATCTAGTATTTCATTTTATTTAGGATTAGATTTCAATATAATTTCTTCTAAGGGTAAAAATAATTTAGGGGCTTCTTCCAAATACTAAATTTGGTCTACCACATTGTTGTTTAGGGTCACTTTTTTCTACATTTATGATATAATTTCATTTATAGTAAGGTTTATATTTTAATTCTTATTGTAAGTTTTTGTTTAATTTTTAATTTAGTGCTATATATTAATTTAATTTGGTTTAGCTATATTTTAGACCCAATATAATTTTGTTTATGGTTTCATCTCTTTCTCACACTTATGTCCTAAGTATGAACTCTTTTTCTTTGTACCTCATCTATCTTTCCATCCCGATTTTATCAACACTCTCCACTCCTTACTCTCACAATCTTAACTACCTTTTAACCTCTTCTTCTACTCCATGCCTCTTATGTAAAATTGTAACTAATATCATAATTATTAATAATATAATAAATTTATATTTTTAAAATAATAAAATTTTCAAGAACGATATTTAAATCTATATTTTATTTAGATTATTTATTATTTATTTATTATTATTATTGTTAAAATATTATTAATAATAATTATTTATTTATCTCAAATAGATTCAAACTCAAGACCTCCCTGATGAGAGGCTCACAATTTACCAATACAATGTAGGCTCTTCTCTCATGCCATAAAAATATTAATTTACCTAAAAATCAACTTTTATTTACTAATTCAAAACTTAAATCTAATATTAAAATTTTTACAAATATAAAAGTTATTATAATTTATTTTATTAATAAAATATTATTATTCATTATATTTTATATTAAAATATATATAGTATATAAAGTATTGAATTGAATAAAATAGAAACTATTATATGAATTACATAAAGTATTCCTTTCAATATATTTATATTTATTTTATTATAGTTTTCAACATTTTACAAAAGAAAAAAAAATTATTCAAAGATATTTCTAAGAGATTCATTAAGTTAGTTTTAGTACTTGTAGTAGGCATAGTACTATTGTAATCACTATTTCTTATCTAGTGAAAAACTTTCTTCAACCAATTGAAATTGATAATTTTCAAAATTTGTAATATTATGCATTTTTTAAATTTATAAATTCAAAAAAATATTACAATTTTGTTGGCAATTTTCACATGATTTTAATTGTCCTAATCAAAATTACATGGTTACCTCCATGATTAGCATTTGGGTGGATAATGTACAACTAAAAAATGTTAACTATATGTTAGATTTCATACTCTAAAAATGTGTTATTTTTCTAATGAATATAAAATTCTACTATATATATGAATCAATAATTTATTGGAAATATTTGACTCTATAATTATATTTTTTCAAGGATTTTCCAACAATATTTAATCCTTAAAAGTCTTTATAAAAATAGTACAAATAGAAAATCAACTTATATAATCTTCATCAAACTTATTAAAATAATTAATACTTAGGAAATGTAGAACTTTTATGAACCAACAATAAAATAGTTTTAAATTAACATCTCCACCTTTTTCTACATACATATACTAAGCATATCTAAGTTCATATATTTATTGAAATAAATAACAAGAGAGACCATGGAAGGCTAAACTTAATGAAGGCTGACTTTTGTTCAAACCTTGTTTGGAAGTCCAATATAAATGAGAGGAAATAGCTATCTATAGAGAAGCTTGATAAACAAGTGAACACTAGTGATGTCAGTAAAAGAAAAAAATCTCTATTTCATCCACCTCCCTGTGAAGATGGTAGCCTATACTACTATAATACAAATCAAATAAGAAAAGAATTGAACTTCGAAAATGTAAAGCAATCCAATCAATTTCATCCACCTCCATGAATTCTTAAAAGAGATGTCACAAGAGGGTACGGTGTACTTCTATAATACAGATCAAATAAGAAAATAAGGACTTGGGAAATGTAAATCATTTATAAACTCTCTATTTCATCCACCTAGTCATGTTCTTGAAAAATAGGTCACAATAGGGTAGGATATACTCCTATAATATAAATCAAATAAGAAAAAATTGGACTTGGGAAATGTAAACGATTTATGAGCCAATAATAAAATAGCATTAAATTAATATCTCTACATTTTTCTACACACATATATTCAAGATATGTATAGGCCAATTTTTTTAATAGCATAAATAAAAATGATAGAGACCATGAAACTCTAAACTTAATGAGCACCCAATTTTGTTCAAACTGCGTTTAGAAGTCTAACAAATGAGAGGAAGTGGTTATTTATATAGATAATCTTGATAAATAAGCATGTACCAATGATTTTGTAAAAGAGAAAGGTTTCCATTTCATCCACCTCGCTGTGTTCTTGAAAGAGAGCTTAGAAGTTCAAATTTCACTAGACCGCAAGGTAGGATATGTATGCTTTCTTTGTAGCATAGTTAGGTGCCTCTTGTAAGGAATACTGACATCACACACTACCAAATAACCTTCAATTTCCATAAATTGCATTACATTCTAAAGGATCCTCCCTATTAAAGATTTTCTACTATTGTAACAATACAAGTAGTTTTTTCTATTTGAAGCAAGTAACTGAATTTTAATTTTAATTTTTTATAAAAAAAATATTTTTATATGAGGAAGTATTCCCCCATCATTGCCCAAGGACCAGTGGCCAATGCAAGAAAGGGATAGATTTCTATTGTCTAAGCTATTTTTAATCTTGTAGATGAAAGAAATTATTGAACCTTTGATAATTTTTGGTGTAAACTTGCATAATGTTAACTGGTATTAGATTATAAAAGGTTTTTATGTTCTAGGTATACTTATATATTCCTACCATATGCCATGTCGATGATTCAAAAAACATTTTTTAAACTATTAGTCAATTGCTTTTGTTAATTGTCATATAGGCTAATAAAAAAATTCCAATGCATTAGAAGTATTGAATCTTTATTAGCATATTTTGTTGGAGTTTAATTGGGCTATCCCTTACTATTATAGTAGTTGTATAGTTTACTTGGGCTAACATTTCGATATGAAATGTTTAAATGTTTGTATATTGTATACCCTAGGCATGATTTGCAAAAGATATAAAATAATTAGATTTTTGAGTTAGGGTGGTGATGTAGTTTTCAGTGTGGTACAAAATCTAATACCCTATAAGTTTAACTAGGCTATTATAAGTTTTAATTGGTTTAGATGGTTTATCTAAATTGATGAATCTTAATGAAAAGCTAGTGTATTTTAAGCTACTAAATGAAATAAAATTAGGATATGTTCTCTAAACGTGACATAAACTAACTCAAATAGCCCGATTATGCATACGAGAGAAATTTGATAGATCTTTCAATACATCCAACATTTCATTTTAAAATAGAAAAAGGTTATACAACTAATAGTCCATGGAGAATATGTAAAAATGAATTCTTCTTATATTTGGAAACATGGATTATAGGATCTATATACATTAATCATGAGAGCTGTGAGCACTTGTTCAACTATTATCAAGCACTAGTCTTGGTGTTAAAGTGTATTCCACATCTTTTACACCCAATTCTTATAAAAAAAATTATTTTATGTTGAAGTATATTTAAATGCTACACTTTTTTTGTCTTCATCATTTAATATTGATGTCTTGATTATTGGTGTGTAGTCATTATGATAAAGGGATAAAAGAGGCCATGAAGATAGAAATGGAATCAGATACAAAGCTCCTTACAAAGACTATCATTGAAGATTTTAGGCAACATAAGTCATTGCATTCTTCTATTTCAAAGTCTAACTTTTAATATCATCACACTAATGCTAAGCCTAGTAGAAATAGGTTTGTAAACAAGAAAAGACACAGAGATTTCAGATAGGAGTTAGAGGCTACAAATGAATGTTGCAATGAGAATTCTTATTCTCCTACTTTTTTTGCTACATCTTTACTCATTTTACTTTAAGTAGCACCAACAATGCTACATCCTCTCCTTCGGAGGCAACTGCCTTCAACATTCCTATTGCATCAGGGAAGGAAATAGAAGGTCCATAATATAGTTTAGAAGTTTCAATTGGAACACCAACTTAGAAACAACTAATGGGAATTGATACACTGAGCTCTCTATCATGGATTCAATGCAACCCATGGAAGGGTTGTGCTTCAAATGTGAAGTTCCCCATGTATGTCCCCAAGCAATCCTCCTCATACAAGTGGGGAATCTACACTTACAGTGACACAAAGGGTCTAGCCCAAGGATTAGAGGGTGATTATATCACAAAGACACTAAAGGTTTGAGAAAATAGCTTCAACAATCTACACATGGGATGCACTTATAGGGTGAGTGCAAGAAGTTGGGTCTCACTTTTGGCCAAAAAGTGGAAGTGTTTTTCCTGTTTTTAAAATATTTTATCAATTGATGCCAAAATTTGAGCCATTTTGAGATTAAATATAAAAAAAATTTAGAAATAAAAATTGTAGTGCCTAGAATCTTCTTTTTGAATATGTAATTTATTTGTATACCCATATGATAGAATTTTTTTTTTTGGTATGGATCTTTAAAAACCACTTTTTCAAAATGCCTGTTTCAGGACCATACCACGCTCATGTACGGACACCATAATTTGACACAAATGAATGAATTTTTGCAAATACTTTTAAATGGAGTTACCTAACACACCAAAGATTGATGAGAATATTTTTCTTGAATTTTTTAATGAATATTTTTTTTAAATTAATTTTTAATTGGCTATAAAGGAAAATTTTACAACCTCTCGTGTACGGACACCATAATTTGATCAAAATTTCACTTTTTTCAATTTTTATTTTTATTTTTTTAACTTCAAAAGAATTGAATGTAGATTGATGACATATAAATTAATTGAAGAAAAAATAAAAAATAAAAAAGTTATTAAGTTTTAGTGATCATTGCTATTTTACATTTAGGTACCACCTTTGATTAAAAAATAATTTAAAAATAGTAAATTAAATCATAACTCTATAAAATTTATATTTCTGAAATCAGGATAGCGAGAGCTCTAATGGGTTTTTGTTTCGTAAAAAAATTTGATCGGGAAGACCCTCTAAAAATTATGGCAAGGCATGAATTTGTCAGTTCAATGCCTTAGCCAAATCTTGAGAGGCCAAGGCATAGGCTTGCTCTCACCAAGCCTGTCCCAAACCAAAATTTGAGGTAGGAAAAAAAAATCCTGCCTCATGTTACAAGAAACGGGCACCCGTTATTTGAATTTCAAAAAATGGGTACCCATTTTGAAAAGCTAAAAGCGGCACCTAAAATCCACTGAAAACTTTTAAAAATGATTTTTTAAGAAATGGGTACCCGTTTTTTACTTTTGAAAAATGGGCACCCATTATTTTTAAAAATCGGGTACCCATTTTTTATTTTTAAAAAATGGGTGCCCATTTCTTAAAAATTCAAATTTTAAATTTTTTTAAAAATGGGTACCCATTTTTTGAAAATAAAAAATGGCTACCCGATTTTTAAAAATAATGGGTGCTCGTTTTTTAAATTTAGGTTTGGGCACCCGAGCCGAAAACAGGTGCCCATTTTTAAAAAGCAGGTACCCATTTCTAAGAGGTCTCATTTCGTGGATTTGACTTCCACGGAATTGCGACCCAAATTTGTGCATTCACCCTATAGCTTTGCCCCAACAAGGAAGTTTGCAACATCCAGGCATTTACGGTTGGGCAGGGGAACACTTCCCCTTGTTTCTCAGAAGGTAGGTGGGTAGTTCTCCTACTATCTTTCCAATTACCTTCCTCTAACTCCAAAAGAGTTTCTTTGTTTAGGGATTCCATCATTTGTGAAGGTGTTCACACCAATGCTAAAAGAGTCCTAGTTTGCTTCAAGTGCGTACATCTTGGGACTAGAAAGTGTCAATGTGGGAGGGGAATGATTACATTTTAACTTGCAAGTTCTTGGTGCTCTGTCAACAATAAGTTGGGAAACCTATTTGCAATGCTCTTCAAGGTTCCTTTGAGCAAAAGATGAAGACATATGTGCCTACTATTAAGCCCATCTTGCCATTTGGAGAGTTTCAACCTTGCTACTTGTTATCAATTGTTACTATGAACACATGATATTTAATTCATAAATATTGAAATGATAGGCTAAAAGAATTGGAATGAATATTTTAGCATTTTAACTTAAGAGTGAAGTGTTTATTTTCATCTCCATCATGCTAGCTGAAGCTATGCACTGATATCACTAGTAAATAACCATGACTACATTCACCTATACTCACATAGTCCTTTAATTCTCTAATCTATGAAGGGAAAATGGGGAATTTAGCAAACACTACACAATCATCTCTTCTCCTACTGAGAACTAAAATATAGTAAACTAATTAATTTTCACAAAAATTATAGAAGTCATTTAGATCTCATAGTCACTATTATCATAGTAGAAATACATAGTTAGAATATAAGATAATACTCTCCATTACTTGTTGTCACTATGAGATTAGGTTAAATTACATTTATTTCATAGGAAATAGAATGAAAACTGTAATGTAAGATTCTAAAGCTTTGTAATTCTAGAAATTATACATAATTTTATGTTAACCTAGTCTACAAAGATTTAAAAACCTTATATGTTCCTCATATGGCTTGCAGGGAGAGGAAGATGAAGAAATATATAACCTTTTTAAATCTAGGAAGAAGAAAAAGAAAGGATTGGTACATTCACCATAGGAAACTACATTGATTATTGGGTAATTCTAGCTAAATTTGAAGTTGCAACAAAAGAAAATACCAAGTTCAATTGGCAATCCAGACCACAACTAATAAACTTAATATGTTATGTTGTGCAGAGAGAATATTTTCTCTATTTATCTTTTTAATGTATCAATAATTCTTCTTTTTCTAATATGGTAGGGTAAAAGCACAAACCTTTGTCACGCTTTTATAAAGGAAAAGGCTAACAAAAGTATAACTATTCATCTTCAATGACATAAAACTGGTAGTATTATTTAGAATTTGATAATGAAGTAAACTAATAAAATGTGTAGAAATGGATGAAGTTTAGAACTATAATTTTTTGGAATAAGAATTTATATATTCTTCTAATTTTTAAAGATAATTTTTTACTTGTTGAAAAATGCTGAAAATCAGGGGTCTAGTTCCCACCACAAAAATATATGGAAATAAAATTATTTCTCTTCAATCTTAGATTATGTTATATATAACATATATAGGTAAAACAATCAAAAATAAAAATTGCCTTTAGATCTATAAATTATCTTTTATAATGGTTCAAATTTTAACTCACTTGAAATCAATAGTTTTAATCTCCCACCACATTTTTCAAAACAAATCTATTCTAACCAAAATAAAAATTATAGATTCTTGAAGATGACTCTCTCCTCTATAATTTCATGTGATTTAAAAATTTTTTTGATATAATTTAATATTTTTCCCTTTATCAAAATTGTCATCTTCTTGAGTGTTAAAATACGTACTTGTAGAATTTTTTTATTACAATATACTATATCTAATTAAAATACTATAAAATCTATATATTGTCAAAAAAATATCATTAGAATTAGTAAGAGTTATTGAAACATTAGTTTTCTGAAATAATTTTGTTTCTCTAGTAACTGGATACAAACTAGAATAATACATGCAATAAATTGACATTTCCTATTGAAAAAGTTTGAGCCCATAAATAACTTAACTAGAATGAAAATTTCTAGATCATATGTTTAAATAAAATTGATTTTTAGATAGAAATAATTAAATTCAATTGTTCTAATAAGTTGGCCTGAAAGGTGATGCAACTTTGTACTTTTACCCAATTAGTTGTTCTAGGAAACATTTGCAACAAGAATTCTTTGACAAAGGGATACTTTCATTTTTGATGAATTGTCTTGAGCCGCTACCAGATGGATACTTTCCTAATATAAATATATGCATTGCAATATTGTAGATCTCAAAAGATGTAATGCTAGATCTTTTATATCTTGAATTCTTTTCTTGTTTTATTAAAATTAGAGTTTTAGAAATCCTCCTATGAATGAACTAATGCTTCCCTTTGTTAATTCATAATCTATGTTTTCCACTCATTTTGACCATTGAAGTTGCAATATGAATGAAAAACATTTTCCATTTTCCTTGTAATGCTTGAGTTCCTATATTTTAAATTTGAATGCCCTACTTTAGCAATCTTTCATGTTTTATATTTATCACTATTGTCTAGATTAGGACTAACTTCTCAAACATTTTTTATTGGTGTAGTTAACAGTAAATATTGAATAGTTTGAAATGAAAGAATTACTTAGGAAAAGTCATATTGGAAGGGTATAACTTCTAGTTTACCCCAAGCTTTTGTTATGATTTTAGTAGTTTTTATAACAAATAATTTTATAAATCCAGAGTATCATGTCCCTATCAAAATCACACAAGGAGATACCATCTAATTTGATAGGAACCTTCCAAGAGACCTTTTTGACAAATCACTGATCGATAAAATTGTTGGGTTTATTTTTTACAAATTCATAGTGTCACTAATTATTTGATTTTAATTTATATACATTTTCTCTATCTTGTTTGTGGAATATAAACCCAACCAATATTCAAAAGAGTACTAGATATGAAGACATGAAAGAATTTGAAGAATAGAGGGAACCATATAAAAGGCTACTACCAAGCAGGTACTAGATTTATAACTATAATGTGTATTTCCTATTAAGATTTATTTTAACATTATCAATTCTGTACAATTCATTTCAATTCACAGTAGGTATTTGGATTCTACTGTGTATGTTCTTTTATCATCAATGTTTTGGATCACACTCTATGATCTATCATCAAGATGAGAGAGAAAACAATACGAAAAGAAAGAAAGATATTGTTTTAGATTACAAACGGATCTTTCTTTCTTTTCATATCCTTTTCTCTCTCATCCTAATAATAGATTACAAAACTTGATCTCCGAAGTTTGATACTAAAAAATATACACAATAGAACTCAAAACCAATTGTGCAAAATTTATTTTCACATAATTTTGTGCTACCTGATGTGAATCATTGTTATATTGTTGTATTATTTAGTGAAGTGTTCTAGAGAAAATTTTATCATTTTGAAGATCAAAGATGGTGGTAATGGTCTAGAAGTCTTAGAACTTTCACAAAATGTCACTTTTCAACTAGTATCACTATGTAAGATGTTTTAGTTTATACAATTCTTATAACCCTAGTTAAAGTCTTTTGGTTTATTTAGTTCATAAAGTGATTAATTTTAAATATTTTAAAATTAATTTTCAATGTTCTATAAGAGATCTAGGTCTAGAGAAAAGAGTTATGGACAACATATTTCTAGGCCTGAAGCATCCATATTGGACTATGTTGTGTGCCCTTTGTCTAAGATTGATCCAAAAGAAATTAGAAATTGTAGTAACCGATAGAAAAAATCTAAATAGTGGGATAAACTTAGTTTATTCTTTAAATTAGATTTCCATGAAATATAATGGAATTTTAATTTTGGTCTATTAACTATTGTTATGGGTGTTGAAAAATGTTGGATTTCTTTTTCGAACTAGTAAAAGAAAATAGTTGTTTGATCATTTTTAAACATACATCTTCTATTGCTATTCTAACTTGTTCTTTTTCCTTTTGACATTGTTTGAAATATTTTTAATTGATGACTTAGTTTTCAAACCTATATGATACTTACTCCATTGTATAGCTTGATGACAAATTTTTAACAGCTTTGTCACCAGAAGATTTTGATATGATGTTTTTAACCTAAAAGTTTGACATATTTCATACAATCTAAAATAACATTTAGTTTAACACAATGCATTTTGGACTTTCATTTTTTTGTACCCACTTCTCCTTGCTGGTTTGAACATTGCAATTTTCCATAGTCTTTCAAATTAAATTTGAAGGAAAAAAATGGGTTAACGATAGTTTAGTTAAATTCTATATAACCTTACCATGTGTAAGAAATTTGGTCATATACCATGTGTTATTAATTTGTTTCATTTTCATGGTCCACGATAGCCTAGAAATACCATGCAACAACTTATATTTCAATGCTAATTTGTGAATCTATTTGAGCTAAATGAATAATAGTTAGTTTGTATACATGATAATAATTAATTTTAACAAAATTATAGTAATCTTTAGGATTATTAAGGGTGAGAATTCACATCTCATCTCATGATATTCTTAGTAGATTTAATTGATTTTGGCCTTTTATTTAGGTGCAAAGGAGGAGAAAAAGGAATAAAAGCACTTGAGTTAACCTAGTCACCAAGTTTTCAGAAACATAAGATATATGCATTATGTTTTAAATGATATATGATGGATTTGCACACTCATTTTTTAATTGCACACTCATTTTGGACTTGTACACTCAAAACATATCTATAATCATCTCGTAAAGTGATAAAGATTAAGATGATAAAAAAATTGATCTAAATTAGCAATGATGGTGATTTGCAGGTAATTCTAGGTAGATATTTATATTTTTGAGATTTCTTATTTCTAATTTTTTTTTATAAATAGACACATTCTATTAATAAGAAAGTCCAAAGTCCAACTCTTCCATCTCAATAAAATTTCCCACTAAAAATTGATTCTTGCTTTGAACAATGACCATTTAGGGTTTAAACTAAGTTTCTCAAGCCAAAGTAACTCAAATTAAAGTTGATAAAATGTATCAAAATTGGCATATAATGTATGAAATCAAGTTTGTGGTCATAAAGTTCATAAATAGATCTCATATTTGACTTCAAGAAAAGCCTGAGCCTAGTGTGAAATTTGCACTACACTTGGAAAGGTTGTCCAAGGATGGTGTTAATTTTGCACTTGTCTTAGACACCTATCTCTAAATCATCATTGATTCTAGCCTTTGTTCTGGATCGCATTTTTATCCCAAGCTAACCCCTTCATGAATATCATCGTTTTAGGATATAATCAAGCATCTATACTATAAAGAAAATCAAATTAAAATGTGGCTAAATTTTTAAATTTTTTTAAAAGCTATAGCCCAATTGAAATTGAGAATTGTTCAAGGGCATCCATGCAAAGATACAACTTCAATGTTAAAGATAAACTTGTCATAAGTATGTTTTAATTTTATTTTGTTTGATCTCAACATGAGTTTCTTTTCTATTTTTGCAAGGTGCTTGAGGGAAGAGAAACTTTATCATTGAGAAGACTAGGTGAGGATGCTCAAAGTTGAATATAACGTAAAACTCAAAATAAATGAAATTACATAATCAGGCTATAAATAAGTTAATTAATTAAGCTATGACTAATTAATAATTATAATAATGAGTGTATCCAAAGGGATGCTTTTTAAAAACACAAATTTGCAAATTGTGAATTTTTTTAGAAATGTTATAAAACAATTAGAGAGGGTTGATAGAGGGGGTTGAAGCCTATTTTTAGTACTTGCAACTTACTTTTGTACAAATCATTATTTCTTATCTAGTGATTAAAAATATTTTCTTCAACCAATTGAAATTGATTATTTTTAAAATTTGTCATATAATTACTATTATATATATATATATATATATATATATATATATATATATATATATATATATATATATATATATATATATATATATATATATATATATATATATATATATAAATTTATAAATTCAAAAATTATTTTTCAATCTCTTATACACGAATTTACCATAAAAACTATGTATGCACAATTTTGTAGGCAATTTTCATGGGATATTAGTTGTCCTCATCAAATTTACATTACCACCATGGCTAGCTTATGATATAAGGTATAATGTTTACAAAAAATAGATTTATGGTTTAGACATACAAGTAAAATTTCATTTACATTCCATGTGTGAAATTGTTTTAAAATATCATGATCGAAACAATATTAACAATTTGAAAATTTTATCTTACTATGATTATTCAAAAAATAATAAAAGATCTTTGAATACTAGTAAAACAACTACAAAATGTTAACTATGTTGGATTTCATACTCTAAAAAATGTGTTATTTTTTTAATGAATATAAAAAATTATTATATATGAATCTATAATTTATTGGGAGTGTTAGAGTCTATGATTAGAGTTTTTTCAAAGGATTTTCCAACAATGTTTAATCCTGAAAAGTCATATACAAATAGTGGAAGTAGAAAATCTACTTATATAATCTTCATAAAATTTATAGAAAAACACCAACAATATTGGAATTTCTATTATTATTTTCTTATGTTTGCTTATATTGTAGAAAGTGCATTCAAGAATTACCAATACTTCTTATGATCAATGCATCTTTTTTTGGAAAACTTAATGCAGCGTTGACGTTTACCCCTGGAGCCAAACACCCACCTACCACCTGACAACTCAGAACAGATAGAAAACATGAATGTGGTAGGTGAGATTTTTGAATTTGAACATTGAGAGGGAAAATGGAATGTGATAAAAGGAATGTTATTCATTCATTTAGTAGAGTGCAGATCAAGCAGATTAAATTAGAAGTTGCAGAGAAGAGCAGTGGAAGAAGATCAGCAGATCCAGTCATCAGAGTGCATAGAAGGAAGTTTGTTTATTTTGTGCCTATAGTTGCACGTCTTCTCTCTGATCATTCTGTAAGTTTATTGTTCATTGGATTCGACCTGTGAAGCAGTGATTGCTCCAGGCATTTTTTTTTGTTTACAGCCATTAGAGCTACAAGTTTAGAGTTTGAAGTATTGAAGTTGTTTGAAGTTTTAGGGTAAATTTACGGGTTTTCTGGTTGAAGCCGAATGCTCCTAGATCTTGTATTGTTTTAAATCAAAGTTAAATACTAAGCAAGCATGCATACTCGAATCTATTATTCTTCCTGTCTTCATTGCATTTGACAAGTTTGGTTGAAAGCTTAAAGCTTTGGTTCTCTGGTTTTAATAGTGAATGCATTCATGTTGAAATCTCTTAAGTTATAATTTCTCAGTTGGAGCCGAGCTCACTGGGCATCCATTGGTGCCATGCAATTTATTGTGTGTCGAGCTCTTTTTGTGCCGAGCTCACTCAGCACCTCTGGCCTGTCACTTGGCACCAAGCAAGTGCCAAGCAAGTTTCGAGCTATCTGGCACTCGACACCTTCATGTGCCGAGTAAAACTGGCACTCGACACCTTCATGTGCCAAGCAATTTTTTTTAAAAGTGCCAAGTATAATTTTTAGGTTTAGGGTTAAGTTGTGAGTTGATTTTAATCCATATTTCTCACATGGTATCAGAGCTTTGAGGCCCCACATCCAAAGTGAGTTAGGGCATTCATTTTTCTTGTTATATTTATTATGGTAGGAGATGCAGGAAAGATATGGCAGTAGCTACCATCATTTAATGGACAAAATTATGATATGTTTGCAAAGAAAATGAAAAACATTATGGTTGCAAAAGATTTGTGGGACTTTATGGTAAATGGATTCAATGATGTGACCGATCCAACTCAATATGCTGCTCTCACAAATGCATAGAAGACTCATTTGAAAGAGTCAAGGAGGAAGGATGCTAGGGCATTAAGTTTGATTGAAGAAGCAATGACAGAGACAATATTACCAAAGATTGGAGCAACAAATTATGCAAAGAAAGCATGGGTTATCCTTGAGATGAACTTCAAGGGGATTGATAAAGTCCGTATAGTAAAGCTACATAATATAAGGAGGGAGTTTGAGAACCTTCGAATGAAGGAGAATGAATCAGTTGCAGACTTCAGTTCAAGGACCTCCAATGTGATTAACCAACTGAAGTCAAATGGAGAAGACTATCAAGAGCAGAGGATAGTGGAAACGATATTGAGGAGTTTACCTCATAAATATGACCATTTGGTCATGACCATAGAAGAGGCAAAAGACCTCACTACTTTGACAATGAATGAGTTGATGGGTTCTCTTCAAACCCATGAGTATAGGATCAATAGATCCACATCTTCTTCTACCCAAGAGCAAGCATTCAAGGCTCAGTAAAATTCAAGAGGAAGGGGGAGAGGAAGAAATGGCTTAGGAAAAAACTCCAAAGGCAGAGGCCGAGGTAATGGAGGACAAAGAAATGCTGCAGCAGAAAGCTCAGGAAGAGCAGATGGAGCAAATAGCTCACACAATACTTCAAGAGGAGGTAAGAAAAACTACAACTCAAATAAGAGTAATGTAGAATGGTACGACTATCATAAATATGAGCATTATGCGAATGAATGCTAGAAGAAGCAGAAAGATCAGTCAGGACAAGAAAATGTGGCTGATGTGAATATGGGAAGTGAAAACACTACCTTCATCATGTGTAATGTTGGTGAAGAAGGAAGCCTTGAGGTTTGGTACCTTGACAGTGCATGTAGCAACCACATGAGTGATAATGAAACCTTGTTTTCATTCATTGACAAGAGTTTCAAATCAAAAATTAAGATGGGTAGAACCCTACCAGTTGTGGGCAAAGGATCTATTATGGTCCGCACCAAGAAAGGTGAGAAAAAGGAAATACAAAATGTGTATTTCGCCCCTGGTATGAAGCACAATTTGATGAGCATTGGTCAGCTCATTCAAAATGGATACAAAGTGCTGATGGAGAATGACATGTGTGTCATTCAAGAAAAGGATGGGAGAAAGAACCTACTTGCAGCAGTTCAAATGACCAAGAACAGAATGTTTCCCTTGAGGATTGAGACATGTTTCTCATCTCAGGTTTGTGCTGCACCTCCCACACAATCAGCTCTAAGGAGTGTGATTGAAGACCCCTCATGGCTATGGCACCTCAGGTATGGTCATCTTGGCTATGCTGGTTTAAATTTATTGTCAAATAAAAGAATGGTAGATGGTTTGCCACGTGTAGGAAATTCTTGTGACAAGTGTGAGGCTTGTATTTTGGGTAAGCAACATAGGCTTCCCTTTAATTTTGGAAATTCTAGGAGGGATAGATATCCATTAGAATTAGTGCATACTGACCTAGTTGGTCCTATGCAAGTTAATTCCATTGGAAAGAGTACATATTTTATGACATTCATTGATGATTTCAGTCGTAGGACATGGGTGTATTTCTTAAAGAATCAATCTAAAGTATTTAATAAATTTGTAGAATTTAAAGCCCAAAATGAAAGAGAATGTGGACACTATATCAAGGTCCCTAGATCAGATAGAGGAGGGGAGTATACCTCCAATTCTTTTGTAAACTTTTGCAGGAAACATGGCATTAAGAAAGAGCTCACAGCCAGCTATACACCACAGCAAAATAGAGTGGCTGAAAGAAAGAATAGGACCATTGTTGAAATGGCAAGGAGCATGATGAAAGAGAAAGGTCTCCCAACTAAATTTTGGGGAGAGGCTATGGCAACAAGAGTTTACCTAATTAATAGGTGTCCTACAAAGGTAGTCCGTGACAAAATTCCAATGGAAGCTTGGTCACGAATAAGATGGAAAGTTGAAAACTTAAGAGTGTTTGGATGTGTTGCATATGCCCATGTGCCTAAAGAGCAAAGAAAAAAATTTGATGACAAAGGTGTTAAATGAATTTGCATAGGGTACAACCCAAAATCAAAGGCATACAGATTGTATGACCCATTGAACAAAAAGATGATGCTTTCAAAAGATGTGGAATTTCTTGAAAATCAGTCTTGGTATGGTTCAACTGATGATTCACTGAGCACTTCTAGTAAAGTGCCAATTATGAGTGAAGAAGATGTTGATGAAGAACAAGAAGAAGGAGCAAATAGAAGAAAAGGCAAGAAGACTCAGACATTGCCAAGCTCCTCTAGGCATGATCGAGTGTTAGTGCCGAGTACCAGTGAAGACCGACCAAGTTGACAATGCAGCAGCAATGAAGATTCTAATCCCACACTCTCCTCTCTATTACCAAGAAAGACCAAGAGTCTTAGGGAGATATACCAAGATGAAAGGTATGAAAATTATGATGAGAGTGTTAATTTTGCATTATTTTCTCATAGTGATCCAATATATTTTGAGGAAGCTATTAAGGAGAAGAAATGGTGTAATGCCATGGATGAGGAAATAGATGCTATAGACAGAAATGAGACATGGGAGCTAACTGAATTACCTCCCAAGAAGCAAGTGATTGGAGTGAAATGGGTCTATAGGACCAAATGCAATGCTGAAGGCAACATTGATAGGCATAAGGCAAGGCTGGTAGTCAAGGGCTACAAATAGCAATATGGAAGAGATTATGATGAGACCTATGCCCCGGTTGCAAGAATGGAAATAGTGCGTGCTGTCATAGCAATTGCAGCTCAGCACAAATGGAAGGTATTTCAAATGGATGTGAAGTCTGCCTTCCTTAATGGTGTATTGAAAGAAGAAGTGTATGTGGAGAAGCCACCTGGTTATGAAGTTTCAGGTGAAGAGAACAAAGTATATAGATTGAAGAGAGCTCTTTATGGACTCAAGCAAGCTCCAAAGGCATGGTACAATAGGATTGACTCATATTTGATGAGCAATGGCTTTAGTAAAAGCAATGGTGAGCCCACTCTCTACATCAAGGCAGAAAATGGTAATGTGTTGATTGTTGTCTTGTATGTAGATGACTTAATGCAGCATTGACATTTGCCCCTAGAACCAAATGCCCACCTACCACCTGACAACTCAGAATAGATAGTAAACATGAATGCGGTAGGTGAGATTTTTGAATTTGAACGTTGAGAGGGAAAATAGAATGTGATAAAAGGAATGTTATTCATTCATTCAGTAGAGTGTAGATCAAGTAGATCATATTAGAAGTTGCAGAGAAGAGCAGTGGAAGAAGATTAGCAGATCCAGCCGTTAGAGTGCAGAGAAGGAAGTTTGTTTATTTCATGCCTGCAGTTGCACGTCTTCTCTTTGATCATTCTGTAAGTTTATTGTTCATTGGATTCGACCTGTGAAGCAGTGATTGCTCCAGGCATTTTTTTTTTGTATGCAGCCATTAGAGCTGCAAGTTTAAAGTTTGAAGTATTGAAGTTGTTTGAAGTTTTAGGGTAAATTTAGGGGTTTTCTGGTTGAATCCGAATGCTCCCAAATCTTGTATTGTTTTAAATCAAAGTTAAATACTAAGCAAGCATGCATACTCGAATCTATTGTTCTTCCTGTCTTCATTGCATTTGACAAGTTTGGTTGAAAGCTTAAAGCTTTGGCTCTCTAGTTTTAATAGTGAATGCATTCACGTTGAAATCTCTTAAGTTATAATTTCTCAGTTGGAGCCAAGCTCACTCAGCATCCATTGGTGCCGTGCAATTTATTGTGTGCCGAGGTCTTCTTGTATTGAGCTCACTCAGCACCTCTGGCTTGTCACTCGGCACCGAGCAAGTGTCGAGCAAGTGCTGAGCTATTTGGCACTCGGCACCTTCATGTGCCGAGCAATTTTTTTAAAAAGTGCCGAGTATAATTTTTAGGTTTAGGGTTAAGTTGTGAGTTGATTTTAATCCATATTTCTCACATCTTTAACTGGGAACTTTTTAAATTGTTGACCCTTCTCTCCCACCATTTTATCCAAGGTGAATGAGACACATTTTCACAATAGCAAGAAATTATAAAATATTGTATACTTCTTCTTTTAGTTTTATAAAATATTAATCTAATCAAATAGAATATATCAATTCATATAAATAGAAATTTTACAATATTTTTACCAAAGAACAATATGCCCTGCACTCTATAATCAGATTTTTTTTTCCAAGATTTTTCTAATTATATTCAACCTTAAAAGTCTTATAAAAATAACACAAATGGAAAGTTTACTTATATAATCTTCACCAAACCTTAAATATAAAAATCCTCTATTAACACACCTCCTTATGGAAGCATTTTCAATAGCTCAATATTCTATATTTAAACATTGCATTATAATGGAAAATATTTCTAAATGTCCAACCCCTTTTCTATCATCATTATAAAGATTAGTAACATTCATTTCTAAACAATAAGAAATCATTATTTATACATTAATCACTTTGTACAAATAGTTTGTTGAATTTTATAATCTAATTGAGCATGCACAAATCATCATTACAAAATTAATTTATTTTAAACTAAAAGTAAATAAAATTCATTAATAATTATGTTTACATATAAAATTAAAATTTGTATTTACTATATTCGACTAAAGGCAAATACTAAGCTACTACATAGCACACTTTGTATTTGTGGTATGCTATACTATTGCAATCAGTTGTACTTAACTAGTTATTAAACTTTTCTATCTCAACCAATTAGATGTAAGTATTTTTCATTTTAATTTTAACTTTTAATTTCTGTAATGTTTATTTATTATATTTTTAATTTTTAAAATTAAAAAAATTATTTTAATTGAATTTCATTGTCTTATAAATTTGGGTGTTGTACGAGCAGATTTTGAGGAAGCACTACTCAATATTTTAGAATGTAAAAATAATTTATTATGCAAAATATTATATCAATAATATGTTAATATACAATTATTTTAATAAAATATTTTTCTTTTATAATAACTTGTGATTATATTTTATGCATAATATTTTATATAATTTTTAAAAAAAATTTAAGTAAAATATTACTACTTTTAGATACAACTTAATTAGTTATAATAGTATGATGATATTCATATTTAATTATAAATCATTTTTAATTAAATATTTATTTTTCTAAATCAAAAATTAGTCTTTTAATGTAAAAGTATAAATGAAAAAAATTAAAAATTAATCAAATTTTGTAATATTAATTAAATATTAATAAAACTATATTAAATTTAACTAAATTTTTAACTTTACTACTCTATCTAATTAAACTATTATAAATTATGACACTTGTTGTTATTGTATTCACTTCCACTCAAATTTGAACCAGTTAAGGTATTATTATTTCCTAAATTTCTATAGTTTGTATATTTATTTGTTCAATTTATATATTAAATTAATTGTTATAGGACCCTTTTTGCCTAGTAATTTCCATATTACATATTTTTATCCATGATTTCCAAAATGTACACTACAAAATACATATTAATATTAACTTATAATAGAAAAATTTTTAACAATTAAAAAAAATATTAGTTTGGTTTGAAAAACTATTTTCTCCACTTTAATGAGTCCCTAATAATGTAAAATGATCAATATTATTTTAAATACAAAGGTTAATTTTAATTTACAAACAACAAATGTTTATAATTCAATTTATATGTAAGTATCAAATGTAAATAATTTTAATTTATTGAATTGATGAAATACATTAAATATGTATTATTTTTACAATATTTAAATTTTACTATTTTGTTTTAATTAGTTGATGAGAGATTTAATTAATAAAAAATAAAAATAAAAAATTTAAATATTTATTTCTATAAATGACAATAATTTTACTTTATAACTATTATATGACATTTTACAATTCTATCAACAATCATATTTAAAATTATTTCAAATGTATACATTATTATTAATTATTAAATAAAATTAATTAAACTATTATTTGATCAAATATTTATAATTTAATTAAATAAAATTATTATTATCATGAACTATATGAATAAAATTAATTATAATTATTTTAATATTCTTATTTTTTATCTCACAAATTTCATTAGATAAATAAAATGACAACTATAATGACAAATACATGCCATTACGTTGCACTTATTTATTGTATTTACATTTTTAAACTAAAAAAAAAGATTTAAAAAATAATAATAATTAGATTAAAGTTTGTATTTAAACACTAGTTGCAACTTGTTACATTTGTAGTAGTACCAATATTATTTCATTTATATAATATCTCATTATAAAACACACTATATGTCATGTCCCCTTTTCAAATAATTAAAAAAGAAAATCTTTGCTAAGGTAGGCAGGCCCAAGAAAGTGAAGTTTTGGAAAAAGGGGGTTAATCTTTGGAAACCGTTGGACTAATAAATGAAAATTATTATTAAAATAAGTTTCATTAACCTCTCTTGGATGTGAGTTACAGTTATGCCCTTTTTTAAGGGGTTTGGAGGCATTTTGGGCTCATTCTAGAACTTGATTTTTGCTCATTCTTTGTTATTCTTCAGAGGCTGTCAAACCTGTGGAGAAGGAGACCCAAGAACGAGAGTTTGCAGGATTCCAGGGAGACCCAAGAATGGGAGTTTGTAGGTTTCTAGGAAGGCTAAAGACAGGAGTTTGAAGTCATTCCATGTGCATGCTCATACAGAGTTTGCCTTTGTGCTGAACAGTGTAGATTTGTGGGTTTTTGGGTGTGTTTTTGTATGAGTTTGGTGTTTACAGTTGAGTATTTCATATCAGTTTGGGTTGCTGCTGTATATCAGACTTTTAAATGTTAAAATAGAGCTTAATATATATATTGGGACGTGATTAAACTTCTGAGATAGATTATTAGTGTTTTTGTGGTGTTTTCGGGCATATTTTGTGCTATTTCGGGAGCCCGATGAGCATAGTTTTGGTCTTACATTTTCGAGCTGTTGTGTAAAGGCTATATGGATCTGGAAATGTCAATTTTTAGGCTGTTATGCTGCTGAAATTTCTGTAAAAATTTCCATTTTCAGATTTATTAATAATTTGTGAAGTTGTGAAGCTTTTAGCACTATTTTCAGCATACCCGATTTGGGGTTTCTTGAGGAATTTGGTGGATCTTTGGGATATTAGTTGTTTGATCTTAAAGATCTGATTAAAGGTTGGAAATATCATATAAAATCAGAGAAAGGGACATTTCAGTGGTATCAGAGCCATGATCTTGCTAGCCTGAGGGTTTGTAGAAGTTGCAGGTCAGTTTTGACAACTACCAAGATCTTGCATGTCAGTTTTGACAACTACCCAGATTTTGCATATCATAATTTATGGTTGCATGTTTCTTCTAATCAGATGCATGTTAAAATTTATGGTTACATTCTACTTCTACTCATTTTCATGTTAGTTCTTGGTGAATTTGGTGGTTGTAGAAGTTTGCATTTCAGTTTTGACAAGTACCCAGATCTTGCATGTCAGTTTTGACAACTACCCAGATCTTGCATGTCATAATTTGGTGGTTGTATGTTGCTTCTAATTAGTTGCATGTCCAAATCTATGGTTTCATTCTACTTCTAATCATATGCATGTTAGTTCTTGGTGAATTTGGTGGTTGTAGAAGTTTGCATGTCAGTTTTGACAACTACCCAGATCTTGCATGTCAGTTTTGACAACTACCCAGATCTTGCATGTCATAATTTGGTGGTTGCATGTTGCTTCTAATCAGTTGCATGTCCAAATCTATGGTTGCATGCTACTTCTAATCATTTGCATGTTAGTTCTTGGTGCTTGAAGAAGTTATATCCTATTGGGGTTACACTCTACTTTATCCAGAATTGACAGGTATAGTATAGAGTCTCAGAGGGAACGATCTTGGACAATTGATAGCCAGAGTCAAAATAGTAGAAAGGATGGTTATTTAGACATTCGAGATAAACTTATGAAAATAAGCCATGACATGTCTAAACAGTTGGTTGAGCACCACCGTATAAATGACATGTTATCTGACCCAGCTAAGGTGGATAAGTTGATTGGATTTCTATTTGGAAAATTTTCTCACAAGACAGATGACACAATTCCCAAGAACTTGCATGAGGAGTTTGAGAAACTAGTTGATAGCCAGGTAGAGGTCTCAGATTCTACTCTGCCACAGGAGGTGGTGGGAAAGGATATCACACAGATTGATAGTAACAGTCAACTTGATACTCAAATTGAGACAATTGTTTACAGGTCGTCAAAGGGTGATGCCACAGGTATTCAAGATGGTATAGTTACAACAGACAGTGACTACAGTGTAGTGGGTTCAGATGATGATTATGAGGATGTTGTTGTGCAGGATGGTGAGATACCTGGTAGAGATGAGCAGACATTGAGCATTCATGACTTTGCTGAGAAAGAGTACCAGGCACAGTTAGATGCTTCATCACATGAGGTTGAGGCTGGTAGTACTTCACATGATTTGTCCAGCCAGCTGAAGGTGAACCAAGATAGTATTGTGACTTCATTACCTCATCATGACAGGTATGTGGAGTTAGTTTGTATTGGTCATATTACTCAGGTGAGGAGTTTGCTTGAGTTACCAGTTGATTCTAGTTTACGGATATGGACTCGAGATTGTTATATTGGCATTTGGGATTCAGTTGACTGGAGATCTTTAACACTTTTTGGTAGCAGTGTTTGTTTGGGTGCTATCATGGATTTGATTAGCAGATTACATGGTGTTGTCTTTTCTTGTGCCAGTATCTTGTTTGATGGTGGTATTAGTTTTTATACACCAATGTTGGGCTTTGTTCATATATCCAGTCGACCATACTTGCTAGAATGTGTTGATGATATTTCATATTTGGCAGTGTGTATAGATGAGTCCCAGGATCATATTGGCATTGATGACATCCAGGAGGATGCAGTGGGCAATTTTGAAGACTTAGTTTCCTTGGGTACAGAGGAGTTGGACAGCAATGCTAATATTTTTGATACTCCGTATGTTGATATGAGCTTTAGATTTGATTCACAGGATATGGATGGTAATACTCTAGAGACTAGTAACTTTGAGGACACTCCTTCAGACAGTGCATCAGAGGAGGTTTGTAGGAGACAGTCAAGCCAGTGCCATCATGTGTCTAATCAGTTGAGAATTAGTGACCAAGACATTGCTATCACTTGCCAACATTTCGATGTTGCTCGTCAGTTGTTAGCAGTTTATGGATGGGGTTCTCCTACTAGTGATGAGCAGGGAGGAAGTTATCTTTCCTTGACAGAGATCCACTCTTTATGGGAGGCTATTTGGATTTTGAGACAAAATTATATGCAGTTGGTAGCCGACAGAGATTATCTTATGGAGTGGGGCAGTACAGCATATGATGCATTGTTGGCCAAGGAAGATGAGGTGAGTGAGCTTACTGAGCAGCTTGAGGTGACTTCTGAGATTCTTGAGAGTACACGGTTGGCTCTCAAGGAGTCACAGTTTCATTTGGATAAGGTGACCATGGAGTTAGAGCGACTACAGTCTTTACCTAATTCTATACAGTCACAAGCTGTGGTGTTTGGTGATCTGAGGATGTCCATGGCCGAGATTGTTAGAGACAGTGGAGATGGGGATGCATCCATCCTTGATACTAACATTGGCATATCAGGTTCATTCCCACTAGAGTCAGGTTCAATTGAGTTGGGTGCTGTAGCAAATTTTTGTGGTGTGCCTGATATGGTGGTGACCTCTAGTATTAATGGCACGAAGACTAGAGATGTTGTATCAAAGACCATGTGTGACGTTGGTGAGCTGATAGTTGGCATGGTTCCTACTAGTAATACTACTCCCTTCGCAATGTCTTCAGAGGTAGTAGTCAGTTCCAACTTGGTTAATGATCGATTGCAGTTAGTTACATCTAGATTGCAGTCTGAGCCACTGATTGAGATTGGTGCATTCTATCGGCATTACACTGTGAGGTATGCTCATCTATCTACCTTTGATGACCATGTTGATGAGATGATGATACAGAGATTTACTTTGGTTCCTAGTGCTTATCATCAGTTATGGGATAGTTTGATGCCTCGGGATGAGAGTTGTGATGGGCATGACATGGTGATAGGTCCTGCAATTGACAGGTTGATAATACATGACTTAGAGCAGGAGTTTTGGAGTGATGCTTTAGTAGGTGTTGTTATTGATTCTACTCCTTTGGCTATGACATCTCTTGACTTAGCTGGTGATCAGTCACAGTGGGTTGTATCACTTCTTCATGGTGAGCTGTTGACTGAGGTTGGTTTTTTTTATCAACATTATATTGCAGGGTATGTACATCAGTTAGCATTTGATCCTTGTGCTGAGGAGTTGATGGCAGACAAATTTGGTTTGGATTCCATTTCTTACTCTTTATCTTGTAATGTTTTTTCACCATCAGCAGTGTATGGGAGTTATGGTTATGAGATAGTGGCTGATGATTTGCAGAGTTGTGTTGACTGCAGGAGTTGTATAGTGTGTGGATTCTCCATACTTGGTACAGTTTCATTCAAGAGGGTTCACCATTGTTGCAGAGTTGGATTGTACATTCCATATAGGCCAATGGGATGCGTTGATCGTATTTACTGTGTTGGTAATTTGATTTGTCCACTTTACTTGGGTTCTGATGTTCTAAGAGTTTGTGCCTCATGGGTTTTTGATTGTGGTAGTGGTGATTTCGGAGTTTGGTTTAGCTATAATTGTCAATTTGATTATGGATTCCTCTTGGTCATATTGCAGAGGATATTGCAGGAGCCTGTGTTAATTGGTAGTAGTATAGTTCATGACTACATTTGGGATCTAGGTGGATTGATTGGTTTATTGTTCAGCCATTGCTTGAGGACAAGAAATGATTGGGAGGGGAGGACTTGTCATGTCCCCTTTTCAAATAATTAAAAAAGAAAATCTTTGCTAAGGCAGGCAGGCCCAAGAAAGTGAAGTTTTGGAAAAAGGGGGTTAATCTTTGGAAACCCTTGGACTAACAAATGAAAATTATTATTAAAATAAGTTTCATTAACCTCTCTTGGATGTGAGTTACATTTATGCCCCTTTTTAAGGGGTTTGGAGGCATTTTGGGCTCATTCCAAAACTTGATTTTTGCTCATTCTTTGTTATTCTTCAGAGGCTGCCAAACCTGTGGAGAAGGAGACCCAAGAACGGGAGATTGCAGGTTTCTAGGGAGACCCAAGAATGGGAGTTTGCAGGTTTCTAGGAAGGCTAAGGATAGGAGTTTGAAGCCATTCCATGTGCATGCTCATACAGAGTTTGCCTTTGTGTTGAACAGTGTAGATTTGTGGATTTTTGGGTGTGTTTTTGTATGAGTTTGGTGTTTACAGTTGAGTATTTCATATCAGTTTGGGTTGCTGCTGTATATCAGACTTTTAAATGTTAAAATAGAGCTGAATATATATATTGGGACGTGATTAAACTTCTGAGATAGATTATTAGTTTTTTTGTGGTGTTTTCGGGCATATTTTGTGCTATTTCGGGAGCCCGATGAGCATAGTTTTGGTCCTACATTTTCGAGCTATTGTGTAAAGGCTATACGGATCTAGAAATGTCAATTTTTAGGCTTTTATGCTGCTGAAAGTTCTGTAAAAATTTCCATTTTCAGATTTATTAATAATTTGTGAAGTTGTGAAGCTTTTAGCACTATTTTCAGCATACCCGATTTGGGATTTCTTGAGGAATTTGGTGGATCTTTGGGATATTAGTTGTTTGATCTTAAAGATCTGATTAAAGGTTGGAAATATCATATAAAATCAGAGAAAGGGACATTTCACTATAGCCCAAAATCATTGAAAACAAAGTGTTTATTAAAAACACTATATTCTAATGTTTCTAAATAACCCAAAGTTGCGACATAGAAAATGTGAAAAAGTAAATACATTTTATAATCAATATGAAGATTGGATGTTTGAGTTGGAAGTGAAAACATATTTCAATGAATTTTTTTTTTTTTGCAAAAAGAGGGGTAAAAATTTATTAAGACAGAAAGGAATACAACAAGGAGAGCTCAACAAGGAGCTCGATCCTGAGCAACAAGATCATCAAATTCTTGCACCATCTCAAAGGACAGTTGCCCCCTATCCCTAATATTCCAACCCGGATCATGACTAGAATCCCATTTGGCTAAAAAATCAGCAAGTCTATTCCATTCTCGTGGAATATACTTGAACCTAATTAACTGAAAAGAGGAAGAGAAGAAAAGAATCTGCTTAACAATAGTGGCTAGCTGCCAACTAACATCCTCAAGCTCTTGCGAAGAAAGCATGTTCACCACCACCTGGGAATCAAACTCACAAATAATCTTACTCCATCCCCATAAGCAACACTGTTCCACAGCATATAAAATAGCCTGAGCTTCTATGAGATTGTTAGTATAATCACCCTTATGAATTGAGAAGAAAAATTTAACATTCCCAGAACTACAATGAGCCACTCCGCCAATACCAACCGGACCAGGATTCCCATGAGAAGAACCATCAGTGTTAATTTTCAGAACTCCACAGGGAGGAGGAGTCCAGTGCCCATCCCGGTTAACCCGACCCTTCCTCTGATGATGAAGCTTCCTGGACATAGAAGGAAACCTATGAGCCGCAACCCCATCCTACAGATGAAAATTGAGGCGATTACAGATAGCAAGATCAACCGGATCCATACCCCCATCAAGCTCACACTTCACAAGAATAGTTTCCTGGAGAGAATGTGATATTTTCCACCAAAGATGCAAAACACCAAGCCGAACATCTTGGAATATGTGACGATTCCTCTCCAACCAGATATGCCAAAGCATGAAAGATGGGCCAACAATCCAAGCAGCATGGAGAGAAGAAGACTTGGAGGGAGCACTACCCAAGCAAGCCCAGAACTCAGACAAAGAGGAAGCATGCCAACAAGAGCAACCCCAAGCGCTCCACCAAAGGTGCCATATCTGAGTAGAATAGGAGCAATGGAAGAACAAATGGGAGACAGACTCCTCTCCATTACCACACAAAACACAATAAGAGGGGCCCTGAAATCCACGTTTACAAAGATTATCCCAGGTAAGACAATGGTTGTGAGCCACTAGCCACATGAAAAAATTGCACTTGGACCAAGAAAATTTATTTCAGACTTGCTTCCACCAAGGGACCTCAGCATCCCCAAATAATTGTCTAGTTATCTCCTGATACCCAGCAGAGACATGATATTTATTAGACAAGGTACCGCCCCAAGCCAATACATCTGGACCAAGCAAAGAGGAACACTCTCTAGAGGCCAGAATTTGAGAAAGCTCCTAACGATCCATGTCTGTACCTCCAGGAGGCCAATCAGAGGAATGCTTCCATCTATAACCAACAACAGGTCCCAATTGATAAGGAGTCTTGTAATGAGCCACTTTATCCCATCTAGCGGCAAGAAAAGAGTCACAAAGAGGCTGAAGATGAGGGTATATGGATAAAATGGAAGGGAATCCATCCCAAGCATCAGACCAAAACAAAGCCTGAGAACCTCCTTTACATATCCAAAACAGACCCCTCTTCACCAACATCGCACCTATCTTCAAAGTATGCCAAACCATTGAGCCACGACCTTCAAGAGGAAGTGCAGAAACAGAGCAAGGATCAGCACCATGAAAATATTTATGAGTGATAATACGAGCCCAAAGTTGATGCTGTCCAGAGCACCATCGCCAATAAAGTTTAGCAGCCAAAGCTTGTATACTCAATAGAGAAGAACGAAGACCAAGACCACCCTCCTTTTTAGGCCTACAAATAGTTGCCCAATTAACCAAGCTCCATTTAGTACTACGCAAATTACCACTCCAAAGGAATTTTTGAGAAAGAGCATCAAACTCCTTGAGAAAGTAAATAGGTGCAGCATGAACCATGCTTCTATAAGTAGGAAGAGCTTGGATAACAGCTTGAAGAAGAGTAACCCGGGTAGCAGTAGAAAGCCATCTATGAGTCCAATGATTTACCTTATCCTGAAGCTTGGTAATCAAATTTTGCCAGAAGAGACGTGGCTGCTAGAAACAACAATAGGAATGCCAAGATAAGTCAAAGGAAGTGAACCTATCTGAAACCGTAGGATACCAACAATCCTGTGCTGAATAGAATCAGGAATGTTAAAAAAGTAAATGAAAGATTTGTGCTCATTAACTTTCTGGCCTGAAGCTGCCAAATAAATGTCCAAAGCATGTCAAAAGGCTTCAGCTTCCTTGATCCTAGCAAGATCGACAAGAGCAGAATCATCAACAAATTGAAGATGGAAAAGAAAAGGTAAGCCATTACCCCACCGCCAGCCTTGAATAGAATTCTGGGACACCTGATGCTTAATGAATCTGCCCAAGCCTTTAGCCATGATGATGAATAGATATGGGGAGAGAGGGTCACCCTGGCAGAGGCCTCTAGAAGCACCAAATAGTTGTGAAGGTTGACCATTAATAAGAATAGAAAAAGAGGCAGAAGCAACGCAACTCATAATCCAACTCACCGACTCAGAGCTAAATCCAAAAGAAAGAAGAATACTTCTTAGGAAGATCCATTTAACTCTATCGTAGGCCTTAGCCATATCCAGCTTAACAAACATGGCTCTCTCCCTTGAAGTAACCATAGAGTGAATAGCCTTAGTAGCAATAACCACCCCATCCAAAATTTGTCTTCCAGCAACAAAACCACCTTGTTCTTCTGAGATAATAATGGGAAGCCACCTTTTCAGTCTCTTAGCAATCAGCTTAGTAATAACTTTATAGACCACATTACATAAGGCAATTGGTCTAAAAAACTCCAATTGATTAGCACCCTCTCTCTTAGGAATAAGAGTCAAGAATGTAGAGTTCAAAGCTCGAAGCATCTGCTTGCTAGCATAGGATTCTTTAACCACCTCCAACAAATCATGATTAATGATGTCCCAAAATTCTTGAAAGAATTCAACTGGAAAACCATCAGGACCAGGAGCCTTCCCCTTAGGCATGCCAAAGACCACCACCTCCAGCTCTTCCAAAGAGATAGGATGCATGAGATAATCATTCATTTCTTGAGTGATAAGGGAAGGAATAAAGGACAAAATAATATTTTCTTCATTATCAACAGGAGGAGAGTCCTCAGAGAAGAGGGTAGAGAAGTACGAAATAGCCTCTTGGAACAAAGCTGGCAAGGAATTCAGTTGGATACCTTGAGAATTAACCAAAGAAGAGATAGTGCTCTGATTCCGGCGAGATTGCACTATTTTATGGAAAAAGGCAGTGTTTCGATCACCTTCCTGGAGCCAATCAACTCGAGCCTTTTGCTTCCAAAAAATTTCCTCTCGAAGTTCCCATTCATCTAGAGCTCTAGAAGCAAGGGATTCGGCCTAGCCAAGATCCTCCGAGAAACCTCGATCTCTAATCTCCCTTATGATGACATCAAGATTTTCTTGAGCAAGCCTCTTCATAAAGTGAAAATTCCCAAAGCATTCCCTATTCCATATCTTAAGCTGCCTTTTAACATATTGAAGCCTTTTAGAAAATGAGAACATTGTAGTACCATATGCAAGGGCACCATCTTTCCACCAACAAAAAACAAAATCATGAAGAGAGGAGTCACGAAGCCACATCAACTGGAACTTAAAAGGAGGATGCTTCGGAACATAAGCCCCTATAGCGGAAAATTTGATTGGCCAATGATTTGAACCCCTCCAATCAAGGATTTTTGAAGAGATAGTAAGGTTGCCACTAAGCTAGAAGCAAGAAACAAGAAATCTATCTAGGCGTTCTGAGATAGCAGCAACACCAGTCCTGCGATTATTCTAGGTATAGAGGCCATTAGAAGGCTTAACATCAGAGAGATGCAAAAGAGATATGTGTTTCCGAAGAAGAGCAGAAGAAGGCCCCAATCTAGCCAAACCACCATGCTTCTCTTCCAGACTTAAAACTGAATTGAAGTCCCCTGCTAACACCCAAGGATGATAAGGATGACAATTTCTAACATATTGAATATGTTCCCAAAGTTCCTCCTTCCCCAAAAGATCAACAAGTGCATACACATTAGTAACCATGATTACCTCTCTTGAGTCTAGAGCAGAAGCTACCATAGAGAGAGCTGAGCGAGAAGACATCCAGCCAAGAGGAGAAATTTTTTGAGGATCCCAAAATATAGCTAAACCACCAGCACTTCTTGTTGCCCCAACACACTGGCATTGGCCACGAGACCAAATACTAGAGGCATGTTGGACCATAGACTCCACAGAGAGCTTAGTCTCTTGGATACAAAAAACATCAGGACTATGATCAACCACCAAGTTATGAATAGCCTTTTGTCTAGGGATGCTATTCAACCCCCTTACATTCCATGAGAGAATAATCATCATTGGGTAGATTTGGGAAAATGAGGATCCAAAGGTTTCACTGAACCAGACTCAATCAATATATCTCCTGTGAGTTTAATCTTCTCTTGGTCTGTTTTGTGCCCACTCCTTAGAGGGGGAGAAGAAGAAGCTCGTTTAAAGGGTCCAGGCAGCAACCCCAAGGGGAGAGGAGATCCCTTGCCCTTACCTGATGGTAGCACATCCTTAACCAAGTCAGCCAAAACAACATCATCATCTTCCAACACTGCAAGAGTCACCAGAGTCACTGTCACAGGAGTTACAAGAACCTCACAATTCTGATATACTATGACTTGAGATGCCCCACAAGCATCATTAGGAATAGATCTCTCATCTGGGCAAGCTGGATTAGAAGAGATAGGAGGAGGAATACCCTCCTCTAGAACCATACTATCCAGCACCTCAAAATGGTTAAAACCTGAATCAGATAATCTTTCTTTCAAAAGCCTCTTTTGACCACGTCCCTTAGCTCGAGGACGAACAGGGGTAAATCCATCCTTATCCTGCATTGGAGCCTTACCCTTACCTGTAGCATCTTTTGGATTCATCCCCTTGGTAGTATTAACCATTTGAGATTGTCCTTTCCCTGTAGTATCTGCCAAACCACCAGCATTTCTAGCTGTAGACCGATCCACTCCTTTGAAACTCGAGTTACGGGGGCACTGCCGCAGTAAATGACCATACTCATGACAAATCCGGCAACGGAAAGGGAGGGATTCATAATCTAATTGCTGCACCCAAGAAGAATCCCCTAGACAAATTTCCAAAGAATCTGGTAATGGGTTATTCAAATTAATTTCAACACAAATTCTAGCAAAAGAAATAACCTTTTTATCGAGGGTTTGATGTGCGATCGCAGCTGGCTTCCCCAACAAAGAAGCAATTTTTCGAAGGATGTCTTCATGCCAAAATTCCAAGGGAAGACGAGGCAAGCGAATCCAAACTGGCACTGTTGAAGGGAGATCCTCAGCAGAATTAAAACCTGAATGCCAAGGTTTGACAAATAACCCCACATTGTTGTAGAAATAAGGGCCTCCTTCAAAAACATGATCACGATCAGACATTCAAGAGAATACAACAAAAAAAAAACTATTCCCTGCCAACATAATCTCCATATCGCCTTCCACCTGCCAAGAGCGACGGATCCATGCCTCAAGAGCGGATAGGGAAATCCGGATTCCAAGAAATTTGCATATCAAAGAATGCTTGGTCCAATAATCAATGTCCTCCATTACAGCCGTTGGAGGAATAACCAGAATAGGGCGATCATGGCTACGTGGAAGACAACCATTAACTTTTTTCAGCTTGGAGCTCTCCCCTAAATAAAACAATTCAGATTGCATTGCATGCATAGTTGGAGAAGAACCATCTGTTCTCACCAACGGAGAAGAAATCCCAAGCCCTGCCATGCAAACAATAAAACCCCCAATCCAAAATTGATTGCAGAAGATCTCCAAAAACACCAACGCAAATTATGTCCAGTAGCTAACAATCCAAACAGAACAGAAAAATAGTAAAGATCAAACACCAAGAATAGGCTAGGGGAAAAACCCTAGCCCAGCCAGCAGCCAACGCTTCTCAGAGACTCCATCCAATCCACACAAAAATTGTGATACATATTTCAATGAATTAATAGTAAGAAAAAAATTGAATTAATTATAATTATAAAATTTATTATTGTTTTATGTTAGTTTTCAGCTTGGATTTTCATATTTTCTCTACACCAAATAATGATTCGATTAGTAATTGTCTTCATATAAGTTTTGGGTTCTAGATTTGGAATTCCTAATGACAAGAATCATTAGTGTGATAGACACTCTCTTTAGATGAAATCTTTCTTCATCTACATCATTTTTATATTAGGTAATGACTGAAGTTTTTTTCTTAATTCTTTTCTATGAGGAGCCATTTTTGAATAAATTATTATTAATATAAATATAATTTTTTTTTTCCAAAAATAAGTTTAATATTATTTAATTAATATTTCATTCATATTTTATAATGAATCTTTTACATAATGATTTAAAAAAAATTGTCAATAGATGAAACCATGGATACTTCCATGCAGTAAACAATGATTACACGCATTGGGAAATGTATGACATTGGTGGAAGCATGAAGCTGATGATAAACAGTGAAGGCAATCATTACATAGCTCCATCGGATCCCAACACAAAGAAAGTTCAAAATTTTCCATCTACTCAAATTCTGGCACATTCTCAGAATCTAAACTCGCTTACCTAATCAAATCTATCACTAAACTCGCTTACCTAATCCAATCTATCCCTAAACTTTTAAATGCAAATACTGCATAGGTAACCAAGCGGCTTAATGCAAAGGATGGTGAATGGATGTACTAGAATTGGAGGACAGATGGAGATCTAATGTTAAATGATGCATTTTTCGTTCCATCCCGTGCAGGAGCAGCAAACAGCTATATGTTGGCATCTAGTCTTGAAGCAAAGCCTGCTTTTTTGGTTGGAACCTTAACTGATTCTTGAAGAAAAATAATAGGCTCTTTTAATAGTGGAGGACATGAGTTATCTTATATTTGAAATTTTGAAATATTAATGAGAAAATGTATGTTTATATTATTGAAAAGTGTTTTATAAAAAAATTGCTGAATATAATTTGAAAAATGTTATAATGTTAAAATAAGATATTTTTATATTTGATCATATGGCATTGATATGAATGCTAATTTCATTTGAACACAGTTAAATTAAAGTTTGACATGCTTTCTTAATAAATGTTTTGAATTTCAGAATATAATTTTTTTTTGTTTTTGTTTTATTAGGGCATTATATTTCTCCACCTTCTTGAGAGTTTATGTTCATTTTTTTAGAGATTTTATTTGTTGCCAAGTTTTATGAATTTACATACACTTCTATATTATCCTCAATGGACTTCAAAAATTCTATGGTACAATATGTGTGAAGGTAAGGGTAAGGTTATTATCAAACTTATTAATAGCGAGAAATGAAATTTTAGGTATATTTAGTTATTCTTTCTTTTTTCTAAAAATCACTTCTAATAGTGGCTCTTTTAAAATTTAAAATTTTAGTTTTTGAAAAATAAAATAGTTCAAAAATAAATATTATAGTTATTACATAACTAAATAAATATCTATACAGATATGAAAAATAAAATCAATTAACATATTCTTTAAGATTTGCAAAAGCATAAATAAAATAATGAAGTCTAAACCTAATTGCCAATAACCAAATTTATATAACTCACAAAACAACTTTCAGCATTATATATATAATAGATAATTAAAGATTTTTTAATCTTCATTTTTATATAGACCTCTTTTATAATGGGTGATACCACAATAATGGGTTCCACTTTTTGACCAATTTTGACACTGAAATCAATATTTTTGAAACAAACCTCACATTCGAGTCACTATATCTTTAAAACTATGAATAATTTCAAAATGACATAAACTAGTGATTTTTAGTACTTTGTTCCCACTTTCTAACCATAATTTTTAATTTTAAAAAAAATGAAAGATATTTATGTCAATTTTTTCTTCTCCTCCAAAAAGTGGTACATGGTAAAACTCAATATTTTTAAAGAGTGATAGTTTGTTTGACACACATAACTTTTTTCTAGAAAGGATAATGAGGTAATTCTTTCAATGTTGGATTTATAACATCAATATCTAGAGGATGTATTTGGTTTGATTCAATTTGGTTGAATATTGTATAGTTTATGAAGTTTTGAAGTGACACTAATCATAATTTAGACATACATTCATTTTGACATAGATAACTTGAATTCAATTTATCATAAATCTTTTTTTTTCTTTGAATAGAAAGCTATCTCAATAACCTATTTCTTAGATATTTTTCAAAAAAAAAAATTGACCTAATGTACTAATTTTTCTATAGTTTCAAAGTCAGTTGATTTTCAATTAGTAATGAACCTATAATGAGTTTAAATCATATTTGAAAGCCTTAATGAATATAATATGGATTTCAATTATAGTTGTTGGAAAGCTTGCTCTAAGAAGCACAAATTAGCATTTTTTATTTTATAGTAGGAGATCAATCATTTTCAATTTTGGGTGTCAAAAGAGCCAATTTTATTTTCTTTTCAAAAAAAAGTGTCAACAATTTGTAATTTGACATGTTCGCTGTGAACATGGTGTTCGCAACAAACATGCTTTATGAGTTCACTGTAAACACATGTTTGCAGTGAACATACACAGCTAAGTTTTTATACAAGAAAAAGTTTAACTTAGCATGTTCGTGAACATGTCACATTGTTTATGTTCATGCAAACATTCCAAAAATGTTGACATCACCAATTGACAGGTTAGTTTCAAAATAATGTGAAGTCGTACTTGCAAAGTTGTACTAGGCAACATGTTTATATAGTTATTACATGAAATTTATCTTGAGGCAAGGGGTAATTTTTATTTAATTTATTTTTTATGATTTTATAATGGGAAAAAAGAAAAGAAAGCAAAGCAAATATGCAAGAAAGAGATCTGACGAAGCAAAACAAAGAAATCTTCAAAAGACTGTTGCATGTTATCATCAAATTAAAAAAAGTATGTAATTTTATATATTAATTCTTTTTTATGGTCCTAAATTTAATTATGTTTCAATCTTATTTTTTTAGCTAATTTGACTTATTTATAAATTTGTTACAAACAATCAACAAGGTGAAGGAAATGTTGAAGAAGACTCAACAGAAGTAGAAGAAGTGCATATGGGAGAAAGGTCATGAACACTCTCTACGGAATCTAAAACAATGAATGTTGAAGAAGGTTCAAGATCATCCCCACAGAGGTTCAAATAATAGAAGTTAGAGAACTATCAGAATCTTTCACTATAGAATCTCAAAAAATGAATGTTGGAGAATGCTCAAGATCGATCCCTATATAAATTCTAGTAACATAAGTCAGAGAAGAATCGAGATCAGGTGCAAGAACTGGTATGGACGAACTCTTAAATTTTTCCCACTCCATAAAGAATATTATTTCTCATAAAATTTTAGATCATTTACTTAAAATCAATGTGGATAAATTGAGAAGACTTCCAGCTACTGTTTAGCCCTTAAGTTTGTCTAAGAAAAGGTCAATGAATAAGAAGATAATAGAAATTATAATTAAATTTGATATCACTAGAACACTTGAACAAACTTAGTTGCTTTCACTTTTGCTTACACAAAAGAAGTTGCAAGAGGCATTGAAATTGTTAGGTGTAGACACAACATCAAAGAAGAGAAGATTTTCTAACATGCAAAACTAATGCGATTGATAATGTTAAATAAGGTTTGAGAAACATAGGAAAATACTCTTGAACTAAAGATAAGTCTGTGGCAAGAAAAGTGATGTTGATGTATGTTGTAAAAAGAATATGACCCAAAATAGACAAATATCTTTAATTTTGTTTGAACCGGGTTTTAGTAGGAAAATAATGAGAGAATATGTTAAGAGAAGATTAATTGTGGATGACAGTACTATGAAGGGAAATTGGGCAATCATGTGTAGAGCACCTCATTCTAATAGGATTAAAGAGTTATCCAAAAATTTAGTCATATCATTTTGGATTGATAACACTCATCCTTCATCAAATAGTAAAGATGTTGTTAGACATAGGATTGCATTTGTTCAATATGAACATCATGCAAAACATTGGTTGGACACAACATAGCATGAGATAAATGTTTCATTTTGTAGTGAACATCCTAATGTAAAATTTGGGCAAATATTGTTTGAAAAATTGAATCCATACTTTGTGAGGTCAAATAAAGTGTTTGAAACTTGTTGTTGTCATCATCATATTGAGTTTGATCTCCACTATCAGGTATTTTGAAAGTTTGTAGAAGACACATATGGTTTTCATGTTGCTCCTCCTAGTAGGAGAAGTGAGTTAATATCACCTATTCTATGTGACAAAATAGATGATCCAATTGGTAAAATAAATTTCATCAAAGGATTATGTGAAACATGTGGTGAATTGGCTCTATTTCCTTTGAAAATTGGGAATATTGATGTAACAAAAAAATTGAATTACAAAAGTTCCAAGTATGTGAAGAATGAGACAAAGTTGGGGAAAGAAACAAAATTTTTTGAATATGTTGAAGAAGAGTTACCTATTCTAATATTTATAGATAGATTTAAGAATTTGATTCAACCTTATATTCATCACACATTTTTTGCAAAGTGGCAAGCACAACAGTTTCAAACTTTGAGATATAATTTCCTACTTGAAATGATTGTATCACTTGTTGATTTTGCATAGAACTATTCCTTTGTTCATCAGAAAGAAATTCAATCAACTTATTTCTTTTCTAAGTAGGTCACTATTATGGTACATGTTTGTTATAGACATGTACAATTAGATTTGGATGGTTTTTAGAGTATAGTTCAAGCATGAGTAATTAAAAAGGAATATCATTTTTATATAAGTGATGATAAAGAACATGGAATTCACTATGTAGAACATTTCTTCGATATGTTCTTTTCTTATTTGAAAGAAAGAGACATAAATGTTGATAAACATTATGTTTGGTCTGATGGATGTGCCACACAATTCAAATCAGCTAGACCATTTTATGCATTATGTAGATATCATTGCAATGAGAATATAAAACACATATGAAATTTCTTCAAGAGTGGCCATGGAAAAGGTGAACATGATGGTGCTAGAGCTTGCATCAAATGTGCTCTACAAAAGTATCGAATGAATTATCAAAGAGTTTGTATAAATGATGCACATGATGTTGTTGAATGGTGTAAGACACATTTTGCATCAGACGAGGTTGGGACATCATTAACAATGAGTCAAAAGGTACCATATAGAGTCTTTTAGGAGATAATAGGTATAGATATGTACATCTATTTAAATTTTATGAAATTAAGTTATAAAATTTTATTGTTAAACTTTAGCTTTCAATTCGTTGAAGTTTAAATTTAATTTGTCCATATTTTCAATTTAATGAACTTTTAGGTGGTGATGAAAAAAACAAGCATGGTTGCAAGAGGATAGAAAATACACATTCCTTACATTTAGTCACGAGTATAGATAATTGCAATTGGACATTGAAGACAAGAGAATACTCATGTTTTTGTGACAATTGCATTGCATCAATCAAAGACATAGATATAAAAGTGCATGGATTTCAGTACCACTTGATGTTACTGATACATTTGATAAAGATGATGAATATTTTGATGATATTCCATTAATTTTTTATGATTATGATCATATCTCTAGATTGGTAAAAGTGGGTAAATATCATTAAATTAATCTCAACTTGTCAGTTAATTTTAACTTGTTATTTAATTATCAATTTGAACTATCTTATATATACTATACACATGTATGTATACTTGTTATGCATGAGATGTCTTTATAGTGATTGTTGAGCCTGGAAATCATAAAGGTGTTAGTTATTATTTATTGCAACGTACTGCAAAGAGGATAAAGTTATATGATCCTAAAGAAAGTGATGGAATGTTGTTCCGCATAGGTATTATACATACATGTGTACACACACACACACACACACACACACATATATATAGGTAACTTTATATCTATCAAATTTTAAAATATTTAAATTTGTGGTGCAGGTTTTGTTGTGTTAGAGGGAACATATTTGAAGCAAGACAAAATAGTCCAACATGGAATACACTTTGTTGATTATCAACCTAACAACAAGGTTTTGCAATACAATCGCCTGGTCATTGCTACTAAGCTTTGTCTACATCCAATCAAACTTAAGTGTATATGTTGCAAGTGGAGACTAGACAGTGAAGATCATGAGAAGATATTACATGTTGTAAGAGTACATTATGGTCGAACTAACCTTTGAGATTTATTTTATAATAATTTGAATTAATTTAAAGTTGTTAGTTTACTGTACAAGGTCATAACTCTTAGTTTATTAGTTTATTAATGTGTTTTTAAATGTACATACATTTTAATAATATTAATTACCATGGATCATATTGGGATCCATTCTCTTGGCAATAAGGTTAATATATTGTTCTGTGAACTATCTTATCTTATTTCCTTGTGTTCTTGGATTTATTTATGACCACATTTGGTTCAAATTAGATTAACTAATACATGTGTTTGGAATAAAAACCTTTATTATAGTTGAGATATTTATACTTGATGGGATCTTGAGGTTCTTGTACTCTTAGTATGTGACCACTTGAGTTCTTCTACTATTGTGGTTGTTGGACTTAAAATTGAAGCCCTGATTTTGAGAACCATTGAAAAATCAAGCCCTATAAGTGTGTTTTGATGCATTTGTACTTGACCATCCATTTGAGGCCTAAGAGGTGCTTAACGATTCTAATACCTTGCATTTAGTGCATCTATGTCTTTCATAACGATAAATTGTCACTTTGAGCCATTTTGTGAAGTCCCATTTTGAGCAATTTCCAATTCTACATTTTGGTTTAAGTGTCAAACAATGACAGGAGGCTATGTTTTCAATTGAATATCTTGCACATAGTAATGTGTCATGACTCACCACTTTGGGAATGTGATCTATTAATTCCTTTTGCCTTTTACTTAGGACACATTGTGAGGGAGCCTCAAATCCAAGCCTCCTAAACCAATCATTAGTGGTGATTCTATGTTGGACCACTGCCCAAAGGAACATACCTATGTTAGTTAGGCCTTGTTTATCCCAACAAAGGTGTACTGGAATGTTAGTTTCCACCTATCTCTCACTCTCCAAAATTGAGATGTAAATAGCTTTGACTATGTATTCCCTTGATTTTGAACCAATCCAAACATATTTCTCTTTACTAAGTTTGGGCTAGATTAATCTACTAGTCAAATAGATAGAAAGATCATTTTTTTCTTCATTTTTAAGTGTTCTTTCAACCAATCATCTTTAGTTCCATTTCAAGCTACAATTCCCTTGTAGAAGAGTTATATAGTTCTCAAAGGAGGATCCCCATTAATTTTTGAGATTATTCATGATGGAAGGTAATAATGGGGGAGGGGTGGGGTGGGGTTAAGGTATTTATGGTATAGAATTTAAGTCAATTTATTATTTGGGTGTTGTGATTCTTCGTGCTAGCTTGGCCCCTAAGACTAGGTTTTTAAATTTGAATCTTTTTATGTCCAAACCCAATTTATTTGTGGTCTACAACTTTTGTCCCCATCGATTAGTGCAATCTTTTGTTGTCTAAAATCCCTTGCTGAAAATTTTTTCACATTTGTATTTTCTAGATCACTTCAACATTTGGTAGGTGGGGAATGTAGCTAATATTAAGTCTATCATAGCGATCTTTCCTATGTTTGATAACCACTTTTCTTTCCATAAATATTCATCCTACTATCTCTTTTAACCATGCATGGCTCCCATAGTTTTTAGTAAAAATGCCAATATATATTGGCCTTCCCAAGAATTTGTAGGGGAATTCCCTTTCTTAAATCCCATGATGTTGCAAATTTTGTCTCCTAATTATCCTAGTGTGTTTATGAAAAAGATCTCAAGTTTATCTAGGTTAAAGCTCTTACTTCACGCCTTCATATAAAGGTTAAAGTTTTCATCATGAGATAGAGCTTCATTTGTTGAGATTTCAACATTTATAATTATATCATTAGAAACTATCAATGGGAAATATTAGGAACATTATCAGTAACTTTAACTCCTTTATTAGTGTTGTTGGATTAGGAAACCATAACCAGTCTTCTAAGTTCTTTACAATTGATGACAAAGAGGAATGGGGAGATGGGGTATCATTGCTTGAATCTTCTACAAATTTTGAAGAAACTCTCTAAAGTGTCATACACCATGTTATGGAGATTTTTGGGGTTGAAATACATTTGAATATAAGGTTTATCCATTGCTTTGAAAATCCAAAGGATTCTAAACATTTACACAAAAATATCAAATCTACTTTTTCATAAGCCTTTCATGCTTCTTCATTATATTGTGTTCAGTGTATGAGCTCCTAAATAATTATTATTCCATCAAATATAGATCTTCCAAAAAAGAAAAACTAGTTTTTTCTTCCAATATAATGTAAGGGAGGATTAAGTTAAGTCGGTTGGAAATTGTTTTGGACAAAAATTTGTATATGGTATTGCATAAGGCAAGGGGTCTAAAGTCACTAAATATCTCAACTTTGGATTTTTGGGAATGAGTGAAATGAAGATGTTATTGATCTCAGTGAGAATGTGACATGAATTTATGATTCTATCCATGGCTTCACATAGCTCTTCCACCATAAAGTGCTTGCATTTAAAAAATAAAATAAAAAACTTGTCTAAAACATGTTAGGTCTAGGGGACTTTGTCTAGTTTCATCTTAAGAGGGCCATTTTGGTCACCTCCTTGGTAACTTTTCTATTTAAAATCTTATTCTTCTCCCTTTTTATGAGTCATGGGAATTTTCAATGAGTTTTTCTTGTACACTTCTAACTAAAGAATCCAAATTATTGAAAATTCTTTCAATGAAGAGGATAACCACATTGACTATTTCTTTAAGATATTTAGTATAGTTTCCATCTAGGGTTTTGATGTTAGATATTCAATTGATGTTTCTTCCTAGGTGGGTGTTATTATTGAAGAATCACCATTTGTCAACATGTCTTGTTTGGATTTTTGTCTAGAGAAACTTTCCTCTTTGGTAATAATTTCCTCTTGCTTTTGTAAGAGTGATTTTGTTGAATTATTTATCTTGATACATCCCCATATCTGAAGTTTCTTTGTTAAGCTCATTATTTTCTTCTTCAATTTCCAATTTATCATCAAACATGTTTGTGAAATGTGTCTTATTCCATTCTAGAATGTTTATTTTGAGTTTTTTTGAGTTTTACAACAAAGCAAAACATTTTAGAACCTTGGAAACTTCCATCCAACAACCATTGCTCCTAGGATTTGATGAAGTTAGGATCAAGATACCATGTTTTCTCACTCTTTGAAGGGGTTTCTAGTATGGAAGATGATCCAACTTATATATTGAGCAAATAGGAACTTGAAGTTAACAACGAATCTATCTAGTCTATACAATGTTTTCTAATCTAGCTTTTTTTTTCCCAAGTGAAGATCCATTCAAAAATGTTGTCTAATCTATTTTTATTTTTTTTCAAACTGAAGATCCCATTTGAAGGTTTGAGGTCAAGTAGGTTGGCATTAGCTATCCTATCCTAAAAGTCCTATATTGATTGGGTTGTAGCTCTAACACCTCATGTTTTCTCTCCTAGATTTGTAATGGCATTGAAGTTAACATCAATAATATCTTTCAAGGTGCTGATCACATAGAGCTTTTGATTCTGTCAATGTTCTCTTCTCTCCACTGGTGGAGATAGGTCCATAAACATTCATAATATGAAAGGACAAGTTACTTTTGATACTCTTAACAATTCTTATCATCCAATGGGGATGTCTAATTTATAATTCAAAACTAACATATTTGGATTCCATAGAATAGTTAGTACTCCTCCAATGGGGATGTTTAATTTCTAATTCAAAATTAACATATTTGAGATTCCATAGAATAACTAGTCCTCCTAACTCAGTATCTACTTGATAGATTTCCATCTTCCATATGACTAGTTTACTACTTAAGTTGATAGCTTCTGCATTATTTAGTTTTGTCTCTTGCAGGATTATTTATGATTTCTAATTTGAAGGTTGAGGCAACAATATTCAAATGGAGGAGTAAATTCTCATCTTCTGGCTTTAGCTCTATTTCAATTTCAACTTCATTATTGAATAAAGAATTACTTAATTTGTGGTTGACTTCATCATTTCTTATGATTTGGATTTCTTTAGTTTCACAGAACTAATAAATCCCCATTATGCTATAGACTATTTCTAGTTATATTAGAATTTGATTATTATTAGATTAAACAGAAGTATTATTAACCAAGGTCTAAGAATTTGATCGTTATTAGGTGAAACAATAGTATTATTTACTCCCATGCACTATCTACCATAGGCAGAATTCAATACTATAGAGAGCCATAAAAGACTACTAGTTCTTTAGAGAAGATCTATATTATTCTATAAATTTTCTTCAAATATGTGACATCTCTTTTCAATGAATCTTTTAGTTCTTGAAAACTAATCCTTAGTTTGTTTGGGCTTTAGTATTCCTAATAAATTTATTTCTTTAGATTGACATTTTGACTTAGGACTTACCTTGCACAATATTAAACAAAATATTTAAAATTTTGATTTTTCATATTTTTAATATAATACTAGCTTATATATATATATATATATATATATATATATATATATATATATATATATATATATATATATATATATCCTTCTCAAGGTGCCATCATCGCATATTTATGCAAGTCTAAGAGGCATGAGGAAATGATTCGAGACTCTTGATCTGCCTCATTTTTACTTCCATTTCCTCTCTATAATTTTCATAATTTTAATTATAATTATATTTAGTCTATTTCTATTTTATTTTTCTAACAATGTAAGTCAATTTTTTTTCAAAATGCAAAATGTTTACATTGAAGATTGTTGTCACTGTAGAAAGCCTCTAGGTTTAATTAAAGTATCATGAATTTTATTTACCTACAAGAAAAGTCCTTCAAGCACCCAAAATAGTAACTAAAGCCACATAGCACTAAAATAAATCTTATACGTAGAAAAATGAACAAGTCCACTTGGGCTATAATTCAGTTGGCCAACTCAATGAATTCAATGAGATGCCTAAATTTGGCGGATACAAATTTTTGAGTGATATGCCTATTTTTCAACTTGCCTTCACAATTCTAAAAATTTATATGTGGCGTGCCTATTTGTAACGTGTGTTTCTAAATGTTGGTCTATTGCAGTATAAATGATGAGATTATGTAAGAAGTTGATGAAGTGAATTAGCTAATATTTGTAATGGAACTCTGCATACTAATGGTTGCTCTCTATTATCTTATTAAAGATGGTTTTTTTTAATTGTCCTTTTCAGTTTCTCCTTTTAAACTATACAAGATCAATTTAATTAGATATTATAATTATTTTTAAGCTACATTTAAGAAAATATTTACTTTAACTAAAACTTAGATGCAACTTTTTATAATAGATAAATTTGTGATAGTAAAATGGTGTCATTATAATGTAAATCTAAACATTTGTAATGTTTAATTATGTGTAAGTTATAGTCATATTAAATTATCTTTATATATGTCTTATTTTCATTAGTTATTGAACATTTAATACTATTTTTCTATTATTATTATTATGAATTCTTTTTATATTGTCATTAAGATTTTTTTTTTATATAGATAAATAAAGTTTTCAATTATTAAGATTAATTTTTTAGTAGTTTAAAAAAATAATATATTAAAAATTAAATTTAATAAATATTAATATATTAGATATAAATATAGAAAAATGATTTTAAAAATCTTAAAGTTAAGATTTAGCTACAATTAAAATAATTTGATGATTAAAAAAATTATATTCACAAAACAATTCAAAATTCAACATAACAAACAATGCATTCTAAATCTAAAATAGACCTCAAAATATTTAATGTTATATTTTATCCATGCTCTTTATATTGATATATAACCTACCATTTAAATGTTATATTATAGATTTGTGTTTTCTTTTTTAATATATACCATATATTTCATTCTCATTTCATCTCTCATGACTTTATAGTTATTTTTCCATAATGAGAAAGTCATTTTGTTCATTGTTATATTAATATTTGTCATTTTCTCTAATCTTAATTTGAAATTCATTTTGTTTAATATGCACATGTTAAATTATACGATAATTTTAGGCAAGAGCCTACAACACAATGGTAAATTGTGCGCCTCTTGTCTAAGAGATATTGGGTTCAACTCTGCACAAGCTTAATAAATAATAATAATAAATTAATTAATCTTGGCTTTGGCCTTTTACCAATCAATTAAAAAAAAAATTATAGGATAATTTTCATTATTACATGATAAATTATCATAGAATAGTTATATTTCATTGTTATGTGATAAAGTTTTCAATTATTAAGATTAATTTTTTAGTAGTTTAAAAAAATAATATATTAAAAATTAAATTTAATAAATATTAATATATTAGATATAAATATAGAAAAATGATTTTAAAAATCTTAAAGTTAAGATTTAGCTACAATTAAAATAATTTGATGATTAAAAAATTTATATTCACAAAACAATTCAAAATTCAACATAACAAACAATGCATTCTAAATCTAAAATAGACCTCAAAATATTTAATGTTATATTTTATCCATGCTCTTTATATTGATATATAAACTACCATTTAAATGTTATATTATAGATTTGTGTTTTCTTTTTTAATATATACCATATATTTCATTCTCATTTCATCTCTCATGAATTTATAGTTATTTTTCCATAATGAGAAAGTCATTTTGTTCATTGTTATATTAATATTTGTCATTTTCTCTAATCTTAATTTGAAATTCATTTTGTTTAATATGCACATGTTAAATTATATGATAATTTTAGGCAAGAGCCTACAACACAATGGTAAATTGTGTGCCTCTTGTCTAAGAGATATTGGGTTCAACTCTGCACAAGCTTAATAAATAATAATAATTAATTAATTAATCTTGGCTTTGGCCTTTTACCAATCAATTAAAAAAAAATTATAGGATAATTTTCATTATTACATGATAAATTGTCATAGAATAGTTATATTTCATTATTATGTGATGATTTAAAAATATAATATTCGTATTTTACCTTCAAAATTATTTTGTAATTCTATTTTTAAATACATTCACTCAAAAAATATAATGATTTGATATTTTCTTATATAATTAATGTGATAGATCTTAAACAAGTTCTATGTTGTGAATAATATATTAGTTGTTTGTGTGTTTTTTATAATATTTCAAATTATTATAATAAAAATAATTAAAGTTATAAAATCAATAGTTAATAAAAAATAATAATAATTAATTAATTAATCTTGGCTTTGGCCTCTTACCAATCAATTAAAAAAAAATTATAAGATAATTTTCATTGTTACATGATAAATTGTCATAGACTACTTATATTTCATTGTTATGTGATGATTTAAAATAATAATATTCATATTTTACCTTCAAAATTATTTTGTAATTCTATTTTAAAATACATTCACTCAAAAAAATATAATGATTTGATATTTTCTTATATAATTAATGTGATAGATCTTAAACAAGTTCTATGTTGTGAATAATATATTAGTTGTTTGTGTGTTCTTTTATAATATTTCAAATTATTATTATAAAAATAATTAAAGTTATAAAATCAATAGTTAATAATAATTAAGGTGATAGGCTTATTGTGAGAGCTTGAAATTTATTTGATAGAAATATTTTGCAGGTGGAGTAAAATGCTCTAAACATTATAAATTTTATGATTTTTCATTGATGTAAAAATGTTTATTTCTAAAAATTGATCAATTTCCATAAGAAAGAAAAAGAGAGACAAAATTTGATCTTAATTTTTTTGTAGGACTAGTTGATTTCTTTTATTATAGCTGAAACTCTTTACTTCCACCAATGAAAGTAATTATTTTTGCATTTTCTTATAAAATTAATATATTGTATAGTGTAGATACAAATATTTTTTATGTTTAATACTGAGAAAAAATAATTATGAAACATTAAATTTTTTAATATAATACACTATTATAAATTTTATTTATCTATTTAAAGAATTATAACTATATAAAATATGATACTATAATATGATGTAATACTATATCATGTATTATTCAAGATATATAATTTACAAATAGTAATGCATATTAATAATGGTTATTTATTCTAGAGCTCTAGAAGAATGGGAACTTTGAGAGGAAATTTTTTGGAAGCAAAAGGCTAGAGTTGATTGGCACCAGGAAGGTGATCGTAACACTGCCTTTTTCCATAAAATAGTGCAATCTCGCCGGAATCAGAGCACTATCTCTTCTTTGGTTAATTCTCAAGGTATCCAACTGAATTCCTTACCAGCTTTGTTCCAGGAGGCTATTTGGTACTTCTCTACCCTCTTCTCTGAGGACGCTCCTCCTGCTGATAATGAAGAAAATCTTATTTTGTCCTCTATTCCTTCCCTTATCACTCAGGAAATGAATGATTATCTCATGCATCCTATTTCTTTGGAAGAGCTGGAGGAGGTGGTCTTTGGCATGCCTAAGGGGAAGGCTCTTTGTCCTAATGGCTTTCTAGTTGAATTCTTTCAGGAATTTTGGGACATCATTAATCATGATTTGTTGGAGGTGGTTAAAGAATCCTATGCTAGCAAGCAGATGCTTCAAGCTTTGAACTCTACATTCTTGACTCTTATTCCTAAGAGAGAAGGTGCTAATCAATTGGAGTTTTTTTAGACCAATTGCCTTATGTAATGTGGTTTACAAAGTTATTACTAAGTTGATTGCTGAGAGATTGAAAATGTGGCTTCCCATTATTATCTCAGAAGAACAAGGTGGTTTTGTTGCTGGCAGACAAATTTTGGATGGGGTGGTTATTGCTACTGAGGCTATTCACTCTATGGCTACTTCAAGGGAGAGAGCCATGTTTGTTAAGCTAGATATGGCTAAGGCCTACGATAGAGTTAAATGGAGCTTCCTAAGGAGTATTCTTCTTTCTTTTGGATTTAGCTCTGACTGGGTGAGTTGGATTATGAGTTGTGTTACTTCTGCCTCTTTTTTTGTTCTTATTAATGGTCAACCTTCTCAACTATTTGGTGCTTCTAGAGGCCTCTGCCAGGGTGACCCTCTCTCCCCATATCTATTCATCATCATGGCTAAAGGCTTGGGCAGATTCATTAAGCATCAGGTGTCCCAGAATTCTATTCAAGGCTGGCGGTGGGGTAATGGCTTACTTTCTCTTTCCCATCTTCAATTTGTTGATGATTCTACTCTTGTTGGTCTTGCTAGGATCAAGGAAGCTGAAGCCTTTCAACATGCTTTGGACATTTATTTGGCAGCTTCAGGCCAGAAAGTTAATGAGCACAAATCTTTCATTTACTTTTTTAACACTCCTGATTCTATTTAGTATAGGATTGTTGGTATCCTACGGTTTCAGATAGGATCACTTCCTTTGACTTATCTTGGCATCCCTATTGCTATTTCTAGGTAGCCACGTCTCTTCTGGAAAAATTTGATTACCAAGCTTCAGGATAAGGTAAATCATTGGACTCATAGATGGCTTTCTACTGCTGCCCAGGTTACTCTTCTTCAAGCTATTATCCAAGCTCTTCCTACTTATCGAAGCATGGTTCACGCTACACCTATTTACTTTCTCAAGGATTTTGATGCTCTTTCTTGACAATTCCTTTGGAATGGTAATTTGCATAGTACTAAGTGGAGCTTGGTTAATTGGGCAACTATTTGTAGGCCTAAAAAGGAGGGTGGTCTTGGTCTTCGATCTGCTCTATTGAGTAGTCAAGCTTTGGTTGCTAAACTTTATTGGCGATAGTGCTTTGGACAACATCAACTTTGGGCTCATATTATCACTCATAAATATTTTCATGGTGCTGATCCTTGCTCTGTTTTTGCACTTCCTCTTGAAGGTCGTGGCTCAATGGTTTGGCATACTTTGAAGACAAGTGCGATGTTGGTAAAGAGGGGTCTGTTTTGGATATGTAAAGGAGGTTCTCAGGCTTTGTTTTGGTCTGATGCTTGGGATGGATTCCCTTCCATTTTATCCATATACCCTCATCTTCAGCCTCTTTCTGACTCTTGTCTTGCCGTTGGATGGGATAAAGTGGCTCATTACAAGACTCCTTATCAATTGGAACCTTTTGTTGGTTATAGATGGAAGCATTCTTCTGATTGGCCTCCTGGAGGTACAGACATGGATCGTCAGGAGCTTTCTCAAATTTTGGCCTCTAGAGAGTGTTCTTCTTTGCTTGGTCCAGATATTTTGGCTTCGGGCGGTACCTTGTCTGGTAAATATCATGTCTCTGCTAGGTATCAAGAGATAACTAGACAATTATTTGGGGATGTTGAGGTCCCTTGGTGGAAGCAAGTTTGGAATAAATTTTCTTGGTCCAAGTGCAATTTTTTCATGTGGCTAGTGGCTCACAACCGTTGTCTTACTTGGGATAATCTTTGTAAATGTGGATTTCAGGGCCCCTCTTACTGTGTTTTGTGTGGTAATGGAGAGGAGTCTATCTCCCATCTGTTCTTCCATTGCTCCTATTCTACTAAGATATGGCACCTTTGGTGGCACGCTTGGGGTTGCTCTTGTCGGCATGCTTCCTCTTTGCCTGAGTTCTAGGCCTGCTTGGGTACTGCTCCCTCCAAGTCTTCTTTTCTCCATGCTGCTTGGATTGCTGGCCCATCTTTCATGCTTTGGCATATTTGGTTGGAGAGGAATCGTCGCATATTCCAAGATGTTCAGCTTGGTGTTTTGCATCTTTGGTGGAAAATATCACATTCTCTTCAAGAAACTATTCTTGTGAAGTGTGAGCTTGATGGGGGTATGGATCCGGTTGATCTTGCTATCTGTAATCGCCTCAATTTTCATCTGCAGGATGGGGCTGCAGCTCATAGGTTTCCTTCTATGTCCAGGCAGCTTCATCATCAGAGGAAGGGTCGGGTTAATCGGGATGGGCACTGGACTCCTCCTCCCTATGGAGTTCTAGAAATTAACACTGATGGTTCTTCCCGTGGGAATCCTGGTCCGGCTGGTATTGGCGGAGTGGCTCGTTGTAGTTCTAGGGATGTTAAATTTTTCTTCTCAGTTCATAAGGGTGATTATACTAACAATCTCATGGAAGCTCAGGCTATTTTATATGCTGTGGAACAGTGTTGCTTGCGGGGATGGAGTAAGATTATCTATGAGTCTGATTCCCAGGTAGTGGTGAACATGCTTTCTTTGCAAGAGCTTGAGGATGTTAGTTGGCAGCTGGCTACTATTGTTAAGCAAATTCTTTTCTTCTCTTCCTCTTTTCAGTTCATTAGGTTCACGTATATTCCTCGTGAATGGAATAGAACTACTGATTGTTTAGCCAAATGGGCATCTAGTCATGATCCGGGTTGGAATATTAGGGATAGGAGGCAACTGTCCTTTGAGATGGTGCAAGAATTTGATGATCTTGTTGCTCAGGATCGAGCTCCTTGTTGAGCTCTCCTTGTTGTATTCCTTTCTGTCTTAATAAATTTTTACCCCTCTTTTTGCGAATAATGGTAGGATGTAACATTAAAAATTATAATATAATACAATATTATAATCTACTTTTTATTTAAAGAATTATTATAATATAATTAAAAAAATACGACACTAAACTACATTTAAGATTATTAAATAATAAAATTATTATGTTCTTCTTTTTCTCTTGTTTCATGATGATGGATCACATTTCTTTAGCAAAAAATTTATGTGTGTACAATTTATGAAAAAAAATATAAAAGGAGTTCTGAGAAATGAAGGGTGTTATAACTATTCAAAAAGTGCACGTAAGATCTGAGCATAAACAATCATAGAACATAGTTTTAATACCATTTAATTAATCGATTTTATTTGAATAGTAGATGAATAATATTGTCAAACATTGTTTCATTTGAATGATTTGGAGGGCCTAATGCATGGGGAGATAGATAATATCAAGTTATCTATTAGTGAAGATTTTATTTCATTTAGAGATTAGTTGAAAATTTTAGGGAAATATAAGTATTCATTTAAATAGTTTTTTGAGTTGTCCTTTCAATCTATGCAATATAATACAATAGAATTCTTTTTATTTAAAAAAAAAATAGAAAGGTTCTTGTACATTTAGATTTATTCTATAATTAAGTATTAATACATTAAAAAATTAGAAATTATTTTTATTTTATATATTAGATATAATAAGTATCAATATTTTTATAATTGATTGAGAAATTGTGTTTGCAAGAATAATTTTAAATTTAACAAATTATGCTCAAATTCTTACTTAAAAATATATGTATAATAGTTTCATTTTTAAAAAAATAGATTTTTTCTTCATCTATTTAGAAAACTAGAGAAATTTTTATTTTTAATTAAACTAGTTTTAAATTTTTTATAAAATTAATTGATAAGTATAAATAATTTTTTTTTTTGGTGAAACATTATATTTATATTAATAATAACTCGTTCAAAAAAGCTCTTGGAGAAAAGAACCTAAAAAAGAAAAACTTTGGTCATTGCCTTATACAAAAAGGGATGCAAAAGAAGAAATACTAGATCAAGAGAGAGTATCTATGAACACTAATGAATCTTGTCCTAGAAATTCCCAAATTGAGAATATAATGATTACAAAGAACCCAAAACTCATATGAATACAATTTATTGTTTCATTCCAGAGACAAGACCAAGAGCCCAGCCAAAAACTATCATGAAGATTACCATCACTGATCTACATCCAAAACTCCAATTAAGACCATGATATTAGAAAGCTATCTAATGCAAGTGCAATCCAAGACCCTAACCTGCATACAATATCCAAAAGAACAAGTGATATCCAAAAAAGAAAAAATATGTGAAATCATAGAGAAGTCACAATTTACTATCAAATAAAATATGAGAAGGACTTGACCTTATTCTAAACATTTTCTTTTGTCATAATATTAACCAAGTTGGGGAGATCAAGGAGGTTAAGTGGGGAAAGTAACATTTAGAAATTGAATCAAGAAGAGACCATACTTGATGTAATATATACTATATGGACCAATTATATACATGATGTTTAATACATGCATTAATAATAATGGATGAATTCCCTTCAACACGTAACTTAGATATAAAAAGTGATTTTGGAAGTTCCTAACCAAAAGCAAGGTCAAGGCCTCAGCTTTGTTATTAGTACACTGAGAGAGAGAAGATGATTTCGCTACAATCACATGACCTTTAAAATCTCTAATGACTATGCCATTGCTAAAGTTTCTTGGATTTCCTCTAGAGGCCCCATCAAATTTGAGTTTGAAATAACCCTCACTTGGAGGAATTCACTTGGTTTGTGCTCGAATAAGAGGAATCTTGGATGGACACAATGGAGCAGGAAGATGAGGAAAAAGTAAACCCTTCCACCGCTAAATAACATAGCCATCTCAAGGAGAAAAAACATGTTTACCCTTATATTTACTTACTAAAATATTAACAAGCTCAACAAATGATCTCTCTAATCCTTCAAAAATTTAAGTGATTGGAGATGATATCTATCTAAAAATTATCTTATTTCTTTCCCACCAAATTGCTTATACTACAGATGCAAGGATGCACTTCCAAAGACATGAAAATAATGATTTAGAGTATAAGATTGGCCATGTTTGGAATAAATCCCATAGAGAATTAGGTAATGGCATATGGAAATTAAGCTTATTAAGGACAAAATGCCAACAATCTTGGGCAAAAGGGTAGTTTAAGAGGAGGTGATCTATTGTTCCTATAATTTGTAGATAGAGCACACAGTTAAAGGGATCATAAATGTTCAATCTATGAAGACAGTCACTAGTTAAAATTCAATTTTTTAGTGAAAGCCATGCAAAGCATCCTACTTTTGGTAGAACTAATCTATTCAAGTAGAATTCAAAATCACAATATGTGGTTTAATTATACTAGTTGTGTTGGAGAGCCAAGTATCCTAGTTTAATAAAGTATATACCATCTTTAGTTGGAACCGAAAAGAGGCAATCTGGTTGATTAGACATAAAGACATTCCTTTTAGCTAGTACTTGTTTGAAAGAAGCAGATTGATTGTGGGATACAAGAAGAATTGAGGGGTCTTTCCAATGACTAACGCTATGAATCTATGAATAGCTGAAACATAAGTAGAAAAAGATGTCCCCCAAGCTTGAATCACTATGTTTGAAAAATTCTTTAGAGAATCAATAGTGGCAAGTGGGGGAACCCATTCCATGAATCAAACCAAAAATTTATACTATCCATGTTGTTCATTTGCCATCATATGAATAAAGTAATAACTTCTTGAGAAGCCATCATGAAATCCCAAATGATACACCCCTTTGGAAAGTCTAGCATAGTAAGAACTATGGAAGGTTCCAAGTTCTCTAAATATTTCTCTAGTAAAAGGTGACATCATTTGGTAGAGGATTTTTCATACATTTGCCAAACAAGTTTAGCACCAAAAGCCCTATTCTTATTGGTAATTTTGGGAAGTTTGACACCTCCTATTCTATAAGAGGTTGACATGGCATGAATAGAAATTAGTAGTATTTCTTTTGACCATTCATATTATCTGACCAAAAAAAGGTGTAGATTCAAGTTTCAATTTGAGAGATGATACCTTTGGGGCCTTGCAGAGTGGATAAGTAATAATTAGGAATGGCAAAAAGAACAATTTTGATAAGAGAAATTCTACCCAAGAGGGATAACCAGCAAACCTTCCAAGCACAAATTCCACTATTGATACAATCAATCATAGATTTCCAATAAGAGGGTTTGTTTAATCCCATAAAAAAGGGAACACCAAGATAAGTAGAAGGTAAATGATCACGGGGAAAACCAAGAAGACATATTATTCTTTGAGTAACCAATTGGGATGTATTAAAAACATAAATTTTAGATTTAGTTGCATTGATACATTGACTTGAAACTTGTGTATATAGATCAATGGCTTTCTTCATACTTTGTGCTTCTTAATATGTAGATGATCTAAAAAGTAAAGTATCATTAGCAAAAAGAGAATGGGTTATGGACAAAGATGTGCCTACAATATTGATACCATTCCACAACCCTTTTTGATTAAAAGAATTAATAAGTTTTTTGAAGGCCTCTATCATAATGATAAACAAGAATGGAGAAAGAGGGTCACCTTGACAAACTCCTTGGGAAGAGGAAAAGAAACATGTTGGTGCACCATTAATGAGAATAGAAAAATGTGCACCTAAAATGCAAGCTTTAATCCATTTATACCACCTAGAAGAAAAACTAAACTGATGAAGGACTAGAAGAAGAAAAGACCACTTTTGTTTATCGTAAGCCTTCATCATATCTAATTTGGCAACAAAGACTAAAATATTATGTTCTTTGATGGAATGAAGGGTCTCATGGGCTATTATAGCTCCCTCGATTGTTTCTCAACTAGGAACAAAACCCCCTTGTTCTATTAATATAAATTTTGGAATAATGGGCTTAAGTTGCAAATAAATAACCTTTGTGATAATCTTATAAATAGTGTTACACAAAGAAATAGGACATAAATCAACAAAATAATAGGGATCATTAACCTTTCAGATGAGAGCAATATTGGTGGTATTAAAGTTCTTCAAAATGGAAACATTTTGCCTAGATTCTTAAAGAACCTCAAAAAATTCAAAACAAATGACATCCCAACATTTTTGAAAAAATAATGTAGTGAACCCATTAGGGCCTAGTGCCTTAGCAACAAGCATAGAAAAGACTACACCATGAATCTTAGAAAGAGTAATTGGGGCCATAATAATTAGATTGTCTTGTTGCATAATCAAAGAAGGAATGGAATCCAAGATCTCATCCACAAGGTGAGAAGAGGGAGAAGTAGATTAGAGAAGAACCTTACACTCTTAGTTTGAATGCCCTTAGTGTCAGAAATCAAATTTCCTAGATGGTCATGAATTGTAAAGATTGTGTTATTAGACTTCTTTTGTTTGGTAGATGCATCAAAAAACATAGTATTTTGGTCCCCTTGTTGAAGTCACAATTCTATAGACTTTTGTCTCCAATACTCTTCTTCTTGCTTACATAATTCAGACCACTCTTACATTGCAAATTCTTCTACCTTGAATGCATATCAGCATTTAAACCATGGAGTAAAATATGGTCATTAATCTCAGGTAGTTTTTCTTCTACCTTCTTTTTCTCCTCAAAATATTTTAAAAACATTTTTTATTTCAAATCTTGATAAGCCCTTTGACATACTGTGTTTTCCTGTAAAACTAAAACATTTTGGTGCTCTACTAGAACATCCTTCCATCATTGATTTAAGAGGCCATCAAAGTGGGGATGAAGATACCATACACTTTCAAACTTAATAGATTTTAGTTTTAGATTTTTTGAGAGTTTTATAAAAATTAGAAATTATTTTATTTTTTACATATAAATTCATTCTATCTTAAATAAATTTTTTTTATATACACTGCAAGGATGAGTCTAAGAAAATGAACAATGAATGCATAAGACATTATATGAATTAGAATTAATTTGGAATTTGACTTTATGAACTATTCTCATTTTGATGTGCTAGATGGAAGACTACAATGAAATGGGATGACCATTGTTTTGTTTCAAACGCCATTTTTTGTTGGGTTTTGATTTTCTTCATATGAAAAACTAATTCAAACACATAGATAATTCATTCATTAGTTATAACCCATCAATTACATTTATAAAAATTAGATTAATTTTTTAAAAATATTTTGCAATATGAAAATAACTTCCGATAAAAGTAGAAAAGGGACTTATGACAGAAAGAAACTGTAATGTTTTCAAGAATCATACGAGCTTCCCGAAAAGCATTGATTAAAAAGCCTATAGAAAGCAAGGCTAAATTTCAAATGCAACAACATCCAATGGTTCTTCAATACAAAAGGAACCTGAGATCTTCATGTAGACTATGAATATAGAAAGGAAATTTTTTTTGCATGAGGTGATTCTTCATAGGTCATTCTTCATAGGTCATACTTGATCAATCTCATGTTAGTGTATCTAATAATAACTAGCACTTGTCCAAGATTAAGTCGATTGTTTGGCTCAAGATTGTCTTCTCAAGGAATCATTGACAAAATGTAACACAACATTATTTTCATTATAGAGACAATTCCTCCCTAATATTAACTTATAATTTCATCAATGTTCACAAACACTACATGAGATACAGCACGCTGTTAGAGGCTATTTGTCTTCCTGGTGTGCTGGATGCTAACTTGAATCATGTCTTACATCTTTTCTTTTTTTTGTGAGAAATAATAAATTTCAATCACCAACAACCCTAAAAGTTGCTTGCACAACCCTAAAATGAATTTTACCACCCTAAAAGTTGCTTGGCAATAACTATTACCGAGTGACAAAATTTGCTTGGTAGCCAAAGAAACCAAGTGGCAGGAGAGTTTACCGAGTAATCTTAGTAAATGAAATAAAAAACAACTCGGCAGCAATGGATGCCGAGTGAGCTCGGTAAAGGAAGAGCAACTTGGTAGACACTGGATACCAAGTGAGCTTGGTAGTGTGGATGCCGAGTGAGCTTGGTAGCCATAGGAGGTACTGAGTGAACTTGGTAGCCACTACAAAATAAAACTTCAAAAAGACTTTACCGAGTGAAGTTTATAACGTGAATATCTTTCACCATTAAAAATTAGAGAGCCAGAACATGAAGCTTCCAAATAAACTTTTCAAGTGCAATGAATAGGGAAAGAGCAATAGATTCAAGTATGCCTGCTTGCTTTCTATTCAACTTTGATTCAAACTAATACAAAATCTGGGAGCATTTGGCTTCAACCAGAAAACCCTAAAGTAACCCTAAAACTTCAAACTGGAAAACTTCAAACTTTAAACTTCAAACTTACAGCTCTAATGGCTGTATACTACAATTCTTAGAGCAATCACTGCTTCAAAAGGTGGAATCAAACAATAAACTACAAACTTATAGGATGACACAAAAAAGCACGTACAACTACAATCATGAAATAAACTTCCTCTGTCCCTGCAACAAACTAGATCTGCTGATCACTTTCTCTGCAACTTTTGAGCTCTTAAACTTCAACTTTTTCTACTCTCTCTCTGTCTGGTCAAATGAAAAACTAATCATTCCTTTTTATCTTCTACCAAAAAAATTTTTTCCCCCTCATTTGCAAATTTCAAAACTCACCTACCAAGCAATAAATTCTTTTGATCATTCTGCAAGCTGTCATGGAGGTAGGTGGACATTTGGCTCCAGGAAGAAATGACCAACTGCAATTAATATTCCAACACTCCCCCTTTATCCCGAGTCAAACAAGCAAGGATCACTACTGATCCAAATCAACTACACCAAGACACTCTCTTAGGTGTACAAAAGTCCCAATGCCTAATGGCTTGGTAAAAATGTCTACTAGCTACTGCTCAAACTTACAAAATTCCATCTTGATATCCCCATTCTCCACCAACTCTCTGATGAAGTGATATCTAATCTCTATATGCTTGCTTCTACCATGGAAGAATGGATTCTTGGAAAATGCAATTGATGAGATGTTGTCACAATAAATTGTGGTTCCATCCTCTTACTTTTCATTTAAATCTATCAAGATCCTCCTTAGCCAAATTGATTGATATGCTGATGCATTTGCTACTATGTATTTAGCCTCTACTGTAGATCGAGCAACAATGGGTTGCTTCTTGGATGCCCATGAAATTGCACCCAATCCCATATGAAACATGTATCTGGAAGTGCTCTTCTTATCATCTATACTTCCAACCCAATCACTATCAATATAACCAACCAACTTGAATTCATTATTTGTAGTATACAAATTCCCAAATTCCTTGGTACCTTTCACATACCTTAGGATCCTCTTTCTCGCTTGCCAATGGGAATCCTTTGGTGTTTCCATAAATCTGAAAATCAGACCTACTGCATGCATTAGGTCTGGCTGAGTTATAGTTAAGTACATTAAACTTCCAACCATACTCTTGTATAGTGTTGGATCCACTCTTTTGCTATTGTCTTCTTTGCTCAACTTTAGACCTACTATTGTTGGTGTGGGGGTTGCCTTACTATTTTGCATTTTAAATCTCTCCAAGATCTGCCCTGCATATTTTTCTTGAGAGATAAAGATGCTATCATGCATTTGTTTTACTTTTATGCCTAGAAAGTATTTCAAGAGACCTAGGTCTATCATTTCAAACTCATTTTTCATGGTCTCTTTGAACTCACCAATTAGAGCCTTGTCATTACCAGTAAAAATTAAATCATCTACATACAAGACAACAATCAACACTTTTCCATTTGATGCCTTGATGTAGAGAGTAGGCTCACCATTTCTTTTGCTAAAGCCATTACTCATCAAATATGAGTCAATCTTACCATACCATGCCCGTGAACTTGCTTGAGACCATAAAGAGCTCTCTTCAGTCTATATACTTTATTCTCTTCACCTGCAACTTCATAACCAGGTGGCTGCTCCACATATACTTCTTCCTTCAATACATCATTTAGGAAGGCAAACTTCACATCCATTTGAAATACCTTCCATTTGTGTTGAGCTGTAATTGCTATGAAAGCACACATGGTTTCCATTCTTGCAACTGGGGCATAGGTCTCATCATAATCTCTACCATATTGTTGTTTGTAGCCCTTGACTACTAGCCTTGCCTTATGCCTATCAATCTTGCCTTCAGCATTGCATTTGGTCTTGTAGACCCATTTCACTCCAATAACTTGCTTCTTGGGAGGCAATTTAGTTATCTCCCATGTCTCATTCCTTTCTATAGCATCTATCTCCTTATCCTTGGCCTTACACCATTTCTTCTCCTTAATAGCTTCTTCAAAATATATTGGATCACTATGAGAAAATAATGCAAAATTAACACTCTCATCATAATCTTCATACCTTTCTTCTTGGTATATCTCCCTAAGACTCTTGCTCTTTCTTGGTAACAGGGAGGAGAGTGTGGGATCAAAATCTTCACTGCTACTGCTTGGTACTGACACTCAGTCATGCCTAGAGGAGCTCGATAATGACTTGGGCTGCTTGCATTTTCTTCTATTTTCTCCTTCTTCTTGTTGTTCATCAGCATCCTCTTCACTCATAATTGGCACTTTACTTGATGTGCTCGATGACTCATCAATTGAACCATACCAAGACTAATTTTCAAGAAATTCCACATCTCTTGAAAGAGTCATCTTTTTGTTCAATGGGTCATACAATCTGTATGCCTTTGATTCTGAGTTGTACCCTATGAAGATGCACATCACACCTTTGTCATCCAATTTTTGTGTTTTCTCTTTAGGTACATGTGCATATGCAACACATGTAAATACCCTTAGGTGTTCAACTGTCCATCTTCTTCGTGACCATGCTTCCATTGGAATTCTATCATGGACTACCTTAGTCACACACCTATTAATTAGGTAAACTACTGTTGCCACAACCTCTCCCCAAAATTCAGTTGGGAGACCTTTCTCTTTCATCATGCTCCTTGCCATTTCAACAATGGTCCTATTCTTTCTTTTAGCCACTCCATTCTACTATGGTGTATAGCTAGTTGTGAGCTCTTTCTTTATGCCATGTTTCTTGCAAAAATTTACAAAAGAATTGGAAGTATACTCCCCTCCTCTATCTGATCTTAGGACTTTGATATAATGTCCACATTCTCTTTCATCCTGGGCTTTAAATTCTACAAATTTTTCACATGCTTCAGATTTGTTCTTTAAGAAATACACTCATGTCCTACGACTAAAATCATCAATAAATGTCATGAAATGAGTACTCCCCTAAATGGAAGTAACTTGCATAGGACTGACTAGGTCAATATGCACTAACTGTAATGGATATCTAGCCCTCCTAGAATTTCTAGAATTAAAGGGAAGCCTATGTTGCTTACCCAAAATACAAGCCTCACACTTGTCACATGAATTTCCTATACGTGGCAAACCTTCTACAATTCTTTTATTTGACAACAAATTTAAACCAGCATAGCCTAGATAACCATACCTGAGGTGCCATGGTCATGAGGGGTCTTCAATCACACTCCTTAGAGCTGATTGGTTAGGAGGTGCAGCACCAACTTGAGATGAGAAACATGTCTCTATCCTCAAGGGAAACATTATGTTCTTTGTCATTTGAACTACTGCAAGTAAGTTCTTGCTCCCATCCTTTTCATGAATGACACACATGTCATTCTCCATCAGCACTTTGTATCCATTTTGAATGAGGTGACCAATGCTCATCAAATTGTGCTTCATATTAGGGGTGAAATACACATTTTTTATTTCCTTCTTCTCACCTTTCTTGTTGCGGACCATAATAGATCTTTTGCCAACAACTGGTAGGGTTCCATTGTTACCCATCTTAATTTCTGATTTGAAACTCTTGTCAATGAATGAAAACCAAGTTTTATTACCACTCTTGTGGTTGCTACATCCACTATTGAGGTACCAAACCTCAAGGCTTCCTTCTTCACCAACAGTACACATGATGAAAGCAGTGTTATTGTTTCCACTTCCCATGTTCACATCAGCCACATTTGCTTGTCCTGATTGATCATTTTGCTTCTTCCAGCATTCACTTGCATAATGCCCATATTTATGACAATAGTAGCATTCTACATTTCTTTTATTTGAGTTGTAGTTTTTCTTACCTCCTCTTGAAGTATTTTGTGAGCTACTTGCTCCATCTACACTTCCTAAGCTTTCTGCTGCAACATTTCTTTGTCCTCCATTTCCTCGGCCTCTTCCTTTGGAGTTTTTGCCTGAGCCATTTCTTCGTCTTCCCCTTCCTCTTGGATTTGATTGAGCCTTGAATGCTTGCTCTTGGGAAGAAGAAGATGCAAATATTTTGATCCTATGCTCATGGGTTTGAAGAGTACCCATCAACTCATCCATTGTCAAAACAGTGAGGTCTTTTGCCTCTTCTATGGTCATGACCAAATTGTCATATTTATGAGGTAAACTCCTTAATATATTTTCCACTATCCTCTACTCTTGATAGTCTTCTCAATTTGACTTTGATTGGTTAATCACATTGGAGGTCCTTGAACTGAAGTTTGCAACTGATTCATTTTCCTTCATCTGAAGGTTCTCAAAATCCCTTCTTATATTTTGTAGCTTTATTGTACGGACTTTATCAGTCCCCTTGAAGTTTGTCTCAAGGATGTCCCATGCTTCCTTTGTATAATTTTTTGCTGCAATTTTGGGAAAAATTGTCTCTGTCATTGTTGCTTTAATAAAACTTAATGCCTTTGCATCCTTTCTCCTTGACTCTTTCAAATGAGTCTTTTGTGCATTTGTGAGAGTAGCATACTGAGCTGGGTTTGTCACATCGTTGAATCCATTAACCACAAAATCTCACAAATCATTAGCAACCATTATGGTCTTCATCTTCTTTGCCCATGTATCATAATTTTGTCCATTGAAGGGTGGTGGTTGTTGCCATATCTTTCCTGCATGTCGTGACATGTTAAATATCCCAAAAAAAACTTCGCCGTAACTCACTGTGGATGTGGGGCCTCAAAGCTCTGATACCATGTGAGAAATAATAAATTTCAATCACCAACAACCCTAAAAGTTGCTTACACAACCCTAAAATCAATTTTACCACCCTAGAAGTTTCTTGGCAACAACTATTACCGAGTGACAGAATTTTCTTGGTAGCCAAAGAAACCAACTGACAGGAGATTTTACCGAGTGATCTTGGTAAATGAAAGAAAAAAAAACTTGACAGCAATGGATGCCGAGTGAGCTCGGCAAAGGAAGAGCAACTCGGTAGACACTGGATATCGAGTGAGCTTGATAGTGTGGATGCCAAGTGAACTCAGTAGCCACTACAAAATAAAACTTCAAAAAGACTTTACCGAGTGAAGTTTATAACGTGAATATCTTTCACTATTAAAAACTAGAGAGCCAGAACATGAAGCTTCCAAATAAGTTTTTCAAGTGCAATGAACAAGGAAAGACAAATAGATTCAAGTATGCATGCTTGCTTTCTATTCAACTTTGATTCAAACTAATACAAAATCTAGGAGCATTCAGCTTCAACTAGAAAACCCTAAAGTAACCCTAAAACTTCAAACTAGAAAACTTCAAACTTTAAACTTCAAATTTACAGCTCTAATGGCTACATACTACAATGCCTGGAGCAATCACTGCTTCAACAGGTCGAATCAAACAACAAACTATTAACTTACAAGATGAAACAAAGAAGCACATGCAATTGCAGTCATGAAATAAACTTCCTCTATCCCTGCAACAAACTGGATCTGTTGATCATGTTCTCTGCAACTTCTAAGCTCTTAAACTTCAACTTCTCCTGCTCTCTCTCTATCTGGTCGAATGAAAAATTGATCATTCCTTTGTGTCTTCTACCAAAAAAATGTTTTCCCCCTAATTTGCAAATTTGAAAACTCACCTACCAAGCAATAAATTATTTTCATCGTTCTACAAGCTGTCATGGAGGTAGGTGGACATTTGTCTCCAGGGAGAAATGACCAACTGCAATTAATATTCCAACATGTTTTTGATGTTGCTCTTAGAGTTTAGGAGGCATGCTGATTAATTCATTATTTGTTGATCTTGAGAATGAGGCAACCTTGATTCATTTCAATCATCAATTGAATATGAATAGCACAACAAATGTAGAATGTTCATATCGAATAAATTTCAGAAAATAAAACACAAGTGAGCAATTGAATTCCTTATAAGAACCATAGTCAACATTTGTGACATTTGTAGGTTAAGTCCATAATTTTTTGGTCAAAGAAACTCTTTGAGGACCAAAAACTAGTAGCAACCTTAATTTATCTGACATGACAGTGAAAAGAAACTTAAATTATTAATAACTTCATAATTATAATTGATTAAAATAACTAAAGTTTATATAATTGGAAAACAAAGTTGCTCTATAGTTTGGAGCAATGTACAGACTCTTTCAATTTTGGAAGAGAGTGATTTATGTCTAGTAACATTTTAAAACCAAAACTTCCATTTGTTTTGCTGACCAAAATTTGATGGAGTGAACCATTTTCTGGCCTGAACAAGACACTTTCCCGCAAAGGAACCCTAGATAAATAGCCTATCGGCTAATAACGTATGTTGGATGCTTATTGTCTTGATGCAAGCACTTGTGATCACAGAGCTTCTCTTTTTTATGAAGATCTAGATTCTATTGCCATAGGATGGTAATAATGTGCTTGAACTAGACATCTATGTAGGCTATTTGAGTGACAAATTTTTCTTTTTGGTAGGTTTCAAGGATACCTAAATCAATGAGTCAAAATTCTGATCACATAAGTGAAACCCAACCTCAGATTTAGAGTAATATATTTATTATATGGAGTACATTTTCTACAAGTTATTGATATAACAAAAGCTAAGAATGAAAGACAAAACTGACAACTACATGATCCAATTAAAACATGAAGAACTTTCCCACTTTTCTTTTCTCAACTTGAGACATTTTTGAAGGGAGCTAGAAACTTTTTTTTGCAACTAAGCTCTATGATGGATGTCCATTCTTCGATCCCTCCCTATGAACCCCCTAGTTTCTCCCAATTGCAACTCCTAATAAGAATTCAAACCATTCTAACCCATTCTACATGGGGTATGTTGCAAGCAAAATAAACAAATCTACATCCTAAATTATTGTGTGTGTTTATATATATATATATATATATATATATATATATATATATATATATATATATATATATATATAGAGAGAGAGAGAGAGAGAGAGAGAGAGAGAGAGAGAGAGAGAGAGAGAGATAAGCTCTTAACCTTGCATTGTACACAGTAATGGAAGGAATGTTAAGTTCTCTACGAGTTTGATTAGATAGCCTATCATTTTAAGGAGAAATAGTAGTACCCCATATGAAGCTTTACAGAAATTCAAGTATTATTAATTAAAAGCCAAGCATAACAAAAACTACCTCTCTAAACATTGATGGAGAAAAACAAAGTAAACAATGAACTTTAGTGCGAGAAAAAGCACTCGAAAGCTATTTGAGTGATGACTTTTTCTTTTTGGTAGGCTTTAAGGATACCTAAAACAATGAGTCAATTATCAGATCACATATGTGAAACCAAGCCTCAAATTCAAAATAATATATATTTGTTGTTTGGGAGTACATTTTCTACTAGTTGATGTTTTTACAGAAGATAAGAATGAAAGACAAAACTGGCAACTGCATGATCCAACTAAAACATCAAGAACTTTCCTACTTTGGTTTTCTCAACTTGAGACATTTTAAAAGGAAGCTCAATACTGTTTAGGAAAATTCATAATACAAAAATTATAAATAGGTACTTGCATCTGAAAAAAAAAATGTTTATCTAGGCAAAAATTGTAGTGTTTGTAGGCATTTAAGTGAAAACATTTTACCTTTTTACAAACTCAAGCAATGTTCAAAGTACTTTGGTAAGTGACGGTTTCTCATATTTTTATTTGGAAAGCATAAATGCACTTTTTGGTTGAACTTGGTAAATTCCTAGTAGCATCATAACCAAGAAATTTTGGTAATTAGTGACAAAATTTGTCAGAAACAAGCTAGTTGGTCTTTGATCAAGGACCTTACACTTAGTAGAAATGTCAAACAAAAGAGGCAGTTGTATATTAGAAAATTACAAGGTTGCATGGGGACAGGGGTACTTTGGGTACTGATACAGCTATTTTTCATAATCTTTATAAGGATCTACAACCTATATCTCAATCATGATCAACAAGCAAGGGTCATCCAATGGAGAGCAAATAATTGTGCTACTTCTCTATTCTGCAGCATGAGGTTTACAAGCACACTCGTACTTGTCAAAGAACTATTTTTCCTTCATGACTTCTATATCATGCTTCCAATCAAGTTTATCCATATCTATTGCATTATGAAACCAAATAAATTCATGTATATGCACAGTTCCTCTATGTTGCCACTCATATCTATATATGTAATCCTTTGCACTAAAAAGTTTTTCAATCACTTCTTCACGAAAGATTGTGAACCATTGTTGTAGGTATAATGTTGTAATTTTGTGGTAGTTAATTATATTTTCCAATCGTTGTTTTCTTGATTACATATAAACATGTACATCTTATCCAAATAAGCATTGAAAATCAGTCCACTTGTACCTGTTACACACATTACAAAATGCATGCCACTCTACACAACTAAACTGCCAAATTGATTCACAAAATACATGAAAATCCATTCATTGACATTTCCTTTGAGAACACTTCCCACATTCACATTTAAGCAAAATCTTCCACAAAAGTTCTATGCAATGTATAACCTAGCATTGAACGGTTGAAATGAAAAAAAAAAAAGAAAGTCCAAAAGAGTCAACAATGACAAATTGTTAATCACATTGTAAGTAGTACACAATGACATGATTAGTGTCTTCAAAGTAGTTCAAAAATGTGGCCAACGATTCAACAAAGCTCTCATGCTGAAAGCATTCACATTATTCTAGGATGCATGCAAATGATTATTGTTTAACATTATATAAATATAAAGACCACAAGCAAACAATGTGCTTGACCAAAAATCAAATACATCTCGATTATGAAATAAGCTATATGTGACCCCTTAACAAGAATTATTATAGGCAAATTGCCAAATAGCCAATAACACATGTAAAAAATTAGCCATAAAAGGTGCACTACTAACAATAAAACTTCAATATTGCAGGTAAGATAATAACATCTCAATCTGTCAATGATTCAAAGGTTCCAAAATACAACCAAGTTTCCACAAATACATTCTCTTTTACAATTTTACACATAATAACTTAAAAGGCATATAGCAGCAACATAATCATTTCAAGTTCAATTAGAAGAAAAATAAATAAGCACAAACCTTGGTTGAAGATTGTTATATACCTATTGCTCACAGTAAACATCTCTTCATTTTGGTTCATGATAACATGGTCCAGAGGACAATATCCTGCTCCTGATTCTTGGTCATGGACAACTGCATGTCAGTGATTGAAAGTACCTCTTTCAACATCTTGGCCAGTCAACCTCACATGATTACCCTCTAATAGGAGTGTTGCAAATGCAAGTGCTTCACCAATAGCCCAATCGACACGTTCTTCTTTTTCAATCATTTGTGAATGTTGATCAAAAATCATTTTTACAGCCTTGTGAGGATTGAAAGTTTCTGGAAGAGTAGTTATAGCTTTCCCAACATTTTTCAATATCTCTGGTTTGACCCTACAAAATACACAAATGATCAAAAACCCTAAATAATAGAATTAACCTACAACTCAAAAGAAGGTGTATGTATGACCATCAAAACTTAAGGTATGGAGTCAAATACCTTGTATTGCATCTACGGTACAATTGTTCTGGTGATTTGAAGCCAGTGCAATATGCTGATAGCCAATCTCGTTGGTTTGGCACGTATTCTTTATTGTTAACAAACTCTTCATTTAAAATAGAATTGACTTTAGAGTGCAAAGCATCAATTTCTTCCTTTGATAACTACCTTGAACGAATAAGCTACTCTTCATACACATCAACTGCTCATTGATGATTTTTTTATCACCTATAAGAAAAATTTAAAACTAAAGCATCAGTGAGAAATTAGACAGAAACCACAGCATAAAAGGGCAATATATGTTGAGACTGCTTCACAGAGTACCATTGAAGATATTGCTCACACCAAAAGACCACAAACAACAAAAGGCTCAGGCAGGAAATCTTTATAAAGCCTAAAAGAACTTGAATCCATGCCATTTACTGAAACATGACCTAATATACAATTAAGATCAAAACAACCTAAAAGCAATGTAAAGTAGAATTAAAACCAACAATTATTAATAACAATATGCTTTACCCTCTATTTGATAATGAGATCTATATATAGATCTGTCTATATAACTTATTGCATGTATTCAAGCAAAGAAATTTAAAATTTGGAACTCAACTACCATGTTCAATGATGCAACATCCATAAATGCTCTTTATGTGTTACATAATTCAAGTGCTCATTTTATTCCTCTAATATTATATTTTCATTCCATAATATTGTTTCATCGGTGAGAATGATTACAGTGCATATTACATGAAACATAAAACCAACAAATGCATACCTTGAACGTTTTAGGTTGTGTGAAAGATGGCTCATCAATCTCATTGTGTCCAAATCTACGGTAGCAAACAATATCAACAACATCAGAATGAAAAGTCTGATGCTACTCAGCAGCAAGTTCGCATGCATGCACCACAGCTTCCACATCATTGAAGCTGAAACAAAAACCCACACTAAAAATCTTAAGATTATTCAACGATTTAGGAAATTTTCTTTAAAATGTAATACTAAATGGATTTTGCCTATAGTGGACGCAGAGACAAAATTAAGGCACAAATAGAGAAGCAACATGATTTATTTAATATGTTTACTACTATATGTGGGCATTGCATATTGCGATGCAAACACCTCTGCTCCCACATCAGCTCCCAACTCCACCCCTGCGGCACCATCCCCATCAAGTTAGCACCAGTAGAAGCTCCTAAAGCAAGTGCCACCCACCCCCACCACCGTTCCTACTGCTGCTCCAGGTAAAGGCTCCTTCAAAGGAATCCCCTGCAACATCTCCATCAAAATCCCCTACAACTCCTCACCTACAGAATATTCGGCAATGCCTTCACCAGAATCTGCCCGAGTCACTACTCCTATAGTGGAATCTCCTCCACCAACTGAGAATAATAACTCAAAATCCTTTGCAAAAATTAGTTCTATATAATAGAGAAATAAGACCAAATGATTTCCCAGATATAATTTGGTAGGTACACAGTTTTACTCATTAACAATGAACAAAATTCAACTATGCTAAAAATCCAGTGTCGTTGTTTTTCAACTTTGGCCTTTCCGACTCTGGTCAAAACAAACTCAAAAACTCAATTGCCATGTGTTGCAGAAGTTTGGTGGATGCCCGTAAAGGATTTTCTCATGAACCGTTCGATAAAATGTCTCAAAGAAATTTAGTCATATGGAATGTCGTGATGGAGAAATATCCACACAATGGGTTTGTTGATAACACTTTAGAAACTTTAGAGAAATGGGCAGACGTCGATCCAGAACCCATGAGCTTTGTCACCGTCCTCTTTTTGTGTGCGAAAACACAAAGCTTTGGAATAGGATTTGAATATCCATCCCTATTATTTGGACTGAGTACACGGTTGGTCTGCTCCTCATCTCCAAACCCCTTTGGAATAAAATAAAAACTATTTCAAACAACTGCATGATCTTATTGCAACTTTAATTGCTCATTCATCATTCTCTGGGAGAGAAAAGATTCAAGATAAACCGCAAAAGCGTAAATCAGAAGTAAATGTTATCAACCAACCTACTCAGACAGAGCCCTTTAAAATGGGTATAAGTCTGTCTTGCATAATGACATAGATTATAATCTACTGGTAAATTCGTTCTTACAGCCGTGGAGACGGTGGTGGTTTGATGTTCATCCATTTACACGTGTCCTAGTAGTCTTGCCACGAAAGCTGCTCAGTGCCCATATAAGCTCTTCCTAGCTACATTCGTGTGGTGTTCTCTCCAGCGACATAAAGTAAATTCTGTTAGTCAGAAAAATGGGACCAAATGTCCAAACGCCCATCTGAAAATCTCGTGTTGAACCATTTGTCGGGCCGAACAGGACACTTCCCGGCAAAGGAACCCCAGACAAGTAGCCTATCGGCTAACTAGAAATATACTCAACCCTATATAAGTCCTCCAAAATATTAAATTTTCAAAATTTATGTTTTGGAGTATTGATGATGATTTTTTACGAGAGTGAAAGACTATAGATGGATGCAAATTTGAATTAAATATGTTATTAAGTTGAAATTAAAATGCAAGTATTAAAAATATAAGAAATAAAGAAGGATTTGTTAGGATATTTATAAATATCAATGATGATATTTTTTTATTAAAATACTCAATACATATATTTTGCAAAGAGTGAGCATAAGTTTATTATTTACTAGTGTCAAGCTTATATTAATAATGAATAATTGATTTTCAACTTATTTTCTAGCGGATTCTTGTTATTTTCTTTTACATATTACAATTTTAGTAGTCAGCAGTTTTTTGTTTAAATTTTAATGAAATGTTTCATGAAAATATTAACTTTAATATTATTGGACCAATTATAATTTGAACAAATTCATATCTAAAGAATCAATATCAATACATAAGATATTAATATTGAAAAATTATTTTGAATATTGTAAATATGAAATTAATTTAGGTACTACAAAATTTTAATTGAAAAATAAAATGAATTAGAATTAATAAGATCAATTATAATTACGATGTATCTATTTATAAATACATTGAACAATTGTAAATAGTTTTTTATTCTAGTTTTTTTTTTTTTTAATAATATTTAGTTAAAATCATGCAAGTGAAGGTAGTATATATGTTTCTTTCTAAATTATAATTAAAGATTGAAATTTCTTTTATTTCAATATTTAAATCATTTTGTTTCATATATAAGTATAATAATCTCTTGAAAATTTAATTAGTATGGTCTGGGTTCAATAGATTTTGTAATATCTTTGTAATTTAAACAACATTGGAGACACTATAACAAGTACTAAATAGTTGATGATGAGTTTGACATTCTCCATCATCCATTGTATATAAAACACAATTATTTGATTATTCCATGCAGAAGCATGTTCCTTTCAATTATGAAGAAGCTCATGATGAATAGTTAGAAAATGATTGATGGTCATAATGTCATGATTCACATCAAGTGTACCCATATTCACCTTGACATACTCTTGATCCCACTCTTGCAAATCCTCCTCCAAAATAGTTCCATTTTCTTTATACTACTTGATATCTTTTTCCAAGTTGTTACTACTCATGTTGACAAGGGAAAAACACTCTCCACACTTCTGGAGGCTATGTTTTTAGAAAAGAAAAGAAAATTCTCATTGTAATTTTTTGACAAAAATATTTGTCACTTCATGACATGTTTAAAGTTTATTCTTATTGGTATAGGTTCTTCAAAAAAAAGTGTAGTCGAATGATAAATGAACTAATGCAAGTGATGTTGCTTAGTCAAAGTGATTCTTACATAGTTAACGTCCACATATAAGTGAGAATCACCTTTTAACTATATATTTCCAATGATCTTCACCAAAAAATTCCTATGGCTAGGGTAGCCTCATGTTCAAAGTTTAAAAAAAAAAAAGAAAATAAGCGAAACTTTGAAAACAATGTATGAAAGAACTAGCAAGCTAAAATAAATTGATATTAAGAGACAATTTTAACTCATTCTTCTAGAGGAGTATAATAATTTCATTTGCACTTTAGAATTAACTCACAAATTTGAAACTATAAAAATAGAAGAAGTGTATGGTGCATTGTTAAATGAAGAAGAAACACTTAAAATGTTTGCAAATGAGTCTAACAAGAGTCAAGCTTTATATCAAAATCAAAGAAGTAATCAAGGAAATCAATATAGAACTAATCAAAGGGCAATGGACTCAACAAAGAGATAATCAAAATAGGCAAAATTGTCAAAGGTCATGAAATGAATGGATAAATTACAATAATAATCTTAAGGGAGAAACTTTTATCAAGTGTTTTAAGTGTGGAAAAGAAAGGCATAAAAGTGATGAATGTTTAAGAAATGGCAAAGGAGATTTAATCAAAGAAGGCAATCAAATTTTGTTCAAGAAGAGGATGATCATCATAAAATGATAGCTTATTTGGCTGCTCAAGCTGGTTGAAGTAACACAAGGTATATTGATTTAGGAGCTAACCAACATATGACTCACAATAAGAACACATTTAGCTCTTTAGAAGCAACAAGAGGTGCAAACATATTTCTTGGTGATGATAGTTCACATGACATAGAAGTAATAGGTACAATTTCAATGAAAGGAAATAATGGTAAAATTTTGGAAATAACTAATGTGAATTTTATACCTGGGTTGGCCAAAAATCTTCTTTTAGTGAGCCAAATAACACAAAATGGTTATAAGGTGGATTTTTATTCAAATAAGTGTCTAATCAAGGATATTAATGATGGATACAAAATATTGGTTAGAGGAGTTGAGAATGATGGAATATAAAAATTTCTAGCAAGTAGTGATAATAAGTCTTATATCACCACAAGATCATGTTTCAGTGAGTTATGGCATCAAAGATATGGTCATTTGAATTATCAAAGTTTAGCTATGCTTTCAATGATGAATATGGTTGATGGATTACCTTGGATAAAATTAAATAAAAAATTTTGTGAAGGATGCATGGTTGGTAAACAACATATAGATACTTTTGAGAGGTCTATGTGGAGAGCAAAGAAAAGTCTAGAACTTGTCCATAGTGATTTGTGTGGTCCTATAAATCCAACATCAAAGGGAGGAGCTTGGTATATCTTGACATTTATTGATAATTTTTCAAGGAAAGTTTGGGTTTATTTCTTGAAGCAAAAAGATGAAGTGTTTAAAAAATTTGAAAATTTTTAAGCTCTTGTGGAAAATTAAAGTGGAAATAAGATCAAGAGAATTAGAACTAGTAGGGGTGGGAATATGTAAACAATAGGTTCAAATCATTTTTTGAGTATCATGGGATCAAAAGAGATATGACTATTAGATATACTCATAAAAAAAATGGCATGTTTGAAAGAAAGAATAGGACTTTAGTGGAAATGGCACATTGTATGATACAATCTAAGAATCTTCCTTTGTTTCTATATGCTGAAGTAGTTAATACTGCATCTCATATTTTGAATAGATCTACCAAAAGTGTTTTACAAAGCATTACTCCCGAAGAAGCTTGGAGTGGGAGGAAACCCAATGTTAAGTATTTTAGATTCTTTGGATGTGAAGTCTATGCTCATGTGCTAGATGAAATTAGAGAAAATAAATTTGATAAGAAAAGAATTAAGTGCATCTTTGTGGGGTATGATGACCAAAGGATAGGATATAGGTTGCATGATCCTAGTGTGGAAGATGTGTTTACTAGTAGGGATGTCAAGTTTAATGAGGGCTTTGATGATGTGCAAAAATTCTCCCCTATTCCACAAGTGGCTATAGAAAATCATGAATGTCTCAATGATTATGAAATTGGTGAAAGCTTTAAGGAAACATCTGATAGAGTTGAAGAACCTGGTCCTTCTCCAAAGACCAAGAGTACTCAAGATATTTATCAAAGAACTCATCAAATTAAATATGCTTTAATGACCACCATAATAAAGACCAATGGTCGTCAAACATATAAAGATGCTAATGGAAAACATGAATGGGAAGAAGCTATACAAAATGAGTATGATTCCTTGATACAAAATAAAACTTGGGAATTGGTAGAATTGCCAAGGGTAAGAATGTGGTTAACAATAATGGGTTTATAAAACCAAGTTGAAGTCAGATGGGAGTATTGAAAAACATAAGGCAAGACTTGTGGCCAAAGGGTATTCACAAAAAGAAGGAAATGATTACAAATAAACACTTTCCCTAGTGGCCAAGATTAGTACTATCAGAACCATTATTGCATTAGTAGCTCATCTTAAGTGGCCTCTACACTAGATAGATGTTAACTCATACAATTTTGAATGGTGAAATTGATGAAGAAATCTATATGACACAACCACAAGGATTTGAAATTCAAGGGAAATAACATTTGGTTTGCTAAAATTGAGGAAGTCTTTATATGGTTTAAAGCAAGATCCAAGGGCTTGGTATGCTAATATTGATGAATATTTTCAAATTAAAGGCTTCCATAATAGTCCTCATGATCTAAATTTGTATGTGAAGGACTTTGATGATGGTGGTATCATAATTATTGTGCTTTATATTGATGATATTATTATTATAGGACATAACATGGATCAAATCAATAACATGAAGTCAAATTTTCAAGGTAAATTTGAGATGAGAGATCCTAGTTTTGTACACTATTTCTTTGGCATACAAGTATGGAAAAAGGATGATGGTATTTTATCTCTCTCAAACAAAGTATGCTCTAGACTTGTTGAAGAGGTTTAGAATGGAAGATTGTAAGAGTGTGTCTACTCTAGTTGCTTTAGGATTAAATTTAAGCAAGGACATGTAAAGTGAAGATGTTGATCCTACCTTATATAGGAAATTGGTTGGTAGTCTTGTGTATTTGACACACACTCATCCTAATATTTCTTTTGCAATTAGTGTGGTTTCTAGATTTTTGAGTTCAATTAAAGTCCCACATTAGAAAGCATCTAAAAGAATACTAAGATATGTAAGAGGGACTTTAATAATGGGAATCCATTATCCATCTCATGGAGATTTTATCTTATTGGTTATTCAGATTCTGATTAGGCAGGATGTGCAGATGATTGTAAGTCCACTAAAAGTTATGTTGTCTTTCTTGGTGCAAGTCCCATTTCTTGGTGTAGTCAAAAGAAGTCTACTATTTCTGTATCCACTACAAAAGCTAAAAATACTACGACAAATGAAGTAGCAAAAGAAATCACTTGGTTATGCCCTATCTTATCAGTCCCCAAGAACCATCATGCAGGGCTTGCTCTACCTCATTGTGACAATAAAATTACTAGCTTATTGTCTAAGAATCTAGTGTTTCATGCTTGCACCAAACATATCAAGGTATATCAGTGATTCATCAACACTATTGAAAACTAGAGGACCAAATTGTCGATCTCTTAGTAAAAGCATTGTGTCAAGCCAAGATTGTATCTCTTCAACATCTTTTTGGCTTATGAGAAGCCACCTGACTACCTTATGGTTATCATTCATGGGGATTCATGTGTGTTCCAACAATTTTTTTAAAGAAATATATGGTTGTAAATGAGTACCTGATAAGGCTTTAGGCCAAGACCCATCATATCTAGATTATGGGGGAAAATTTAGGTAGGTAGTAGCTATTTAGTATAGCTATTGTAATTAATTTAGGGGGGATGTTAAAGTAAATTAATCATAATACTTGTATGGTCAACAAAGACCATGAAACTTCCAGACTGTCCACATTAAACATTTGCAACTATTTGTAGCTTCCTCCAATTACCAATACCAACTACTCTCATTAATAATATACCTAACAAAACTCTAGAGACTTCTGCACATTGAATACAATTTTGGTTATAAATACAATGCCCTGGGCCTAGTTTAGCAACGCTCAATTTTGGAGTTCCTTTGTGCTTTATTTCTATTCTTTTTCAGCTTCCACATTATCACATCCCATGTTTTCAAGGAAATTAGCTAGTTTGTTCTACTCCCTATATATTTATTTTGAATGGAAAATTTGAAATGAATCTATATCATTTCATACTTGGTGCATCTAGATGTATTAGTTTCTTAAATCACATTTCTTTCTCTACGTAATCCTTGGAATAGTGTTATTGATTTAGAGACATTATTTCTTCATTGAGGAAGTGCTAAATATTTAGCTACTAATAATTCACCTAACTAGTCCCTATTGTATTTTCTAATTGACCTAATTAGTCCCTATTGTATTTTCTAGTATCCATATTACCTCTTGAAATACCAACAAAGTTGAGTTTGACAAATTATATATGGGGAGTGTACAATTTAGTTTGGCTTCAATCACATTCAATCAGAGTATTTGACTACCATTATATAGAAGATAAATATATTTCCATGCTTTCATAAAGTTATTATCCTAGAGGTGAATAAAGAACTCAATTCATAGATATTTGTAGACAAAAGTTAAATACTATAAAGATAGGTTTTTCTATAATTTATTGAACCTTGTTTATAGAAGTAACCTCATTCCAAAAGATTTTCTTGTTACACTCCTACCAAATGAACCGCAAGACCATTGGAAGTGTTACCCTATGAAAAAATATAAAAAGTTATAATTTATAGAGCACATATCAAGATTGAACGAGTGAGTTTGGCATGTTTATAATTAAAAAATTAAGTCATATTGGGTAGTAGTTATGGAATATGTGACTCTAGACTAGCATAATGACAAAGATCATGCATATCATTTTGTCTTAATCACTTATGATATAAAAAGGAAAATTTTTTTCCCTTTCTACCTCCTATGTTTTCTCATTCAAAGTATCAAAGCTTTCATAGAGAAACCAAATAAGTCAATTCTCCATGAGGGGCTTATGAATTTTATCTATAGTTATATCTAAAAGAATATCCTAAATCCTATTTGGCCAAGTGTTCCAGAGTAGAAGGAAGAATTAGGGGTCAAAAAGAAACAAAGGAAAAAGGAAAAGAAGTATTGCAAACTTGATGCTTCCACCCCCAAGTTAACTAAGAGAAAGAAAGGGCCAGTAAACTATACCAAACTTGCTACAAAATTGGAACTAGATAGTGAATATGAGGAGAAAAAAGATGTTCTAGGTGAATAGGGGGAGTTGACTATGAAAACAGAGGAAGTTGGGGAAAGTAAGCAACAAAATGGGTTTGTGGAAAGGTTGTTTAGGATTACTAATTTATCTATCCAAAAGGAAGTGTCTATCCCTATTGGGAATAGTAAAGTGGACAAGCCTAAAAATTAGGAGGAGAATGTTGAGGAAGAATTGAAGGGGGATATTTTAGACTGGTGGATTAATTATTAAGAGTCCCTTGATCACAATATCTAGATGTCTCCCAAAACCCTAGTTGATATAATGGTATAAGTTATTGGTCAAGTTGACAATGAGAAGGGGTTAAGAATAAGGAGAATAGAGAAAGGGTTATCCATATGCTTAATATTGTATATCCAAAGGAAGTCAATGCCAAACTTTTGGAGGAGGACCTAAGGGATGTCAGCATTAATCTATTGTTTGGGGTGCTTCAAACTAAAAAATCCATCTCCATGTACAACTTTAGGCTAGATAAATGGTCGTTTAATTCTTTCAAGGCCCTCAACATGAAATACATAGCCCATAATATTAAAATTGAAGAGCTTCAAAGAATGGAGGCCAAAAGAGATTTGAAGGAAATGAGTGAGATGAAGACTAATAATGATAACCTAGTTGAGGAGCTCAAGGGGAAAACTGATAAAATAGATAATTTAATTAAGTGTTTCTCAATCAATTGTCAAGGTTTAATTGAAGCTATTATGGAAAGAATTAACAATACTCATAGAGAATATTGACCAAGGAGCAGGTTCAATACTTGTGTTGGGTATTGTAGAATGTGATTAAAGAGATAATTCTATGGACCCTAGGAAATGTACGAGAGCTAGTATGCAGAATAAATAGATGCAAAGTCTCACACTTGAGAAGAATGATATCAAGAAAGTGGATGATAGAATTAAAGGGATTCAAAAATGACTGAAAGTGAAGGCTATGGAGATAGTGTAGGGTCTAGTTTGGGTGGTCATGTCCCTCTTGTTTTTTCTAATTTTTTTTTTTCTTTTGGTTGTTGGTTGAAGTTTTTTTTCTGTTGGTTTTGTATGTGGGTGTGCTATTTGTTTGAGCCACTTATATTTTTTTGAGACTTCAAGGTTTAAATTAGTCTATAAAAGTTTTAAACTTTTCTTCCCCCTAAAAAACTTGAATTATCCTTTAATAAAAAAAATATAGTTCTAACATTTTTTAGAGAACAAATATTGTATAAAAAGGTGGACTACATTTTCTAACTCCTTATCACAATAAGAACATTTGGATTGCCGTGCAATTTACATTTTGGCTAACTTGTCACTTGTGGTATTTTTGCATGATCGTGTTAATATACATAAGAAAATATTATTTTATAGATGGTTGTTGTTTCTCTATTTTGTACTGATTAACATTCTTATTTGAGAGATTAATTTCTATTTGTCAATTAGGCCCATATAATTTTATTTGGTTTGTTTATGAGGAATACAAGAAAGTACTGCACTTGATTTATTGTACAAGAAAGTATGTGTGAATTAGAGGCTTTTATTTAAAATGTTAACACATCAATAAATTCCCACTATTATGTTTAATATTCCTTCTTAGAGCTTTAATCATGGTAATAAAGAACAAATTGGAGAGTGGATATTCTTATTTTATTTTATGGGTACCATCAATAGATAAAGGCAATCCATTAATAATGATTGAGTATTTAAATGCTCCTAGTAATCATGATTTTATCCATTTACTCCATATTTTGTAAAGACCAAACTTATGAATAAAATTTAGAAGGAATATCTAGTCCACCATACCAAACTTATGAATAAAATTGTGAAGGGATATCTAGTCCACCATATCATAATCCTTGATCATATGCATCTTGCCAATGAATGATGCTAGGTGGGATGATTGAATGCTACTAAAGAAGCTTCTATTGTCTCCTTTCTAGTTATAAAGCTTAACTATTCTATAGATATAATTATTTTAGTATATGTTAAAGTCTAATTTTAAATAGACATGGTGAAAATCTTATAAATTGTGATGCACAAGTAGATGGGTGTGAAATTTGCAAATGTATTGGATTATTTAGATCTTGAAAATATTTCTATTTTTTTCATATTTAGGTTTTTAAATGGAAAACACTTTTCTTTTTATTATTCAATATTTTATTACAATCATGCCCAATAATGTCCCATAATTTGTGAAGAAAGAGAGCATTGAAGCCCTCATGCCTTGAAGCTTTATCTGGAGCAAGATAAAACACAACTTCAAGATTTTATTCCTAAGTAAAAGAGTTGATAAAAATATGATTGTCATCTAAGTTAAGCTAAATTTTGATTTCTTATACTAGCTTATGCTCTAGATTGTGTGGTGGATTATTGATGAGCATAGAAGGAACTAATAAGTTTATGAAAGATTTGACCCTTTATTATTGAATTTGTGTTTTGTTTCTTCTAGTTGTTCTCTTGTATTGGTATAAAAAATGGAAAGTATTTTTATAGATTCAATTTTTATTTTTGTTGAGGCATGAAAAAAATTGGTGCTACATTCCCCTCCTTTAACCATTATTCTCTTGACATTTGGTTTTAATAGATTTCTTCACTTTTTCTCCAATTTTTTCACATTTCTCACAAATTTTACATTGTTATATATTCTTATAACTAGGGTGCATTAAATAAATTTCTCATGAATCTCCATAATATCCTATTATACTTTGATCATTTCAAATGAAAATGTTATGCAATACATGTACATTCCATGTTTTTAGTTGTACTTTACTATGTTTAAGTGTCTTCTATAATCAGTACATTTCTAAAACAACTTGTTGCTAACAATGTTGAGTAAATAAAACATTTAACATGTTTACGTGTCTATAAATTTGTCTATATTTAATAGGTTGATTACAAATAACTTGGGGAATATTTTTACTTTCACATATTTAAGTGTCCATAAAATCTCCCCCATTTCTTAGAAATTTTACTTTGTTAAATATTATTGTACCCAATCCATCCTAAATAATTTTCTAATGAATCTTTATGATTTCCTTATATAATTATTCTTTCTGAATGAGAATATTTTGGACTAATTATACACTCACATTTTTTGGAGTGAGGTAAAAATAGTTTTTAGAGGGTAACTTAAAACCCCTGACAAAACATTACAAATGATGTTCAATGAAGATTACTAAAACAAAACACTGATGACACAAACACAACCAACCCCTAAAACTAACATCTAGAACTAAAACCCACAAACACAAAGAGATAGAACATGCCACAGATACAAACATCTAGAAGAAAGAATCAAATTGAAATATATGGTACAAAATAAATTATGCATGTCAAAAATCATGTCACTCTTTAAAATTCTAGTTTTGAGAAACGTATCAATTTTTCTGTGGGAAAACACTTCTCTCTCTCTCTCTCTCTCTCTCTCTCTCTCTCTCTCTCTATATATATATATATATATATATATATATATATATATATATATATATATATATATGTATATATATATATATATATATGTATATGTATATGTATATATATATGTATATGTATATGTATATATATATGTATATGTATATATATATTTATGTACATATGTATATGTATATATACATATACATATACATATACATATACATATACATATACATATACATATACATATATATATATACATATATATATACATATATATATATACATATATATATATATACATATATATATATACATATATATATATATACATATATATATATACATATATATATATATACATATATATATATATATATATATATATATATATATATATATATATATAGATATATGTCTGTATGTGTGTGTGCGTGTGCGTGTGCGTGTGCGCGCGCGCGTGTGTGTGGATAATAAATAATTATTTTTTATAGATGATAAATATTGTTATTGATTTATTCAATAATTTAGTGAGAATATGTACAATGTTATTTAGAGTCTAAAGTGTGACAATTAGACCATTTCTTATTACATTGATTTTTTTAAAATGATTCTTTGTTGGGGACTCCCCCTACCCCATTAAGGACTACTCATAAAAGCATGTTGAATACATAATTTGAGAATTTTTTTTTTCTTTTTTTTTCTAAAGTAGCATACCTTGAACCAAGCAAGGCATCGTCAAGATATCTTGTAACCCTACAAAAGGCATATATCTAATATGTATTTGTAAGCTTTGATTCATGAATACAAAGTCTTGAATTATTCAACATTGATCCCTAAGTGATGTGACTGATCTTTATTATTGTCTACTTACCATGAAAGGTTATAATTCTTCACCATCTACGCTAAATCTGGTTTGGCAACAATCCATATTAGTGAAATATTGAGTCACAAATTTATCTCCCAAATTAGGCTTTACAAAACCATGTGCTCTTAAAATGCAATGGAATAATAAAAAAATTAAAGCATCTCCTATAGAGTAGCATCCCAAAGAGAGAAGCTGACTTGAGATGATGGAAGTTCCTCCATCCTTTGTTGTCACCAACCTCAAATATGACCAAATAAAGTCTATCCATGTGATTTATGTGTTTCTTTGAAGGCATTTTAAATTGTATCATGGAATTACAATGGGCACTTGATAAGTTGGTCATTAACAAGATAGTGTGTCATTAATCATTATATGATGTTAAGAAAACAAGTGAAGTGATGTTTGAGTGAAATGACAACCACTTGAGTAAAACTCTAAGCTTTACTGAGTACTAGTGGTTTTCAGTCAAAGAAGAAAATGAAGTGGAAGATTAAGGAAGTTAAGAAGAAGAAGACAAAATAATAGTATAAGATGATTGATATTTATGGCCAAGAAAATTGATGAAGGAAATGTTAGTATTGACCACACATTAGTAATGACCAAGAAGGATAGTGAATGTCAAGCAAGAAAAAATAGTTAATGTCGAGATACACATTGATGACAAAGCAGAAGAACTTAGTGATTGTTGAGGGACATCAAATTGATAGTTTATGAAATATTTGATATTTGAAGCCGACACAGCTGAAATTTTGGATCACTCAAAATGCATGAATGATAAGTATTGATGAGATGGCACATATAATGCATGATAAGTTTTTTTATGTGATCAAAGGAAAGGATTTAATGATAAGTTTCTAGAAGGGAGAAGAAGAACATAATGATGGAAAGATTCAATGACTCTAACATAACCCTAATATATAAGATGATATTTAAGAGGAAACAGATCAAAATTACCTATTTAAGGAGGTGTAATAGATGTTTTCTAAGGTTGGTTCATTGTTGATTATTGATCTTAAGGAGATCCTGTGAAGAGAAAAGTAGTAGAGGAGAAGTTAGAAGATTAGTGAAGTGTGAATTCTTCAAGGGATGTTAACTATATTAGTAATGGAGATGATAATGGAGGCCAGTCAATGAAACATCAAATGAGAAAATGGAGATTTAAATTTGCAAATTAAGTTGTGTTTTACAAATCAAACCTATTGTTACATTCTGACTATTGTGGAAGTCAAAATTCTTTAATCAAGGTTGACCTAATAGATGTTTTGTAAATCCTTTAATCAAGGTGACAAATGCTAGTCCATACTGGGTTCCCTCTAGATGCTTCATCAAAGATTAATTTACACCATCCATGTTGAGGCCATGACCATTTCCAAATTTCTTGTTCATGTGCACTATCTATTCCACCCATTTGAAATCTAGGTGAGTCAACCAAATCAAACCAAACCATATTTTTTTCATTTGTTCATCCCATCTTATAAGTTTACCTTCATAATAGGGATTGCTTATGATTCTATTATTGATAGTTTCAACTATACTAGCTTTTATTTTTCTGAGTAAAGAATTGCTTTATTTTTTAATTCCGTGGAAAATCCTATGGTTTCTTTTATTCCACAACTCCTATAATATAATTGATGGAGTTATCTTTCATATATCATCGTAGGTTCCCTTGATGTTGATTTTGGGCTACGCTTTCATATAATTGAGCAAGGTATCACTTGGAGCTATCTAGATATTATGTTTATTACATAACCATGACTAACACTTTACAGCTTAGGGGCAGTGATGCAATCAACTATTTCCTCTTAGCTTTTACTTAGGACACATTGTGAGGGAGCCTCAAATCCAAACATCCTAAACCAATCAATAGTGGTGATTCTATGTTGGACCGCTACCCAAAGCAACATACCTACATTAGTTAGGCATTGCTTATCCCAACAAAGGTGTAGTGGAATGTCCGTTTCCACCTATCTCTTGCTCTCCAAAATTGAGATGTCAATAGCTTTGACTATGTATTCCCTTGATTTTGAACCAATCCAAACATATTTCTCTTCAATAAGTTTGGGCTAGATTAGTCTACTAGTCAAATAGGTAGGAAGATCATTTTTTTCTTCATTTTTAAAAGTTTTTTAACCAATCATCTCTAGTTCCATTTCAAGCTACAATCCTGTTGGGGAAAAGTTATATAATTTTCAAAGGAGGATCCCCATTCATTTTTTAGATTATTTATGATGTTAGGTAATAATGGGTGAGGGGAGGGATTGGGTGGGGTTAAGGTATTTATGATATAGAATTTTAGCTCATTTATTATTTGGCTATTATAATTCTCCGTGCTAACTTGGCCCCTAAGGGTAGGTTTTTCCATTTGAATCTTTTTATGTCCAAACCCCATTTATTTATGGTCTGCAACTTTTGTCCAAGTCAATCAGTGCCATCTTTTTTTTTCTAAAACCCTTGCCAAAAAAAATTCCACATTTTTTCATTTCCAAATCACTCTAGAAGCTTTCCATGGAATATGGAGGTAAGACATTTGGTAGGTTGGAAGTGTGGCTAATACTAACTCTATCATGGAAAGCTTTCCTATGTTTGATAACAACTTTCCTTTCCATAAATATTCAGCCTACTATCTCTTTTAACCATGTATGGCTCCCATAGTTTTTTTTGTACAAATTCCAATATATACTGGCCTTCCCAAGAATTTGTAGGGGAATTTCCTTTCTCAAATCCCATGATGTTGCAAATTTTGTCTCCTAATTCTTCTAGTGTGTTTATGAAAAAGATCCTAGATTTATCTAGGTTAAAGCTCTTACTTCACAGCTTCATATATAGGTTAAAGTTTAAATAATGAGTTAGAGCTTCATTTGTCGAGATTTCAACATTTATAATTATATCATTAGAAACTATTGATGGGCAATATTAGGGATATTATAGTAACTTTAACTCCTTTAATAGAATTTTTGGATTAGGAATCCATAACCAGTCTTCTGAATGCTTTGGGGATGATGACAAAGAAGAATGGGGAGATGGGGTATCATTGCTTGAATCTTCTACAAATTTTGAAGAAATTCTCTAGAGGGTCATACAGCATTATGGACATTTTTGGGGTTAAAATAATCTGAATATAAGTTTTATCCATTGTTTTGAAAATCCAAAGGATTCTAAACATTTACATAGAAATATCCAATCTATGTTTTCATAAGCCTTTCATGGATCTTCATCATATTGTGCTGAGTGTATGAGCTCTTCAATAATTACTACTCCATCAAATATAGATCTTTTAGAAAAAAAAAACTAGTTTTTTCTTTTGATATAATATAAGGAAGGATTAAGTTACGTCAACGAAAAACTGTTTTGGACAAAATTTGTATATGGCATTGCATATGGCAAGGGATCTAATCTCACAAAACATCTCAACTTTGGATTTTTGGGAATGATGGAAATGAAGATGTTATTGATCTTAGTGAGTCCGTGACATGAATTTATGATTCTATCCATGGCTTTGCATAGCTCTTCCCCCATAGAATGTCTACATTTTTAATTTAAAAACTTGTCTAAAACTTGTTAGCTCTAGGGGGCTTTGTCTAGCTTCATCTAGAAAAGGGCTATTTTGTTCACCTCCTTGGTAAATTTTCTATTTAAAATATTATTCTTCTCCCTTGTTATGAGTGATGGGATGTTTTCAATGAGTTTTTCTTGTACAATTCTAACAATAGAATCCAAATTATTGAAAATTCTTTCAATGAAGAGGACAATCTTGTTGACTATTTCTTTAACATCTTCAGTATAGTTTCCATCTGGGGTTTTGATGTTAGATATTCAATTGATTTTTCTTCTTAGGTGGGTGTTTTTATTGAAGAATTTAGTATTTCTATTGCCATTTGTCAACCTGTCTTCTTTGGATTTCTGTATGGAGAAGCTTCCTCTTTGGTAATAATTTCCTTTTTCTTTTTTAAGAGTGATTTTTCTGAATTATTTATCTTGATACATTCCCATATCTAAAGTTTCTCTGTTAAGCTCATTATTTTCTTCTTCAATTTCCAATTTCTTTTCAAACATTTTTGTGAAATGTGCCTTATTCCATTCTAGAATGTGTATTTTGAGTTTTATTAGTTTTTCAACAAAGAAAAATATTTTAGAACCTTGGAAACTTCCATCTAACAACTATTGCTCCAAGAATTTGATGAATTTAGGATCAAGATACCATGTATTCTCACACTTTGAAGGGGTTTCTAGTATGGAAGATGATCCAAGTTAGATATTAAGCAGATTGAAACTTGAAGTTAACAACGTTCCCATTGAAAAGGAATCTATCCAGTCTCTATAATGTTGTATAATCTAGCTTTTTTTTTTCCAAGTGAAGATCCATTCAAATAAATTTCTAATCCATTTTTTTTTAGAGTGAAGATCCCATTTGAAGGTTTTCTATCAAGTACCGTTTGAAGATTTGAGGTCAAGTAGGTTGGCATTAGCTATCCTATCATATCATTATTTTCTTCTTCAATTTCCAATTTATCTTCAAACATGTTTTTGAAATGTGTCTTATTCCATTCTAGAATGTGTAGCTTTAATTTTTATTTTGAGTTTTGCAATAAAGAAAAACATTTTAGAATCTTGGAAACTTCCACCCAACAACCATTTCTAAAGGGATTTGATGAAGTAGGATCAAGATACCACATGTTCTCACACTTTGAAGGGGATACTAGGAGGGAAGATGATTGAACTTAGATATTGTGCAAATAAGAACTTGAAGTTAACAACGTTCCCATCGAAAATGAATCTTTCTAGTCTTTCTATAATATCGTCTACTCTAGCTTTTTCTTTCTTTCTTCTTGTTCTTCCAAGATAAGATCCCATTTGAAGGTTTGAGGTCAAGTAGGTTGGCATTAGCTACTTGTCCTAAAAGTCCTATATTGACTGGGTTGTAGCTCTAACACCTTATGTTTTCTCTCTTATATTTGTAATGGCATTGAAGTCAACACCAATAATATCTTTCAAGGTGTTGATCACATAGAGCTTTTAATTCTATCAATGTTCTCTTCTCTCCACTAGTGCAGATAGGTCCATAAACATTCATAATATGAAAGGACAAGTTACTTTTGATACTCTTAACAATTTTCATTATCCAATGGGGATGTCTAATTTATAATTCAAAACTAACATATTTGGATTCCATAAAATATCCAGTCCTCCTCCAATGGGGATGTCTAATTTCTAATTCAAAAATCACATATTTGGGATTCCATAGAATAACTAGTCTTCCCAACTCAGTATCTACTTGATAGATTTCCATCTTCCATATGCCTAGTTTCCTACTTAAGCTGATGGCTTGTGCATTATCTAGTTTTGTCTCTTGCGGGATTATTTATGATTTCTGATTTGAAGGTTGAGGCAACATTCAAATGGAGGAGTAAATTCTCATCTTCTAGCGTTAGCTCTATTTCCATTTCAACTTCATTATTGAATAAAGAATTATTTAATTTATGGTTGCCTTCATTTATTATGATTTGGATGTCTTTAGTTTCATAGAACTAATCAATCCCCATTATACTATAGACTATTTCTAGTTATAACAAAATTTGATTATTATTAGATGAAATAGAAGTATTATTAATCAAGGTCTGAGAATTCGATCATTATTAGGTGAAATAGTTGTATTATTTACTCCCATGTGCTATCTGCTACAAGTAGAATTCAATACTATAGAGAGCCAAAAAAGACTACTAATTCTTTAGAGAAGATCTTTATTATTCTATAAATTTTCTTCAAATATCTGACATCTCTTTCGAATGAATCTCTTAGCTCTTGAAAACTAATCCTTACTTTGTTTGGGCTTTAGTGTTCTTAACAAGTGCCACATAGTGGCTTGTATTTGCCATCAAGTTATAATAGTTTAATTAGATAATAGATTAATTAGATAGAATAGTAGATTAAACCTAATAATTAATAATTTTAAGACAACCAATTTATTGATTGGTAATGATAATGTATAATATAATTTAACTATAATTTTAATATTTTCATAATATTTGAGATGTTAAAAATTCTTATATTCAATTTATAATTTTTTAAATTAATCATTCTATTTTTATAAATTGTTAGCATTTAAAGTAGTAGTGTTTTAAAAATATATTAAAATATGTTTGATCTATTTCATATTTTATGAAAATATCTCCTCAAAATATGTGTATGCTTCTTGGAAATCCGCCCTATAACACCCCAAAGGTATGAGCCAATAAAATTCAAGTAAAATAATTTTACAGATTTTAAAAATTAAAAATCTCTCATATATGCATTAGAAAAATTAAAAAAGGAACTTCAAAATAAAAATACTAAAATTTAATTGGTTGAATTAAATAAAATTAATCACAACTTAAGTAGAACTGATTGCAATAGTATATTGCCTATGGCAAATACAATAAATTTATTTCTTTAGATTGACATTTTGACTTATGACTTACCTTGCACAATATTAAAAAAAATATTTTAAAAATTGATCTTTCATATTTTTAATATTAAACTATCACAAATCTTTCATATTTTACCTACAAGGGAAGTTCTTCAAATAATTTCAAGCACCCAAAATAGTAACTAAAGCCACATAGCACTAAAAAAAATCTTATATGTAGAAAAATGAATGACTCTAGTTGGGCTTTAATTCAATTGGCCAACTCAATGAATTCATTAGTAATGATCTATTTGGTTCCTGGAAGATGACAAGAATTGGCTTTTTCAAAATTTGGATTCAAAAATTTTTTGTTTATGGAAGATGATAGGAATTGGATTTTTCAAAATTCGGATTTGAAATTTTTTGAATTTGTTTCAAAATTGGAAAAATGGAACTAGCATACTAGGTTTTCCAACTTCCTACTAGCAAGTAGGAATTGAAAATCAAAACTTGGTTATGTTTTCTAATGAGTGTAAAAATAATAGATTGGACAACTTTTAAAATTTTCCTTCAACTCCAAGCTTAAGCATAAAAATGTGTCTTCACATGCATCTTGAAACAAATGGTTCAAGTAAAAACCCCAAAATTGACTGAAGATTTGCAAAAGCTTGATTTGGCTAGCCCAAGGTTTATAGAAATCCTAGTTTTTTAAATTCCAAGAACCAAATAGACCTTAAGATGTGTAAATGATGAGATTATGTAAGAAGTTGGTGAAGTGAGTAAGCTAATATTTGTAATGGAACTCTACATACCAATGGTTGCTATCTGATGATCTTATTAGAGATAGTTGGTAAGCTTTTTTTACTATCCTTTCTAGTTTCTCCTTTAAACTATACACGATAAATTTAATTAGCTATTATAATTATTTTTCAGCTACAATTAAGAAAATATTTACTTTAACTAAAACTTAGATGCAACTTTTTAACTAATAGATACATTTGTGATAGTAAAATGGTGTCACTATAATGTAAATATAAACATTTGTAATGTTTAATTATGTGCAAGTTATAGTCATATTAAATTATCTTAATATATGCCTTATTTTCATTACTTATTGAACATTTAATAATATATTTCTATTATTATTATTAATTATTTTTATATTGTCATTATGAAATAAATTTTGGTATATAGATAAATAAAGTTTTCAATTATTAAGATTAATCTTTTAATAGTTTAAAAAAATTATACATTAAAAATTAAAAATAATAAATATTAATATATCAGATATATATATTGAAAAACAATTTTTAAAATCTTAAAGTTAAGATTTAGCTACAATTAAAATAATTTGATGATTAAAAAATTTATATTCACAAAACAATTCAAAATTCAACATAACAAACAATGCATAAAATAGACCTCAAAATATTTGATGCCATATTTTATCCATGCTCTTTATATTGATATATAACATATCATTTAAATGTTATATTGTAGATTTGAGTATGTGCATGATCATGGTGTGTCAAAAAGTGGTGATCTGAAAAATCTGTAGTTTTGAAATATCTCAAACCATTTCAAAATCTATTCCAACTTTTGTGCCACCCACCTTGATACTAAATGAAAACAATTAATATCTTTATAAGGTCTACTATATTTTTTGATACCAAACCTATATGCTCAACTTTAAAAAATCCTTAAAATGTGCTTTTGGCCTGTTTTTATGTGATTTTTACTTCAAACATGTAGCTGACGACTTTTTTTCCACCAAAATTTGATGAAATGAAAATGGTTTCTTAAGAATGTTCTTATCCTTCCATAAATGTAAGGTTTGTCAAATTATGAGTTTAGTAAGTAATTATTACTTATTTCTAATGGAGTTATGTATAAAGTGTTGACAGAGACACTACCTAAAAAACAACTATAACTTTCAAATGGTACAATTTGTTTAAATCCAAAAAATGCACCACTTTCTATGTTTATTCTACTATAAGGGGAAAAAATTGAAAAATTGAATTTTACAAAGTTTTGAATTAGTTAAGGTGGTCAAACATGAGAGTTTTTTAATTCCAAAATTACCAAAGTCAAAAATTAATTATTAATTATTGATTTAGAATAAAAATACCAAAAAATATGTGTCACATCCAAGCATAAGTCTACTTCTTATATGTAGAATATTATTAAAAAATATTATCATTTGATTTTGATTAAAGTAGTCAGACATACATCTACTTCTTATTTTTGTTCTGAAATTTTTGTAATATTGCATTAAAATTAAAAATTTTGATCAATCAATTTTAATTTTTTTGAGATAAGCCCTAGTAGTTTAGAAACTAGATTCAATTTGCTAGAGATTCTTTTCTCTCAACCTTTTGATATAAAGTTAATAACAAGTACAAAATTGCATGTCAAATTGACATAACCCCAATTTTCTAATTTTTTATTGCCACTTAAGGGCATTGTTTTGTTGACCATGATCCTGCACATACCCATTTGTGTTTTCTTTTTTAACATATACCATATAATTCATTCTCATTTCATCTCTCATGACTTTATAGTTATTTTTCCATAATGAGAAAGTCATTTTGTTCATTGTTATATTAATATTTGTCATTTTCTCTAATCTTCATTTGAAATTCATTTTGTTTCATAGGCACATGTTAAGTTATAGGACAATTTTCATTGTTACATGATAAATTGTCATAGAATAGTTATATTTCATTGTTATGTAATGATTTAAAAATATAATATTAATATTTTACCTTCAAAACTATTTTGTAATTCTATTTTAAATACATTCACTCAAAAAAAATAAAGATTTGATATTTTCTTATATAATTAATTTGATAGATCTTAAACAAGTTCTATGCTATGAATAATATATTAATTGTTTGTGTGTTCTTTTATAATATTTCAAATTGTTATTATAAAAATAATTGAAGCTATAAAATCAATAGTTAATAATAATTAAGGTGATAGACTTATTGTGAGAGCTTGAAATTTATTTGATATAAATATTTTGCCAATGGACTAAAATGCTCTAAACATTATAAATTTTATGATTTTTCATTGATGTAAAAATGTTATTTCTAAAAATTTATTTTTTCTTTTTAAAAGAGAGACAAAATTTGATCTTAAATCTTTTGTAGGTCTAGTTGATGTCTTTTATTATAGTTGAAAGTATCAAGAAATAGGACTAAATAACATATTGTGTTTTCCACTTTTTGAATTCTCCCACTAAAACTCTTTACTTCCACCAATGAAAATAATTACTTTTACATTTTCTTATAGAATTAAAATATTGTTTAGTGTAGATGCAAATATTTTTATGTTTAGTAATGAGAAAAACTAATTATGAAACATTAAAAATATATATATATATATATATATATATATATATATATATATATATATATATATATATATATATATATATATATATATATATATATATATATATATATATATAAAGAATTATTACTATATGATACTATAATATGATATAATATATATCATATAATGTATTATTCATGATATATAATTTATAAATTGTAATGCATATTAATAATGTAGGATATAACATTAAAAATTATAATATAATACAATATT